>BGPR01000001.1:3133189-3351939 GCA_013235015.1 Araneus ventricosus
ATGTATCAAAAACATGATCACATCCTTCGATGGAATAATGAAACAATGGCAGCTGTATGACGACGTTTTCATGTCAGTTGAAGCGTTTCGGTTTGGCGTCATGCTTTCAACTTTCACCTGCTACAAAATATATTCTGGGATGAAACAGAAAATCCACATAACAAAATAAACAAATTCAGATTATTTCTAGAATAGAATACATATTAGAACTTATGCATGTATTCAAATATAGGGGCAAGTTCTTCACAACTATACTGTTAACTCTTGCTAAAGTGGTGTCGTGCTAAAAGTTCATGTCAAGTTACTAGATTAGTTAATATATGCCAGACAATTCAATATATTTATAACTTAAAAGAATGCTTGTAAATCAAGATATGCAAATTCAAAGCGTTGGAGACATTATAGGCCAGGTTGCTCTCTTTCTGATATGCATTATTTTTCTCTTCACACTTACAATGTTCTTTTCGAACAATATATCCTAATGATGTATTCACTTGTTTTAAATCATGTACCTTTCGAGTTTGTGCGCAGAATTCAAATAGTATGTAAACTTTGCATTCACTTTCCACATGAAGAAAGAGATCTAATCCAAAACTCACCCGGCGACAAATCCTTGTTTGAATAAACGAGACCACATATAGATCCATTTGATTACAGAAGCCCGCATTAGACTTTTAAAATAGCTGATTCCCGGAAAGAGTGTTACTTCAGAATTCGATGGGGTTTTCTGTGTTAGAAATTACTTGAGCAGACTTTATTTGTCTTTTAAAGAATGTGCAAATGAATTGAAACTTAAATTATTTAAGCAAAAAGTGCTTTCAGCGTTGCAAATCTGAGGGTTCATAATTTAAAGCAGTATTTTATATTTCTATGTAAAAGTTTTTCTGATTAAATCATATCTATTGGTAAAAATATATTTATGCACATTTTATTTAAATAATGCTTTATATAAACAGAGGGTGTTTACACATTTTTAAAACAATTTCGGAGCCGTTTAATTAATGTTCAAAATGTAAAGACTATTTTTTAAAAAATGTTCGAACTGATAGCCTTTTTTCTAAACTATAAATCTACATCGTAATTTCCATGATAGAAGGGCTTTTCGTAAAATTTCCAGGGGTACTGATTTCCATTTCTCTTCTACTACTTTCCTGAGTCCATCAATCGTGGCGGGTTTGCTCTTAGAAGGAGCTTTTTCAACAGACCAAAGGCACAATAGTTCATAGGTGAAACGTCAGGGGAGTTCGCAGGAATATGTTGAAAATTTATATATGCAATACCTGTATCTGTCTTCATTTTTTCAAGGAATGCAGTGGTACTTTTCGAAGTATGACTTGTAGCTTTGTCTTGATGAAGTTTCACTCTTTGAAAGTCATTGAGATAAAGAAATGGAATTTCTTCTGTAAATATCGGCCGTAAAACTTTCTCTTGATAGTACGTTCAATTTATTTTAACATTTGTTTCACTCTTCTTATTTTTAATTTCCCATTGTAGGAGGACACTGCGACAATCATAAACCCCTTACTGATACTTTCTTTGTAATAACGGAATCAGGTTGTTTTTTCCCTTTGTTTTCGATAGTAAGTAGACCTATTTTCATTGCAGTCATTTAGATAAACCCATGCTTCCTCAAGGGTCACAATGTATTTCTATTTATCGCCTGTTAAATAGTTTTCATACAGGGTTCTACAAACTGTTCTGCTTTAAGCCACATGCCTCGGCAAATGCTGGTGAACATAATGATTTTTAGCTTTTTTAAGTTGTAAATCTTGTTTTATTATTTTATTTATTGTTGCTACACATCTATTTAAAGACTTTGCAATTGATTTCTGCGTCGGCAGATTTTTTCGTGCTACCAGCGATTTCACTTTAGAAATATTTGAAGCAGTACGTACCTTTTTCGGGTATTCGTTTGGAGTCTTCTTTCTATGTAGAAGTAATGATTGACAGTTTTTCCCTTTCCGATTAATAATGCTGGCTATTTTGCACTCAGAAATTTTAATACCATGCATTTCACTATGTTTTTGAATCGCGGAATAGGAATATTTCTCTTCGGAGAGCGGAAAAACATATCCTACAATCCACAGCTTGTTTACATGCGACATTTTGAAAGAGGAATAGATTTAAAAGTAGCAGACTATATTTCTCATTTCAAACTGACTCCAGAGATAAGATCTCCGGTTTGCAGTTTGTATGGGTGTGAGTAGAGAATCTTTATTGATTCCACAAAAAAAATTACATCGATTTAACAAAATGTTAAATTGATTTGGTTTACATTATTGCTAATACTGACAACAATAATTTGTTTACAGACGGAGCCTCCCTTATAGAGACGAGGCTACTATTGTTTGACATACAAGATTATCTGAAAAAGAACATATACAAACACAAAACTAAATAATATGTTTTATTACATAGAGAGAAGTTAAACATTTTAGAATGTTGAAACAAATATTGTTATATACGATGCTTCTATAATGTAAAACTATTTTTGTTTAGTTTATATTGATTAAGGTTTTACAAAAAAGTGTTAATGAATGTTAGATGCGTTGAGTAAATTATGATTTTATATACATGGATAAAAGCTAAAAATTTTATGTCATTTGAACAAATTTAATTACTTTGGTACTGATATTTAATTTTAAAAGATTAAATACTTTAAAATTTTTAGAAACTGTTAAATACATTGAAAGATTAGATTCACTTTAGTGAAGAAAAATTATAGTATAATCTTTTTGTTGCACTTAATATTTATTCGTTTTAGAATGGGGCCACAAAGAACCTTTGAGAATTCAATTAAAATCAGAAAGAATATATAAATGGGACTATGTATAATAAGAAAGAATTCAAATGTTATCAAATAGATACTAGTGTTCAAACTTATAATATAGGAACGTTCAATAAAAGTAAAATAAATGAGTTAGATAAAAATACAAAAATAAAAGTTTGGATATAGGAAACAAGGCTTTATGGTATAAAAAATATTTATTTCATTTTGGAAATTAAAACCATAAATTGGAAATTGATTGTAAAATTTGAAGTATTTGCATCTCGAATGTAGTTGAAGGCTGGATTATAAATAGTGTTTAGATAAAATAATTACCTCGTTAAACTATGATACGTAAGAATTCAGTTATTATCAATTAGAAACGAATGTTGAGGCCTAAATAGTGGGAACATTCAGTAAAAGTAAATTTACTGAGTTTGGCATAACTACTAAAAGAATATTTATATACAGTAAATTATATTTAATGATTTGAGAATATTCTTTAATACATTTTTGGACATAAGTAACAAGAAATTGGAAGAAAAGTTTGAAGTTGTTGCATCTCGATTATAGTTGAAGAATGGGGTATGGAAGCATAAATAATGCTTTCATAAAACAATTTCACCAATTAACTAGAAGTAGTTGTTGCATGTTTATTGTAGTTGAAGGCTGGAAAATATTTTTTCATAAAGCAATTTCACCAATAAATTAGCTGTTGTCTCTAGAGTTTTTATATAAGTCTATTTCACTAATAAGGCATTGACAACTGCTGTTATTTGTAGTGTGATAGGTTGGGTAATTTGTCCCGAAACTATTGTTATGATTGAAATAATTGACACATATGTAATAAGCACTGGTGCAGTCTTGCGTCATGTGGTGCGCTGCGCATTTTCTGCAGCTGCGAAAGGAGTAGTGACAGTCCTTGGTCGTAAGACCAAAGGACAGGCAGAAATTGCATTTTTTGTAGTAGAAAATTTCGTTTATTTTATACATTTCCCATCGAATAGGAGTTTAAGTTATTAATTGCTTGCAGACCTGGTCCTTGGATTTCAAAAACCCAATTCAAAGAATTTTGTCTGGAACCTTTGAATTTAAATTTTAACTTTAATCTGTTGCGGATTGTTGAATAAGCTCGTAGAACTGATTGCATCTCTTCTTCTTTAATATCCTGTGGGATATCGTGAATAATGAAGCTTGGATGGCGTTTGCAGGTATTTCTAACAGCTACTTTGGAATTCTCAAATCGGAAATAACGTCATTATCTGTTATTTCCGATTTGAGAATTTCGGAGTCTGTTGCTGATTCAAGGGTGATAGCGAGACCTTTGTTTTAATTTTTGCCTTTGGTACCGGGATGGAATTTGAAAAGAAACTTGAGATATCCATTGAAGGGCCCATATCTTGTGCTGAATAAATTAACAGTGAGGGTGGTTTGGGGATCTGGGGAGATGTTGAAGGATCTATTGACTGGATCGAAGCACTGATGTTCTGATCAAACTTGGAATTTGGATGATGACGTTGCTTGATTGCAGAAAGTTGCTCGCTTTCAAAGGTAAAGTGTGTTGTAGTATTATTTTTGGATGTGAATGATTTTACATTGGTTAAATCTTGTGCTAAAATTTCTGCTTCTATATGGTCGAGAAGCGAAATAGCTCTCATTTTATTAATTTAGTTACTCGTGAGAACTTTCCTCAATTTGTCTAAAAGTTGGTTTAGCGAACAGTCGCTGTCCAAGTGGCAAAATGAGATTGGCTGGATAGATGGATCAAAAATTGACCTGTGCTGTGGAGATGGAACTTCCACACTTTTAGTGCTAGTGGTAGGTGACCCTTCATCGTTTTCATTTTGTATTTTTATTCCAAAACTGGGGAACTGGGTACTAGGTATCCAGCTCCCCAAGCCATAGTACCCAGTTTCCTCAAATCAGGTTTTGAAACGGGACAACTGGACAACCCTTTATAACTTTTTTCATCCAAAACAAAAAAACGGAATGAAATAGATGTTTAAATTTCTTAGTGTCTTCTTTAAAGTAATCTAATTATTTTTTATTATAATTATAAAATAATACTCAACAGACTAGCTTGAATTGAGTAGTGTCTCGAGATTTAAGCAGCAAAATTTCGTCCTTTCATGAATAACCTACCTTCCTAACTGAGCTAGTGCGACTTATGATCTGGCCGTTGTTTTGGAGGGAAGACATATCCAGTGTTGCCAATAATTTTTTTGGAAATTCTTCAATCCATATTTTAAAATTTTTAAGGGAGTGCCCATATGCCTCTTTACCCGGTTTCCCCGCCTTACTATACATTAATCATTTTAGTAAAGCATTCTATGCATGTAGAATAAAGAATATGGTAGGACCATTCTTGAAGTTGCATCTTTGAAAAACTATTTTATTTTCAGCGTTATACAAGATTTCCGCTGAGAAGGAAGTCTGATCGCCCTGAAGAAAACGGGAAAGTCATCGTTTTACGTGAAAAGTGAAACTCATTCTAATTTGCTAATTCGGCATTTTTGCTTGTGATAAAATCTAACTCAGTTGATCGCTCTTCGAGTAAAAACAATTAAGATGATCAAAGCCGACCGAAGAGAAATTCTGCATAGATCTGAGAGACAAGCAATTTATCTCATCTGTAGATTCTATTCTTTACTTAGCTAAACAACATGCTATGTCAACCAATTTAATAAGGCAGTATCAGAATCGATATCTGAAATTTCTATAGCATATATGTTAAGTTTTGTTGGTATTTGTTGGTAATGCTTACATGCAGTTATTAAAGTGAACATCATTTAAATTCAGCCTCCTTTTAAAATAAATCTAATCAAAATCACTCTTTCAAATTACCGATTCAGACTTCCTGCTCTTACGGGTCATAAGGCAAAGGGTGGGCCCAAACCTCCCGTTTTCCAAAGCGTAGAACCTCTAAAAGATGGCTTGGTCGAAGGATTTAAATTATCAAAACAGAGGTAATTACCTTCCCTTGTCAGCATTTCCTTAATGTACCGTAATTAAATCACTGCATCGTAAGGTTGCTATTCAGGGTTGTAAGCCGGCATTTCTTTCATAGCTTGCACATGTGCTTTGTCTTCGGAACGAGGGAAACTGCCAGTCATAACTTAGTAGCTGCAACAATAAAGTAATAGGGAAACTATAAAACAATGTACCCATAAAATATTCGCATTGGATACTGATAAACGTACTAGTATATTCGAAAGCCAAAATCTAGACAACTTGCCCGTTCATTAATCAGTTGACACTTTATGGTCTTGATATAAGTGTCGATTTGCTAGTTTCCTGGTATGTGCCTTCAACTCGCTTTAAGTATTAATGTTTACTGCTGAAGTTAATATAAATCAAATATATTTATATATATAAAGGATCTGGTTTACCGACTTAGGGCTATGAATGTGGTGGTCGAATGACAAGGTCTCGGCTCCAGGGTCGGAAGGTTGTAGGTTCGAAACCCAATTCCACTGAAGAGCCGCCGTGTATATTTGGACCTGGTGCACAGCAAATCCGATGTTGTGGTCAAACGTCCTCCCGCTGGTGAGGTGCGGAAGTTTGGAGAGAGGACGACAGTCCGGGTGCCGTCCTCGTCATCTGCCCACGGCTTAATATTATGAGGTTCGTCCCAAAATATCCCTCGTGTTGCTTAAAAGGGACGTTAATATAACAAAACTGATGTGCCATTTTTGTGTTCTTTCCCTGAATCATGTATAGTGGTTAAAAAATGAAAGTAAGTAAGGTTAGTAAGTCAAATAAAAATATAACACTGAAAACATAAATTCAAGAAAGACACGAGTTGCAAGCTGCCATATCTTTAATGATTAAAAAAATTTTCTGAGTTAAGATACTAATTTAACGTTGATACATTATTAAAATTTTCCTGATTCTGGAAATTTCCCCTTTCAGATGGCGTTTTATTGAAAATGGCATTATCTATATAACCTTTGAACTCTACATTATGAATTTCCTTCTTAATTTTGTTTATGTGCTTGAAAATTCAGTTCCGTTTTTTACTATCTATTTGCCTGGTAAGAAAATAAACCAAGATTTGATGCTTTTATTCATTTTTAGACTTTTTGAAAATATTTAAAACGGTTTTTAAACTGGTTTTGAGCAAAAATGATTATTTAAAAAATAATTTTATGAAAGTCGGATTTTGTAGAAGAGTTAATTATATAGTTACGTTAATTAAAATTTGTTTATTTTTCGAAAATCAACTTTTTTAAAAAAAAATTGGTGTAAACATAATCCAGATAACATTTTTATAAATATCGTTCAATAACAGTATATAAATATCTTTCTTTTCAAGCAAGCAGGTTTTGTATAAAAAGTTAGGAAGAGACTGGAAAAACTACTAGTTATAGCCTAGTTCTTAAGTCTCTCCCCAATCAATTAAAAATTATTGCTTTTTCATTATCGCACTGAAATCCTTAAAAATATATAAAAACTTATTATAAATCTTTGATTCAACCTTTAATAAATGAAAAATATTACGTTATGAAATGAGTTCTATAATCATTACAGGTCATATTATGAGTCATAATTTTATGAGCAGTTGATTGATTACTAGAGGTAAATCCAGTCTGTTACTTTTGCCACAACAACCCTCAACACGCAATGTTGTTTTGATTTGATTTAGCATGACTAAACACCTGTGAGAGAAAATTACAAGTTTCAAATGAATATAGGATTGCCCTCAATTTTTCTAAAGATATACGAGATGCGTATGTAATGTTTTCTCTTGGTAATATTTTTTATGAACATCATTAAATATTCTTTTACATGTCGAAAATAGTGTATTGTTAATAAAAATAATGTCATTCCAAATTTACTAATTCTGAGGATAGACAGAAATTTATATCGTTTACTAAAAATGGAAATGTTTTTTAAATTCTATGAAAGTTGTTTTGCTTTATAACGCAGTTTCTTAAACTGTTTCCATTCATAATTCCTTTTTTGTTGCAAAAATAGTCTTATGTGAGCATGAAAATCTGAATTGATGATACAAATGCACAAATCAGTATGAAACTAAAATACATTTATGAAGCAATTACCGATGTTCAAAAAGAATGTACAGTAAACCTGCTCCAGCTAGAATTTTTAATGATATCATTGCATGGGGAAGCTTGAAGTATATTAAAAAAGTTACTATACGAGAAACAAAACTTCAAAAAATTAAAAACCACTGCTTCTACATTCTATTTTTGTTCAATTCTGTATACATCTCAAAGTTTAAATAAATTAGAAAATTTTTGTGATAATATTTTCTAGATTGGTCATGCGATAATTTACAAAGTCTGATCTTATTTTATCGCACTGTTGTTGATTCCTAATATAATGGGAGAGGAAGAGTTATGAAAAAAGGAATATTCTCTTAACCTGGTTGAAACACGCAGTTTTGTTTACATTTTAGACGAGAGCTTCTTTGATTTAGCATTACAATACCACTTTTCTTTCATTTCAGCCTTATGTAGAGCGAAACAGAGGAACGAAATGAGCATTTTCGAAATTTTCAAGTAAGGAGAGAACACCTCTAAAGTAACCAAAAATATATGCAATTTCTACAGGATGTTTGCAGTACCAAGTGTGACTTACATGTATTAGGCCAGTTTAGGACCGATGAATCTGAAGAAATGGGAAAGAGTAACTCAAAATTTACTGTACCACTTTGTAAACTCCAAGCCATGCCAATGTTCATACTTTTCAGGTGTTCGTAGAGACCATAAGCTTTATTGATATCGTATGAAATTCCCAAAAAATGGTTAGTTTACGTTTTTACTTCACATATTGAAACTTTTGAATTTCTTAAAAGTGCTTGAGACAGACTTTTATCTGTTAAACTGCATAAAATTAATTTTGTGAGCCAATTTTTCCAGCGCCATACGTTTCCAGGATTACTTAGAAACATCCATTCTAATTTTTCTGAAGAATGTTGACTGTAACATATGTATTTCTCCCAAAATGTGAATGATTCATAAAATTTTGAGTAGTGTATATAGCAGTAGAATCGCAGAATTTCATGGATTTCCAGAAAGCAGCATTATTTAATTTCTATCATATTTCAGTACTTACTCTTTAATCTCTTCCAACCGGAAGCTAGAAACTGGAAGTGTATGTCTGTTTCTCAATTCCGGAAATAATAGCTGAAATACCGCCATTCATTGTTTGACTGGAAGAAGAGGACAAGCTGCTTATAGCTGCTTATAATCTTATAGCTCACATGCTGTTTATAGCATTTTAATCCCGAGTTGCTTTTATTTTCTTCTTGTGCTGGCTGCATGTTTCGGGCTCCTTAGATTTTCTTCTTTTTTCCTCTCATTCTGATCATGAAATACGACATTTTGGGGTCATGCACGTAAAGGATTTGCTGTTTCTGCAAAACTTCGAAAAATCTGAAAAAAACAAAACATAAATCAGCAGTTTTATTTTTGTATGTTTCTTCCTCTTCAATGCTGGTTTCTTTTTTCTTGCAACACATGTATGCGTATAGGCATGCATTTGCATGATTCAAGCGCGAGTAGAGTTTTTCACTATCGAATTTTCCGGTCGAGATCATCTCGGCCGATGTCTAAAATGTTATATAGAATCATTGAACGGAAGTCGATGCGTCTTTAACTAACCAGTAACTTCCTTTTTCCTCACCATTTGCTGGAGACGAAGATTTTTCTGGCATTTATCTCGTATGAAAAATATGGCATCTGTATTATTTCGAAACTGTTAGCATTATATGAATATAAAAAAATAAATTTGTATTACTCTAATGAAAATGCTTTTTCATAAAGACATTTATTTCTATAATTGAAGAAATTTTTTAAACAGGTGTCATATGTAATAAAAATTATTGAGTCGAAAGATAAATAAAGTATCGGGATAGTAAAAACTCATTAACTCGCTTTTCATCAATGAGAAATATAATTTCTTCTTATTTATGCAGAAAATTAAGAAGTAAAATGTTTTCGTGAAAATTTAGTCAATCTTATTCATAATTACAAATGAAATTACATAAAATTAACTAAGAAACAAAGTATGAAATTTAAAAGGTAAATTTTCCTTTAATTATGAAGTTACATAATAAGTTATTTCTTGTCGTCATCAAATTATCTTAAAATAACTTGATCATGAACTCGAAAATGTTAAAGTCACTTCTCCCAGTACATTAATCGGGCCGCGGTGGCCTAGTGGTAAGGCATTGGGGCCGGAGGGCTCTCGAGGCCCGAACCCCGATTTCTCTGAAGATCCGCAGTGTATGGGGCCCGCTGCACGCCAAATCATACATAGTGGCCAACGTCCCCCAGATGGTGTGGCGTGGAAGTTCGGTGAGGGGGTGCCAGCTCAGGTGTCGTCCTCGTCATCCGACCGTGCTTCAAAATTACGAGGTCCGTCCCAAAATAGCCCTCGTGTTGTCTCAAAAAGGGACGTTAATATAACTTAACTAAACTAAACCCAGTATATTAATCATTACATTTTAAACGTTCAACTGCCACTAATTTATTTTGCTTGACAAATAAGATTATTTCTTCATTTCAAATTGACTCACAACTTGATGTTATTTACACCGACTTTTCGAAGGCCTTTGACTCTATCGATTTTGGCATTCTTTTAAATAAGTTGCATGGTCATGGTTTCCATGTTAACCTGACGGATTGGCTTCACTCTTATTTCTGTAATAGGTCACTCTATGTTTATTTTAATAATGCTGTTTCACGTGAGTTCTCGGGTACTTCCGGTGTCCCACAGGGCTCTAATCTTGAACCTCTGCTTTTTATTTTATTCATTAATGACCTTACTAGTGTTTTTAAGTACTCTGAGTGTCTTTTATTTGCTGACGACTTGAAATTGTTTAGTTCAATGAATTCCAATCTAGATGTTGTCCTTCTGCAGAGTGACCTTGATTGTCTTTTTAAGTGGTGCACAGTCAACAAGTTACATCTGAACATTGAAAAATGTAGTATTCTTAGTTATACTAGAAAATCTCAGCCCTTGAATCATGTTTATAAAATTAATGATCTTGTTTTATCACGCTCTGATTCAGTCACGGATCTAGGCATCATCTTTGACACTAAACTTGATTTTTCCCATCACATTAATTCCATGGTCTCTAAGGCATATCGTAGACTTGGAATTCTTAAACGCAAAACTAAGGAATTTTCGAGTGAAATTGCCCTGAAGGTTTTATACTACGCTCATGTACGATCCAGTCTGGAATATTGTAGTATCATTTGGGATCCCATTTACCGTAATAAAATTGAAATTATTGAGCGAATTCAAAACAACTTCTTGCGATATTTGCTTTACAAGAAAAATGGAATTTATACTTACAAGATATATCTTCTTCTTATCTACGTGATATGTTTAATATACCTAGATTGTGTTCCAGACGAGATGTTTCTTGTGTTCTTTTCTTCTACAAGGTAATAAATGGTTCGATCGATTGTTCTGATATACTGAGCGCTATAAATTTCGCTGTGCCTGCCAGATCTTTGAGGAACCAGGGTTCGTTTCCTAATGTGTATTCTAGATTTAATCATATTGACAAGTTCTCGTTGTATAAATTTTATAAGACTTTTAACAAGATCTCTGGTGAACTGGACGTCTCCTACTGTTTTTAAATCGAATTGTTTTCAACTTTTATATACATGACCTGATTTCTTTTTCTTTTCTTACACTTGACTATACATATTAAGATTTTTATACGTTGATCTTGTGTTTGTGTGTGTTTGAATTTTTGACTCTTGCTTTTTTAATTTTTTTTTGATTTGGTGTTCTACATTTTTTTAGGAAATATTGTGTGATTTTTTTTTTCATAATTCTATTTTGACGGTGTGCGGCATAGACTTTTGGGGCCTCGGTGTGTTTTTGGTGCCTTTGTAATTGCATGTTTTCATTTTAAAACATTTATGTGTTTACATTTTTATAATTAATGAGGTTTTGAGCTTGAAACTGTTGTATTCTCTGCAGTTACTTTTTTTTTGTGTGTGTGTGTTTTAATTCACTTTGTGACTTGTGATTTTGTATGTTTTTTATCATGCACTCTGTAAATGGAGTCATCTCTGTAGTGTGCTTTCTTTGAATAAATAAATCACTAAGTAGTACTAGTAATGAATATAGTATTCAAACAAATTTAGTCCATCTAAACTTGAACCGAAAATTTTATAGTTGCACTGTGAACAACACGTATGAAAATCTTTCTGATATTTTCTCACTTATGAAGTAAAACACGTTATTCTGTAAAATGAAGAGTAAATTCAAGATTTTTTTTAAACAATTTCATGAATCATCTTCAAACATCATATAATCTGAACTTCTGAGGTTTGTCATTCTGTGAAATTGTAAGTAGAATAACTTTTCTTTGCTATCAACTATTTGTGAATCTTTCATGTTTTCTCAACGATAGTCCTAACAACGATATGCGAAGAAACTTCATTCTAACAAGTCTGTATTTCTAAAAAAGAAATTTTAAACGGTAAATTTTTTGTTAAATTTACGTTCTATTTTGAACTTACACAGGGAATACAAAGCGTGGGAATTGTATTTTGAACGATGTTCGGATGAAGAGGAATATTGAGCCACGACCTGGCTCACCAGTCTTCCGTATCACATAGACTTAAGGACTTTTGATACACGACAACATATTTAACGTGCATCGAACCAATACACAGAGTGCCCCAAAATGCCTTTTACAAACTTTAGATCTCCCTTTGTCAAACCATGGTTAACAAGTTTCACATAGGAACTTGTGTCCAGAAACGTGACTTCCGAGCTCCAGAGGGCAATGTTCGGAGGAGTATTGAATGCAAGAAACAGGATCATTTCAGGAGGCACTTGCAAGAGAAGGATTGATCGACTCAGTAACACCTATCCTCATCACTGGCTTGGCAAGTCGGGGATTGGCGACCATGCGAACTAGTCGCATGTCCACCACAATGCCCCGACCGCTCCCTGTAGGGATACTTGGATGGTATATGATACACCAGTAACTTCGGACACTGATCTCGTCACCAGAATCGTAAAAGCGGCGGCACGTGTCCGTGACACGTATTCCAGTTTGGACGTGTCTGAGAATCCATGCTTCGATGATGTGAACCCTGCACTGTGGCGTATTCAAGGAATTTTTCACATCTTCTATGATGAAGCCGTGAATTTTTTCGTTCATATTCATAATTAAGTTTGTTTTGTTAATAAAGCCATGCTAACACCGATATCTATTTCCTTTAATTGCGTCTCGATCTTGTTGCTGTAGCACCACACGGTTTTATTTTTGGACACAATTTCCTGTGTAAAAATTGTTAATCATGGTTTGACAGGCAAGCATGCTAGGTTGTAAACGCCCTTTCGGAACACCCTGTACTTACATCTCTGATGGTAATGAGACTGTCACCAAGCCCTCGTGACCTTCTGTTTTCGATGAAGTTCTGGTTCGATATGATCATAAAAAAATCCAACATTCAGGTTTAAAATCCGATTATTTCCAGTCAACACTGGGAGCTTTACATATAAGTACTTAAAGAAAGGAGCTAAGAGAAAAGAAAAAAAGGAAGGGGACATTGTATGAATTCTTACAGCTAAAATGGTTTTCGGTCTACAGATTTTCCAAAAGTATAATCCTGAGACAAGCATTATTCTTCATTAACTTGGGTCTGAAAGCCTTCGTGCTCCTGCATGTTTGCTACAATAAGTTGTTCTTTAAAATAAAAGATTTCCAATTATTTTTCTAATTAAACACTGATTTCCATCTAATAACTCAAAATTAAAACCAATTAATGAACGTAAATGCTGCATCTCATCATCAAAGCATTTTTTTGTTTTGCATTTTACAATCTTAAGTTCTCTGCATATGAGTTTCTTTACACTTAATGAAAATTTTCCAATTAATTTTCAGAATTAAAATTTGTGTGTTAAATAATTAACGCAGAAAACAGAAGGAAAAGTCCTCGAATAGAAGGAGCCTTTAGAATTTTCATCTTCTGAAAACATTGTATCGATCTGTGGAGAGCTTTTTTTTCTTTCAGCCTTTAACAAAAAAGTCATTAGAAGAAGTTGCGCAGTAATTGGTTGGGCTAAAGTAGATTTAAAAAGAATTGGCATAAGTCCTCATGTATTTGTGAAAAAAGTTTTTTAAAACGTACCAAAAAAACTTTATTTGTCAAGCATCTTTCTTGTTTTGAGATACTCTTCTGTTAATGAACGGTACTGGAGAATAAAGCGCATGAAATATATTTTTAAGCATTTTATAAATTTCTTATTTTTTCTCAGAGTATTTATAAATCATTCAAGTTACAGTTTCCTTTGACTATAAAATTAAAAGTAATGAGAAATGAAGAAGAGTAATCAAAGAATTAAAATTATGAAACAAATTTCTTAATAAGTAAATAAACTACTTAATACAGAAAGGATAAAAAATACGTAGACATCTAAAAAATCTTAAAAAATCAAAAGATGACAGGATTATAAAATGGTTTGCGAGGTCAGCATTCCATGCACATAGCTTTTCTTATCGTGTATATAAAATTAGCACAAAAAATCACAGGTTGGTGCCTCTATAAAGAGCTATTAAGTATGAAATATGTAAATTAGATTATTTATGGACCTATATGTTCTCAACAATTTAATCATATCATTTCTCATTAGAAATACCGAGTGGCGAATCTGAAAAAAGTTTAAGTATACCGGACAATGCTTTGTTAGTTAAGCTTTTTTACAACAATCATGAATTAGCGTTGAATGCTTTGTGCAAATTTATACGTCAGAAGAATATGAAAACTGGAAATAGCCCTTTAAGACTCACGGCCTTAAAGGACCATTTCCATAGGTTTATTAAGACTCACTGCCTTAAAGGACCATTTCCATAGGTTTATTAAGACTTACAGCCTTAAGGGACCATTTCTAGAGTTTTCTTAAGACTCACAGCCTTAAAGGACCATTTCGAGAGGTTTATTAAGACTCACAGCCTTAAAGGACCATTTCGAGAGGTTTATTAAGACTCACAGCCTTAAAGGACCATTTCCATAGGTTTATTAAGACTCACAGCC
This sequence comes from Araneus ventricosus, assembly GCA_013235015.1. NCBI lineage: Eukaryota > Metazoa > Arthropoda > Arachnida > Araneae > Araneidae > Araneus > Araneus ventricosus. Next base: position 3,147,992 of record BGPR01000001.1, read on the forward strand.
TTAAAGGACCATTTCGAGAGTTTTATTAAGACTCACAGCCTTAAAGGACCATTTCTAGAGTTTTATTAAGACTCACAGCCTTAAAGGACCATTTCCATTGGTTTATTAAGACTCACAACCTTAAAGGACCATTTCCATAGGTTTATTAAGACTCACAACCTTAAAGGACCATTTCCATAGGTTTATTAAGACTCACAGCCTTACTAAACCTTGTTAATTTATTTGAAGGAACTGGCATTCAGGAGGATCGAGCACGTGCATGAAGACCACGCTAAAGCCTTGTTCTAACGGCGTGTGGCTTGGCCAAACTTCGAGTCGCTCGAGGTTCGCATTTGTGGACTGTGGTCGGTGGAATTCGAACAGACGCACCGTTCCTACGGCGCATAACTTGGTAAATATCTCCACAGCGAGCGGATGAATTGGCGCCATCAGGCCCTTTGATGTCTGAGCTATTTACCGCCACATCGCGGGAAACCACAGATGCACTTACAAACCCCCGAGCGGCATCGAATCTTCCTGTTCTGACAACAGGAAATAACGCGAACCGCGGAAGAAATCTGTGGGTTATCTGATCGTTGGACCGAGGCTTTAGCTGAATCCTGTTCTTCTCTTGTGGTATCCGAACTGGATACCGTCATGTCTGACTCAGCAACCGGACCAGTAGAAGCTGCAAGACGTTTGGGCTTTGTGGCATCCACGGTGCGGAATACAGTAAACACTTAGCGGATGTCCCGTCATAAACACATTACACGCACGACAAAATCGACTTTGATTAAAAAATCGAGTTATCTTTCTATAGAAAAAATGTCTGGAACATTTCAAATTAAGAAAGTCTGTATAATTTTAACAAACCTAAATATTTCTGTAATTAAAAAGGAAAAAATGAAACAAATGTTAATTGAAAGGATTTTTATTACTGGTTAATAGGTAGATACAATATGCAGTTATTTTTGAATAAACTTTTGATTTTTTTCTTGGGACAACGATGGACGCAACTCTTTAAATATTTCATGGTAAAGAACACCAAGAGCTGCGACTGGGGGTCTGTCTCCACCCCACCCCACTTTTTGTGAAAAAAAATTAAATTTTTATTTCATTTTAACTGCCTAAAACCAGGAATTATAAAAAACAATAGTGTCCGGAAAAGCTAGCTAATTTTGTAACTATTTTTTTTTAATTTGTTGTCTACCTTTCTGGGAACTTTTAGGTGTCTATAAATTTTTGCCCGCCTACATTTGCCACTGAAGAGACCAGTGTTTTTCAATACTTCTCATTAAGTGTCCTCTTCTCTCTTCATTTAGCTCAATCTCCATCGCAAAATCAGACAGGTCCTGTGCCTTTTTTGACAATTCATTTTAACTTCTTGTAAGCTAGAGGAGCTTTATCTTATTCTTCACTATTGCTGCTTTCACTGTCGGTTGGTGTCACAAGATCATCTAATTCTTCATTTTTCATTTCTGTAGCGTCATTCTCGATTAATTCTTTAACTTCTCTTTCTTCCATATCTGAAAGTCTTGCAAGTTGTATGATATATTTTCAATAGGGCAACACGCCCGACACTCTGCAGCGTATGAATGAAGTTCTAGGGTTGGACAAATTTAAGGAAACAGTTGCGATAGCCTGTATGTGCAAAATCATGTTCTGTAAAACCCCTCTCGGCAAGGGTTTACTGTACAAGTACTCTTTATGGAATACTGGATCTGTATTCAAAATAATTGCAACTTCGTCATGAGTTTTTACCAGCTGATATCACACGAAAGGAAGACTTGCAATGCGAGGTTTGTCCGAAACTGGCGGAAAAACCAAAGTGGCTGCTTAACATCTTGTGAGCGGATGAAGCTCATTTTATGCTGCATGGAGGCTGCAATACTCAAAAATAGAAGAATCTGGTCGACGTCTTGTCCTTTTTAGTGCGAGCAGAAAGCTCTTCATTCCTCTAAGGCAGCTGTAATGCTGCATTTTCATAAGGCGGTGAGTATCTGTCGCTTTAGAGGTGCCAGAACTGAAAACGTTTGTAGGTTGGTACAAATAGCTCTTGTTGTGTGACAACAAACATACCCTATGGTCTCCTGTACACATCATTCCACAAATATGTAACTGAAATTACTGCTTTTGTTGTCACCGATGTCACATTAGATACCTGCCTTAGTGCACTATTTTTAAGTTTTTGCTTAGTTTGACCACACTTCTACAAACTTTCTTTGATGACTGTATCAGATAGAGGGCTCTGAGAGGCATGCTACAACCGCTAAATACCAAAATTTCATTCAAGATTTCCGTTTCTTCTTGAAGCTACAAGGAAGTGCGCCTATCAGCTACTTTGGTAGTAAGCTTACCCTTGACTTCTTTTCAAGGGCCTTTTTTGTACATTGAGCTTCTCTGCATCATCTCGGATAAATATCTTTTGTTACAAAATACCTTCTATTGAATTTTGAATTTTTTTGCAGAGTACCTAATGTACGTACTGTGATCCAATTTCGCTTATAATTTCTCCCCATGACACTGAAACAAAATAAAGCGTTAAGTGTGAGAGATACATTTCTTCCCTTCATTATTAATCAAAATAATTGTAAGAAACATCAAGGCAAATTCAAAAAAACTTGGTACTCTGATATAAAATGGCAATTAGAAAATGGGTAAAGAACCCCAAATTTCCTGTAGAACCTATAGGGCAACATTGTCTACTTAAATAAAAACCTTCATGGAAGGTGCAAAACTAAAACTCCAGCTGTTTTAGAATCTTCATTACATCTACTACTAATATTAATAACTGATAGGAGTCGCCTCGGTATCAAAAAGGCAGCATAAATGGAAGTTTGAGGTCTTCAAAATTTCATTGATATTGAATCTCTCCAAAAAAACATCTGATGAACGATATAACTTATTAACCTGAGGTCGTCTCATCTACATGTAAAATATATTCCTTGCAGAAATGATCAACTAAGCGAGTTTTACATATGCAAAAATTATTTTCTTCAAAATTTTGCAAAGTCACAGCAGTTGACGGTAGTTAAAGAACATTTTCAAATAGATAGAAAAAAGAAAAAGTTAGAGTGAAGGAAACTCATTCTACATTTTGTAATAACATGATATATTAAGCATATTTCTATTTTAATCTCAGAGGCTTGAAAAAGTAAGTTAATTAAAATACTTTCAAGAAACAAGATAAAATTTTCAAAAACATTACTTGTAAACATCCTACAGAAATAATAAAAGTACTGAAAAAGAAATTAAAGCCTCTCTTTAAAAATTCGTTAAATAAGCTTTTCCTTACTTTGAATTACAAAACAATGTGACAAAATGAAGAATGTAATTACGGGAAAAAAACAGGGAAGAGGAAAAACAACAAAATCTTCTAACAACTTCAAAAAGGCATTGTGAATTTACCATATTTTTCAAGTTCATGAAGTATTTCTGCAAAAGTTACTAATTTCCTCCGTATCTTCCTAATTATTCATCACTAGTTTATATATTTAAGTTGCTGTCTTATTAAAGAAGTAATTTAAAATAAAAGAACTTACTCCGACTGCTTTGACAGACATTTATCATAGTACATGTGGAGTTAGATCTGAATAATTGCATTTCCAGTCGTATCTATCTCTCTCTCTTTATATATATAATATAGATTTAAATATAACTTGTTATATATGATCTTACGTAAACAAAGTAAACACTACATATCATTAAGCCACTCTTATACTAAAAATTATTACTTAAACAATACAGTCAAATCTAAAACAAAATATAAAGAATTGAAAATACTATAGATACCATGAACAAAATTAAATTTAATCATTTATGTCAACATGTAAAAAACTCTGTTATTATTAAAAGTATTGAAAAAAGGCAATCCATATATATGGAGTTTTCAACAATTAATATAGCAGCTTGGCTGTGGACAATTTTAAGCCAGGTTAAATTAATTTTGCTGTACAAACCATCCCTGTTACTATAGTTGTTGAAAAAACAGACAGGGTAATTTACCCTAAAATGAAAGAATTTAGAAAGAAAAATCATTCACTAACATATATATATATATATAAAGAGACACGTACCTTAGATGTATATAGAGATACGTACCTTAGCGTTATATATACAGAGAGAGAGATTTGAATATTGTTGGAAATGAAAAACTTAGAGAATTAATGAGTAAAGGTACAAAGCATCGAATGGCTATAGCTAATAGTAATGAAATTATTAAAAATCAAATTAAAAAAGATATTGAGAAATTTATATTAAATATGGAAATAAAATATAGTCTGCCTCTAGAGGCATTTAATGAATATAGACATAAAACATTATTAGATCTTTTTAACTATAATTTTAAATCTAATGATTTTAATAGATATCCTGATATTAAAAAAAACATATTAAAGAATTGCAAACATATTTTGTAATAGTCTATATAGACAAAGTGCCCAGTAATTTTGCTATAATTTGTAAATATTTTTACAAAAAAATACTTCATGATCATATTATTAATAGTGATATTTATAAAGAGACAAAATTAGATGAAAGAGAAATTTCTAATAGAATTCAAGCCTTCCATAAAAAATTGGGAATTAATTATATTAAAAAAGTTTATCCTCACATCTTTCTTACACCAAATTTTCACAAGAGTCCTCTTAAATTTAGAAGTGTTACTAATGGCTGCAATACTTATATTACGAAATCAGGGAAACTCTTGCAAAAATACATACAGACAGTGATAGAGAATTTAAATAAGCAAAAAGATACAATTATAGTAAATAATTGTGTAGAGATATTAAATGTAATTAAAGATGTAGAAATAACTAGTGTACATACTTTTGACTTCCAGGATTTATTTAATAGTATAGATATTGAAGATTTAACTAATACCCTAGTAAATATGCATAAAGATTATAATCTTAGAAAAGATATTAACATTAATAATTTTAAAAATCTTATTAATCTTGTTCTAAAAGAAAATTATATCTTTTTTGATAATAAGATTTTCCATCAAATTAAAGGATTACCTCAAGGAGGCCCAGCTAGTAATAGTTTAGCAAATATCTATCTTCACTACTATGAGAAAGATTTAACTAATTATAGCCATAGTATATTATTCCGCTATATAGATGATTTAATATTATTCAATAAAGAAATTGGCCTTAAGCCACATATTGACTTCTATCCTGATTATTTAAAACTTATAAAAACTAATGACAATGAATTAGCTGCAGAATTTTTAGATCTAAATATTAAAATCATAGATAATAAATTAGTAACAGATATCTTTGATAAAAGAAATGCATTTAATTTTCAAATTAATAAATTCCCTTTTTGGAATAGTAATCTTAGCATTTCTGTCTTCAAGAATTTAGTAAAAAATTATATAAGTAGAAATAATAATTTAGTAACAGACACTGATATTAGAATTAAGAACATAAGAAATTTTTACTCCTTTGCCCAGGATTATGGAATGCCTATAGGTTTTCTAAGAGCATATATAGATAGGAAATATTTAGGTCATTTAAAATAAATCACTCATATTGGTTTATAAAAGAATATTTTTATTTCTTTGTTAGTGGGATAGTGTTTTCACTTATTCTACTCGTAATGTGTAGTTTTATTCAATTTTGGCTATTGAGTTATTTGTTTCGGATTTATTACATAGATGGCGCCAGGATCTTTCAAGTGAAAATTTCCTTTTTAATAGACATTTTTAACTATTTTCTAATATTTTCTAGATAACTAAATGTATTACAATTTTTAATATAGTTTTGAGAATTTTAATATAGGTATCTTACTAATTCATGATATCAAAAATTAATTATATTATTTATTCAATTATGCTGATTCATGGTAAGATTTTTGGTTGTGGCAACATGTGATGTCAATATGCATGGCGGGCTATATTGAAAGAGATGAATTCTGGTAAGTTTAAGAGGAGACACAGATTAGTTTATGTTTAATGTGTAAAGTATGGGTATTTTATTGAATTACATATTTACTGTCTTTTGTGCAATATATTAGTGCAATATAATGATATTTTCATATTTTATCCTGAATTTTAGTCATTTATATATAGTCATGTTTTATAGTTAGGGTTAGTGTAAGACTTTTCTCTCTAAATTCTTTCATTTTAGGGTAAATTACCCTGTTTGTTTTTTCAACAACAATAGTAACAGGGATGGTTTGTACAGCAAAATTAATTTAACCTGGCTAAAGCTTGTCCACAGCCAAGCTACTATTTTAATTGTTGAAAACTCCATTTACTTGGATTGCCTATTTCATTACTTTTAATAACAGTGTTCTTTCACTTGTTGGCATATAATGTTTAAACTCGATTTTTGTTTATGGTATCTTTAGTAATTTCAATTTATTAGATTTTATTTAAAATTGATGTATTGTTCAAATAATGACTTTTTGATAAAGGATTTAATTCTTGTTTACTTTATTTCTGTATGATTATATTATATTATATTATATTATATTATATTATATTATATTATATTATATTATATTATATTATATTATATTATATTATATTATATTATATTATATTATATTATATTATATTATATTATATTATATATATATAACACTAAAGTACGTGGTGCAAAAAGGAGATGAATTTCTCTTTTGCTAATGGCAACAATTAGTTTGTTTTCAGAACAAAATCGGTAACCTCCCCCTGTTTGGTATAACTTCCTAGGCAAAGCCTGCTTCTAGATTCGCTCTTCTGTAAAACAACTTTTTCTCGCAAAAACTTGAGTTTACGACGTTTAGTTCACAATATTTCTTAAAGTATGCGGGAGAGAGAACAGCATATGAATGAAACTTTAGATGGAATGACTCAAAAAAGATTAGTCAGAAATGAAGCCGATGGACTTAGGCGATCCAGAGAACTTTCAAATGAACGATTAGTTTAGTTTAGTTATATTAACTAAACTATAAATAAATCTTAAACCCAACAACTCTTTCATATGTAATTTCAATTTAATATGATCTCTTAAGACCTTTCTCGAGGCGATGGTTTAGTTTAATTATATTAACGTCCCGTTTTGAAGCAACACGAGGGCTATTTTGGAACGGACCTCGCAATTTTGAACCGCGGTCAGATGACGACAACGACACCTGAGCTGGCACCCCTTTCCAAATTTCCTCACCACACCAGCGGGAGGACGTTCGGCCACTACGTGTGATTTAGCGTGCAACAGGCCTAATACATGACGGATCTTCAGTGGAATCGGGTTTCAAACTTCAGGCTCCGAAGACGAGAACTTACACTAGGCCACCACGGCCTAAATGAGATCAACGTCAAGATAGATTAAGTCTACGAAGGGTAAATCGTTAATTCTCGAAACGAGCTGAAAATCATTTAACTTATTATTGTGAACACTGTACTTTTCCTTTATACGCACACTGCTTGGCGCCTTTTTGTCTTGGCGAAATTTTCATGGAGCATTGTATCGCCATCTTGACTCGGCTTTTTTCCTGCGATAGATGACGCGTGATGTATCAGGAACCAAAATGCGCTAATTTGGCTGAAAATGCATGGCGTGCATGTAACGCAGAACAGATGCTCTTCGCGGTATCATCTAGTATTTTATAATGTATTCATACAAAATTATAATTATTCCTCTTGTATCTTAAAAATACTCAATATTTCCTTTTTTGTAAGCGTGTAACTTTATTTTTATTGCTCATTATAAGGCTTTAATATTTATTCTTTAAAAATCGCATTGCAATTATTCTGACTTCTTCTAATTATTTCTTGCTTCGAAATGTTCGACACATTTCTTCTAAGGTCCCCAGTCATAAAATAGGCAACGAATGAACCACCATTCATTGCCTAGTGTCATTGGAACATCACATTTGAATCAAACTCAACAGGAAAATACTTAATGTATGTTAATGTTTCTTAGTAAGAGATAAGTTCCTTATGCTTAATAAGAAACATATTTTTGAATAGAAATTTTCATTAGAGTGTCAAATTTAAATCCAGATACGGGTAGTCATGGTTAAAGTACAAGTGTTTTGAGCTCAATTACAAAAAGAATGTACTGGGGCACACCATTTTGTGTTCATACTATTTTGGCCATGGAGTATCAATTTATAAGGAAAAAAATGTTTACATTTTTGCCACCAGGAGCAAAAGTGAAGCTGCAGTCTGATTATTGCCAAAAAAAATAGCCATATAAACTACAATTCTACAATTTTCCAACAGTCGCTTTTTATTAAGAAACTAACGAAATTAATATTAAATAAGTATATTTTACTCTTTCTGTCTCAATGTATAGGGGAGATAAATGATCATCATTTATTTGGTTGGAGAACAACATTTCGCTGCTATGAAAATTTGTGGCAGAGTATCATTTTTAAAAAGTTATACTATATAAGTAACTATCAGTACGCGCACGGCACTGCCCGTGGAATCAGGACTTAAACAAAATGGGGGAGGGGGGAAATGCCCACAATGACACGAAAAAGTTTTGAAAACAAAATCAAAACAAAAGATACACATTACTGATTTTCCGGCTTATTTTTCTTTGCGATAATGACATATGACGTCACCTGCCGTGAGGAAGATCACGCACATTCTGGGATCCTCCGGAGAAACTCTCGCTAGCAAAAAAACTGTTTGAACTGATCACGAAAAAATTAATTTTTTGAAAAAACGAAAAAATGTCTTGTTTTAAATCCGACAGAAACGTTCCAGTTATAAGATGAAAAAAATGAAAATTATAGACATGTTAGAACGTCAGATGCGATAATTTGAAGAAATCATTATTAAAAATCACCATAAAAGTGACTATTTTTCAAAAATTTCTCAAAATTCAGTAAATTGCGTTAGATGTACGAAACAAACTTTATTAGAACGGAAATCGTTTGCTCTTTCCGATAATGTAACTGAGTTTTTCGTACAAATATTCGAAGCCATGCTATTGAGAAATGAGTGCGATGAATCAACAAAAACAATTCAAAACATCAAATAAAAAATTTTCTAGATTAAATTTTAAAATTCCGGCTTCCAAGTGCATCCAGTCACCATTACTACTACCTGTGTGCCAAATTTCATGGCTGTAAGTGCGATAGATTCGTCTGGACATCGCGGACATACACACGCACACAAACATTGCCTATTTTTAAGTATAGAAGAGTATCATTTTTTAAAAGTTGTTATACTGTTTTGTTTAAATTCATATTTCATCATAATTTTAAACAGATTATATTTCTAAAAATCTCTCAAAACAAGAGTATATTTTTCCAACCTGTCACAAGGGAAAGCCACAACTTTTTCCAGAAGTTCCGTTTAGGAATGCAATCATCTTTTTCGGTAGGTTATAGCTATTTTCATAAGATATAATTCTTCAACTTATAACATAAAAACCTTGCCATCTCATGTGTGATGACTTGACTGATTTCTAATGTCTGGAAATAAGAATAACAGCTCCAAAGACGGTCGAGAGAAACAGTAGACCTACCTTCTAGTTACTTTACTGATTACTAATGTGGGGAAATAAGAATAACAGCTCCAAAGACGGTCGAGAGAAACAGTAGATCTACCTTCTAGTTACTTTAGTCTTCAACTAAATCAATTCCTTCCCATCTTATTAATGAGTGGTGATGACTACCTGCTATATTATGCTTTATATAAAGCCAACTTCACTTCATTAAGAGAAAGTTAACTAAAACGTGTATTCAACCCATGTATATGTCGCCAATTTTGCAATTTTCCTCAACTTTTCTTTGAAATCCAAACTTTCACAATAATAAAGACAGTTAGATTATGTGAGGATCACAGCTTCGATTCTTTCCTCCGCCAAAGATAAAGACATATGCTGACTTGTTTAATTTTAATTAGAATCGAAATTGAATGTCCTGACATGGGTCGTGAAATTTAGAATTTGAGATGCCAGCCAGATTCACGTCATTTGACTGCGATTCAAAATTAACAGACTTGTCATCAGTCATCAGCGGTGCGATTCCAAAATATTTATCCGACAGTCAGAAAAAATCAACTCAAATAATCGTCTTTCGTTCAACATTGCATACTCTTAAGATCTGTGTTAAAAATCTGTTCAAATACCCATTCTCTCTTCCACCCTCCAAAACAAGCCGATGTTTACTATTTCGCGGGCGTGCATTGTAGCAGTCATTGTTGTGCGTCTTGCTTTAGCTAAATGCCATTATACTGTGTTCAACTAAAATATTCTTGAAGACATCCGAATTATTATTTTTTAAGCTCTTTTGATGGAAATAGGCTAAGCTCGACAGAAGACATACGCCTTTAAAATCTACGATTGTCAATGTGTAAAAAAAAATAATGTTTGAATTTCACGATCGATTATCTACGAGTTTCTTTCGAAAGTTCAAAATTCGAAACGAGTTCAAAATAGATACAACTTCCAGAGTTAATCAAACAAAACTTACTTTAAGGACTTGTTTGGTAAATTTTTACTGCAAGTATCAAAGAAGCACTCTTTTAATTTATCCCAACCTTCCGTTCTAAAGTTACACGCAGGTTGCTTTAGGACAGACTTGGTAATTTTGAACCATGATCAAGTGATGATCTGGCACCCTACTCTCCTACGCCAAACTAGAGTGAGGACAGCAGCACGTTTAACGTGTACCATGTCTACCCACTATCCTACTATCTCGTAACAGGCCACCGCGGATCTATAACTCTAGAAAGCAAAAATTGTACTTAGATTAGCTGAATAAAAAATATTTTAATATAAAATTTCACTATAAATTAATGTTTGTTTTTTTATAAATTAATATAATTTATTTTTAGAAATGAAAATTTATCATTCTTATTTACAGTGATTTATCATGCACCAAATATTAAAAGAAAAATTAACAAATACAGATTGATGAGAATATAGTATAGTTCCAAATTTGTTTCCTAGTAATGGACTTGGTATTTCTGGAAATAGTCCCAGCTAGCATCGGAAAGGCAGAGACATTCTCGACAGAATATATCTTAACGTGCTATATTTTTGTGTCCGTTATATTCGTTACCGGCCTCAAATGCTACAAGCATGACGAAAATCTTATATTATTTTTCTTGGATACCAGTAAATCTATCAGAAGTTTCAGAATAACAATATTTGTGATTTTAGATTTTCCCTTGAATTCCGCCCATATCGAAGACGATGTGTATTTCTCACCTATAGTGAGAAATGTTATCTGGTAATTCTATTTCAAGCAGCAAGAACTGATTTTTTCAGGGAATGGGAATTACTGATATTTTCCTCTTGCAATAACATATCTAGAGTGATAGTGAACAGTAAGTGAGTTATCGCTGGTATTTTGTGAACATTTTGTTCACCTTTGCATCTGGCTTCCTGAGTATTTCAATATAAATCAACTATCAGTGTTGTAATCACAAATTAAATAGTACCGGCACGCTCTAACTCGAGTGGCAAGAGCCGCACTGTCTTTAAGGAGATTTTGAAATTTTTTTTCTATTTATTTTTCATAAAAAGTTTTAAGTTTAAGGTATACTATAATTCCCAAGTATAAAACTCTGTCAAGCTGCCGTATTAGAGATGAAATGCTGTTGTCGGATTCCTTCTCAATCCTATCAAAAATTTACAGTTGGCTAGAACTGATAGAAAAGTTATTAGAAAACTGAGATTTCAATATAAACAATGTAAAATCACAGATTTTGGGACGCAATTATCCTGAAAGATTTTTTTACTTAATTGAATATATCCTACAAAAGAAACAATCTTATCGAAAGCATGAACAACAAAAACCTAAAATGAACAAGAAAGCACAGAAGAAAATTGCGAGAAATGTCAATGGGTAAAAAATAAGTATAAACAAAGGCAAAAAATATAACACAAACGCTACGATTGCGCAATATATTGCAATTTTAGGAGCGCTGAGGAAATATAGCAAAATTCATTATTAAATACAGAGACAAAATAATTAAATATTGGCAGTAAAAACACATGAATGCGTAATCGGGGGAATGATATTCAAACGATAATGGATTTTACTGAACGTTAATTCGTTGGCCAATACACAGGAAAAACAACATTTTGAATATCATTGGGATATTTCTTCCCCTGACGAGCAATATTTCATGACATTCTTTCCATAGTTTCTCCTTTTTTCTTTTTTGTATTTCATTTTGTGTTTTTTACGTGTTTATCGTTATTTTATTTTTCTTGTTGACCCAACTTACGCGCAAACGAAAATAAACTTTTTCATTTTTTACATTCTTTCTACACTTTTACTTCCATAATCTGGTTTGTAATATTGTATTTTTCAATTTATTTCAATATATTTCGTAATTTGTGGACAATTTTTAAGAATGCTTGCTAGTCTTCACTTAGTCTTAGAGAAGTCGTTTATTCGATTTGTAAAGATGGAGGGTTATCGGGTGGTTGGAAAGGGTTTAACACAAGCTGATGCTGTTAGAAGGATTAATGTGTCTAGAAGTGGGGTCCAAAGATTCAGGGATCAATCTAAAAATTCAGTTTCGAGAAAACTTGTTTCAGGTCGGCCATGTGTTATACCTCTGCAGAAGCACTTTCGGACCGAAGAGGGAGGATCACAATTGTGCCTCCGCTCGTTTCAAATCATTTTGCTGCAGAAGCGACAAGAATATCGGTCTTCACACTCATTGTATTCTTGAAATATACATGAAGACCATTTGTGTGTGTCCCTCTTAATAGACTAAAGAGAAGTGCCCGTTTACGTTGGGCAAGAGAGAACGTTAGCTGTGAACCAGTCAGCTATGGGCCTCTATACTCTTCACAGTGGTTCTCATGTCTTCATATTCCCCAGACTTCCCATACAAACTTGGTAGAACCCATCGATCTGTCCTTCGCTCTGTATGTGGTTCGACAGGAACTTTCCAGCTTCTGTCATCACTGGAGTTAACATTGTTCCATATCCCTGTAAACACCAGCCAGCACTTAGTTCAGTACATCTAGCTACTCAGCAATATGTCTGTAAAATAAGCTAAATTAATTAATCATAAAATCAATTAAATGAAAATTAGTTTAATTATTACTTTAATGCCAGATATTTTTATTCAGTTGTTCTTTCGTTTCACAATGACTAGAGGGGAAATACTTTTGATTCTGAGTTCTCTCTTTTGACTTTGACGCTGGTTCTTCACACTTGTATGATTAGATAAGTATGAAGTTCCAAGATAATATCATGAGTTACGTCTGATGTTCCAAGATACTGTCCCAGATGTCCCAAATTACACTATTTTAGGGGAATTTGGGGCTCTGTACATTTTTCAACACTAAATTACAATTGTGACTATACTTATCTTTTGGATGTTAGAATGAATAATTTTAATCAAATTTACTGTTCACTGCCTATCGTATGTATTGTATTACACAACATCATAACTTAATTCCTAATTTTTATAGTAAAAATTTCTATGTGTTACTTAACTTTTTTTATGTCCCATGTTTAAGATTCATTAACCTAAGTGGCTACTCTAAAACTTTGCACAGCAAATTATTGCTCAGAATGATGTGAATAAAAAAATTTCCATTATTGCTAAATACATTCTGGGAATTTCATTTAGTGAAATCTGAATTAATCTACATTCTCCGTACGAGCGCGTTTAATTAAAAAGTTCATTTAACTCATGCAGTCAAATGAAATGAAAAACAAAAGGAATATTCTTTTTTCGATTTTTACTAAAAGAATACAAAAAATATGTCGAATTTCTGTTTGGATTTTTTGATCATTAAGTGAATTAGAAAAACATTTTTGGTCAAAATAACTTTTTGTGGCGTACGTGCTTTCATTTAAAAAATGGTATTTTAATGAGAATCATTCATCGTAAAAACCCTTGAGACGAAATAACTAAAATACTAAATAAAAATGCTCTCTTAATTTCCTGTATGCTTGACAATGGTTCGTGGACTTCACTACAATGTGAGCTCGTGAATGTCATGATCTTATCTTGTAAGAAATCGGAGACGCCATTTTTTCGGCATGTTCTTGAAAAGAAAATTAATTTAGATTGATGATTTATCATTTTTGTGACCATTTTTCATGCGAAAGATATTTTTCTCTTGGTATCCGGCGAAAACAAAGCGAAGTAACGCTGTTGAAAATCGACTTTCAGAGTATGTGTAAGACATATATCAACTATTTCACCTTAGGGATTGTAGTTTAATTTAAAATTTTCTCAACCTTCTTACAAAAACCGTTCGGAAATGTTTGTGTTTTTGCTCGCTTTTGACATCATTAATGGGGAACTATTCCAAACCTTTCAATTATTTTTTCTCAAGTTCATCATACATGGTATTTCTGGTTTCTGGATATTCTTTTTATGCTTCTTTTATTAATAACAGTCAAAATAATTAAAATGAATTAAATTACTAATCTTCGCATCAAATTTTTTTTGATGCCTTCAAATTTTTTGTAGATCGGTTGACAATAACACATCAATCGTTTTCGCTAGGTGAATACTATTTATGAATTTTTTCGTTTTTATTTACTTCAAAAAACAACAGTTGACGAAATTTTGAATGTTAAACTACTTTATTTTGCAAATATACCGAAATGTTTACTCTGAAAAGTACTTACTTGACTTTAAAAAAAGGGTACAGAAATGCAATTCAAATACTAAACTTTTTAGTGTTTGACAAAACTTAATGAAAAAAGAATTTACCTCGAAAACGCATCTTTAAGTCGTTTATTAACGGATTTCAAATTCAAATATTATTTAACACTTACCGTTTCCACCTTAATTTTTAATTACACTAGTTGCACTATTTTTAAATACACTCATTTCCTTTTTTATCATCTTTCATTAATTTTATACACCTTAATTTTTAAATACACTCCTTTCCTTTTTATCATCATCCCTTAATTTTTATATACACCTTATATTTTTTATATTACACATTAATTTTTAAATACACTCCTTTCCTTTTTCATCATTTCTTTCATCTTCATCGTTTCCTCAATGTAGTTCGCTTTCATACTTTTTTTTCCATCGATTTCCTAATCTTCATGGAAACTCCCCCAACCTCAGAAGTAACTTGATATTTTTGTAAACATCCGGTCCCTACTTGACGCGTTCAGTTATTTCCTTTGTCACGTCTCCTGTTGGTAGCATCTCTCAGTTTTAGGTTCGTAATTTCATTTCTTTTATTTGTATTTCATTCAAATTCTTGGTTTATCATAATGTTCGGGGTAAAGGACAGTGTTTTTTAGCTATATGCCAACACTGTTCGCAGAAAACATTATGATTTCACTAATTTTTTAACGGTTCGTATAGATTTTACTTACCCTGATGAGCATCTATACGCTTTTACCGATTTACTACAGTCTCTCCATTTTATTTTAACATTTTTTGACTTTCATGATATATATATATATATATACATATTTGAAATCTCTATTTCAAGACCCTTCTAACGATATAAGTCTTTTGCCTGTGTTCATATTAGAAGTAAATTAAAATAAACTTTAAAAAAATGTAAACAGATTAATGTAATAAGAATTTTACCTTTAACTTGAATTATCTGAAAATGGTATTTTTGAAAC
Organism: Araneus ventricosus; assembly: GCA_013235015.1. Taxonomy (NCBI): domain Eukaryota; kingdom Metazoa; phylum Arthropoda; class Arachnida; order Araneae; family Araneidae; genus Araneus; species Araneus ventricosus. The sequence continues at coordinate 3,163,502 of BGPR01000001.1, forward strand.
TGCGTGTACCTTTTTCTCAAAATCTACCTTATATATTCTCTTGAAATTTTTACCACCTATTTTATGTATATAAATGTATATCCTGATGTGAAATTTTTTTCTGATATTCCAAAAATATTTCTTAATAGTGGTGATCTCATGTTAAAAAACGGAATTTTTTGAAAAATTCATAGTGACATTTAGTTAAAAAAATTAAAAAATAACCAAGCTATATTTATGTAACATTTTTAATTCAGTATAGAGATAAATGTCTACTGTTCCTAGGTATAAAAAATTTCAAACATGTATCTATAATAGATTGTGAGAAAAGGTACATAGAAAATGGTCAATTTAACATTGGCAGTATAGGGGCTACAGACTTCCTTTAATTATCAGTATACTAACTAAATGTTGAAATTTTTTTAATTTAACTATTTTCTACTTTTTAATCTTTAATTTAAAATTCATTATAGCAAATATTTATCATTATTATTATATTATATCATTTTTCGTCAATTCCCTACCAGACGGTGCCCCTAGTATGGAATTAAAGTTTAATTAAATAAATCAATTAATTGACATTTAAGTTCTGAAAATATTGAATTAGTGTATTATCCTCGAGAACACATAAGTGCACAAAATTTCGAAACTCCATCACATCAAGAAGTGAGTGAAAAGTCGATCGTTAAATTCCATCTTTATAAACACGAACAAGCCTTTAAAAGGACTAAAAGTGTTTTTCATAGCAGAGAGATATCGTCACATTTGGAGAGTTTCAACAAAAATGAAAATAAACTTAATCATCATTTTTAAAAATAATTTTACAGATACTCTTAAGGCTTATTTTAGTTTTCTTATTCCCGCTGTCTCTCTACCGTTGAACTTTTATCTCTAAGGCTCTCCTGAATTTTACTTTAATTCTGGACAAGTTTTATTGCTGCAAATTCTAGTAACTTGATCGATTGATTAATGGGTATCTAGTAGCTTAATTGATGGGTGTGTGAACCTTTACATACAGGTTAATCTATTGATTTATAGTGTAATTCTTCCTCAATCACTAATTTCTGTGAAATACTTTGGTTACTACATTTTGAAAGACTATGTTGCTTATGCGGTTTATTTCTGATTTTGAAAGAATTTCTTTATTGACTTTAAATTTTAGACACAAGAATTGCTATTTTATACCGTCTAAAAAATGTAATACTGCCTCCTTTTAATACATAAAATATAAAGAAAATGTATATTAGATATCTAATGGGCCAAAAGGCAAAATTCTAAATTAGTTCAATTTTGTTAACAAATGATAAATGAAAATCATCCCATGATAGAGGGTATAATCGTAATTAGAACAGTAAATTGCTACCCCAGAATTCAAAAATTCTAAAAAACAAGAAATGCTTGTTCCTGAGTTCACACTAGGGGTGGGGGATCATAAGTCGCACTATCACGATAATAAATATTTTTTTTCAATTTCTAATACTTTAATTGCCTTTTAGATGCAACTAATGTGCTATTATAAGACTATTCTCTACAGATCGAAAATTATATCGTATGAATTACTCACACAAGGGCCCTCTTAGTAGAGTTTCACAACGCATCTTTGGTCTGAATTTCTACACGAATTTTCTCTTGTAACTATTAAAAATTTATGGCCTTATTGGCATAAAACTTGATTTTTTACATGAACGCTACTGAAGCAAAAACGACTATAAAAATGGAAAGAAATTTCCGAAAATATTGGTATCTTGGTTCCAAATACCACGTAAAAGTATTAACATAGAGCCCCAAATTTCCGGAAAAAGAGCGTAAGAAAGCATAATTATGAGACGATTTCAAAGCGTTTCCATTGTGCGAAAACAGGTTGCATCAGGGCGTTGAGGAAGAAACATCTTCTCTGACAATGGAATCAGTTCGCTAGGCGTCATAGTAACATGAAACTCGCATGTAATCTGTCACTAAGTGTTGTCTTGTCATAAGTTGTGACAGCACGTCCTGTTACCTACTAAAAGATGCTCAATGAGTTCTAAAATAAAACTAGCTCGGCACATTGCATGTGAGCATGAATTGACTCTTTGTTTTCTTGTTCATACAAGCTAAGACAGAAACATGTTGTGTGAGGGCCGATTATGGATTTCAGAGTCAAATTGGTAATTCGGTTATTTTACACAAGGAGAAAACTGTAATCAATATGATCTATATACTAAAACACGAGCGAGAGGTATACCACAACCATCTGTTCATAGAACAGAGCATTTATATCGAAAGCACATTTGCGAGCAGAAAGCTGTTGTCCTCTAGTTACAGATGAATCTCTGTTCTCATCATAGTTAAATGCTATCTTTGTGGGTAGAAGGAGAAATGTTCTACGTATCCTACAATAACAAAGTCTTCTTTTTCTTCTTTTCTAATCCTTCGGATCTGAATCAGATCGGATCCATGAGGTAGTTCGCCTTCATCGCCTCCAACACGAAATCCGGTCGCTTGAGCAGGTCATCATACACCAAGGCAATACAGTCAAGAGGAGAGAATGAGCAGCTTCCGTTGGTACCAAGTGCCTTGAGCACCCGAAGGTAGAAGTCTGACTTTGCTCCAGTGCCTGCCAAGCATTAGCCGAGCATAATGGAATGGCCTTCACGCCTAGGGTGGCCCTACCAGGAGAAAAAACTCCCGACGTACTTCACCCATTCTTCCCAGTGCCCCCCTGGCTACGTTGAGGCTGAAAGGCAGTACTTGGGGGAGAAAACAAAGTTAAGCATTCTAATGAAAACCATTAAAACCGTATTGATAACGAAAGCCATAGTATGAAAACCTTAGACGTGATGACAATAAACGATTACTAAGAGTGGCATATGTTCCAGTGGTTTAATAAAATGAAGCATTTTTTCAAATTTTAGGCATCTGGTATAGTGAAATGATAGAATTGTCAATCCTTTTTAGACTAGATAAGTTTCAAATCGATACCAAGTAACCCGTAGTTTGTGGATCAAGAAACTAGCGCTTTACCGACTAAGACACTTCTCAAAAATATTCTGAGAGTGAATATATAACTTGCATGTTGTGAATAGTGTGTTCTCGAGGGATGAATCTTTGAATATCTTTAGATATTTTAGGAAAAACAGGTAATAATTTTCAGTTCCCGATTTAAACAAGTGCAGGAACTTCTAAGCATCCTTCTAAAACCTAAAATGGTGAGGTGTTGTTTAGGAGACACTCTGCAGTCTCACAAAGTCACCCTTGTCTTCTATCCACGGATTAAAATTAAGACAAATGTGCCTAAGAAGTTTTAAAACTGGGTATTTATCTAATAAACCGATAAGTCAAACTAAATTTCTCCTTCCTTAATGTTATATCCTCATTTCTTTACCATGCCACAACGTTGAAAAGATTAGAGTGTGTGTGCGTGTGTGTGTGTGTGTGTGTGTGTGTGTGTGTGTGTGTGTGTGTGTGTGTGTGTGTGTGTGTGTGTGTGTGTGTGTGTGTGTGTGTGTGTGTGTGTGTGTGTGTGTGTGTGTGTGTGTGTGTGTGTGTGTGTGTGTGTGTGTGTGTGTGTGTGTGTGTGTGTGTTCGTCATTTTTTTATTACTGGCTAAAAATATATCAGTAGAATCTGATCTTCAAAGATTCCAATACTTTTTTATTAATACTCATTAAAGGCCTATATACAATGTGCAATACACTTTCCATACACAGCATGCTACCATAGTATTCAGTGATTAGACTTCTGTTATACCTTTTCAAAGCAACTGCACTATAAAGGTGCTTAAGGGAGATGTGAAAATATTTACTCCGCAAAGTTCACTTTGAGGCAGAATATATAAAATTTAAAAAGAGAATAATGTTTATCCTTCAAACGGAATAAGTTAAGCAGAAATGTCTTAGTAAAAAAAATGTCAACAACTAAGAAGCATATCATGAAACAGTTCAAACTTAACTAATCTGCAGTGCTCTCACAAACTGCATTGAATCGAACCTAAAAAATTTTTAATAGCGAAGATTTCATCCCATTTATTTCCTTAAATGCTACTCAACTTAAAAATAAATTTACGAAGTTGAGACATTTGAACCGTGAAAGAGAATACGTTTTCTTTTCTAAATAAAAGACTATTCTTTTGATATGCAGAATAAAACTATTGGATGATAAAAGAGCAATTGGTAAAGATAAATCTCAAAACATTTAAATTGGGCTTTCTTTTGTACAAAAAGAAGCATGAAATACTTTAAGATAATTCTTTGTCATTCGTTAAGACATAAATCGGGGTATTTATTTGGCTAATCAAAATGTCGGCTAGTTTTTTTTTTGTTTTATTTTGGATTTATTTAAATTATACTTGGATTTAATGCATTTTGGAGAAACCTGAAAAAGAATTGCCTTCTTATTATAAATGAATTATTTGAACTAAGGAACTTAAATATAGATGAGGATGGTTTATTTCAACAAAAACTGCATCAAAATTGATGATCATATGGCCGAATAAATCTTTTTTTAAAATAATGTCTTTTTGCTACTATTTCTATGTTACTGCTCAAAGAAAATACTTCGTTTAAGATTTTATATTTCTTACCTCTTTTCTTTAATTTAAGTTGAGTCTAATGCCAATAAAATAACACAACCAACAATTTATAAATAATAAACGCTCATGTTCAAACGATATAAGAGTAATTATTATTTATCAAATGCTAGCAAATTTTTCTAAATAAATATCATTCAAGCATTTTTTTTTACGAAATACTTAGGAAATATTTGTTTGTGCTTATCCTATGAATTAATGTTGCATACACAAATATTCTTTCTCCTTTAACTTTAAATGCTATTTGTTAAAGTTATTGCTTACTTTGAATCAATTGTAAGTTACCTTTACTTTTACTGTGAATCACAATCGTTTAAAAACTTCCATAATTTAGCAGTTAATAAGACATTTCTTAGCATGTTAACGAAAGTGGACGATTATTTTAGCAATACACTATAGCAAATTTTATTTATATTTATATATATTTATTCATATCTTAATATCCAAAATGAAAATTAGAAAATTATCATTAGGTCTTATACATATATAGGACCTAATGAAGCAACTATCAACTTTACGGCGTATTCTTTCTCTAATTTACTAAACCCAATTGACCTGCGAGCGTTTTTAATCATTTTTCGAGATAGTTTTGTTGCAATTACTTCATCTATCTATGTAAAGACTTTTGCAAAGAATATGTTAATGAAGTCAATTCATGCTCATGTAGTGCACGTATTGTGAGCCTCGCCAATTTAAATTTCGAATCTCATGCCCATCTGGTATTTGCTGTTCATATATCATGAACCACTCTCTTGCTGTTCGAAATAATTGTTTATATTTTAGCTTAATATTTTCTTTGGTAATATATTCTAGTTCTTAGATTAGAACTCCAACTAAGTATTTTGAATCTTTTTTTAATCAGTTCTTAAACTTTGTATAACTTTAGGGCCGTTTTCTCTTTATCTTAGTATCATTCGGGTTCATTAGACTTGTTCAAGATTCTGATCTAATTTGTATTAATGTTCTATGAAGTTTTAGAATAGTTAGAAAAATTTGCTTAAATTATTGATTAAATTACTTTTATTTAATAAGTTAGTTAACAAATATGATAATAATGTGTTGGAAAACTCTTTATACCTAAAAGAAGCTTAGGCTTATTATCTTCCCTTCGAATTTTCACAGACCAAGTTTTTAATAACTCAGCTTTGTAGAGTGGAAAATTGAAAAACGTTTTTGTGAGGCAATTGTCTTCTTTTCTACCTTATAACCACCAAAAATTTATCAATAAGGCGCTAATTGTCGGCGCAGCATATAATATTAGAAAATAGTCAGCAACAAATGTTTGAGAACGTGACTGCATGTCAGATGACATACGCAGTTACGTTTGTTAGAACAATGTCGAGTTTCTCCTGTAATTTTGCTTATGACATTTAGAGATATTTTCCATGATGAATATCAATAAATATGTCTAATATCAAAGATATACCTACACCTAACATAAAACACCTAATTAAATGTACTAAAAACTATCTGGCCCTAACATAAACTAAGGTGCTAAAAATCGAAAAAATCTGTAATAGAAAATTTAAAGCATAATTTCTATTTAGGTACTTAATGCCTACTTTAGTATATGCACTTTCCTGTTCATAAGCCTACTTCTACTCGTAAGTACTACACCTTTAAAAACATCGTTTTAAAGAAAGAAATCTTGAAGAAAATTTCTTTTTATGGGTTCTTCTACAGTTAATTTTGTATGGATTTTCTATTTCGAAAGATATGTGAAGCAAATTTTGTAGCACCCTTTTGTTGATATTTGGTAAGAATTGTATAGGTAGGAAGTAAACATTTCACACCTGTGTATACTCGAGGTTTACATTTCCAAAACTCTCGCAATTCTATCTTACCTAAGAACAAGTTGTTTGGTTGGTTGGCTTCTTGGGTTTAGAGGTCAAAATACATATCTGACTGTGTTGCAGCAAGCAAAATGCAGTGAAATATAGAAATGCGACTTAATTTCAGATCGATCGAATTTATCTCGTTGATCATTGCATTATCACCAATAACATCTCTTCATTTCATTATTCTCTCTTAAAAAATAAACGTAACCGATTTTTGCAGCATTTTACAAAAAAAGATGAGAATCAAATATTTGGCGATTTCTAAGCCACTGATTATTATGAATGTAAAAACTCAAAAATCTGATGCAAGAAAATGCATGCAATTAAGAACTTTCATGCGATAGGAACTCAATTTTAAAAAGAAGAACAAACATGTCGATATTTAAGGCATTCTTCTTCGTAATCTACTGAATCAAATTGAAACAGACCTAAGAGTTTGCTGTATTGACAAAGAAAAGACTCGGAACAAAGCAACGGACGGTTTTCATCTTCAGAGCGTAGGACTTTAAAAAGCAGGAATGTGCTTAAACGAATGACCAAAATCAAAAAACGCTTTTTTATTTTTCTAATTCTATGGAGCCACTTCTCTAAACTCGTTCGAAAAAGCAGATAAATCCCTAAAAACTAAGTAAACTAGCAGTTACCAGCTTGCAACACTTCAATACAATACAACCCTAGGTACGCTACCTTACTGTTTTCATCCAATTCATATCTTAGCAATCGTTTCACAATTGAATTTGGGGAGAAATTTCTCCTCCGTGTCAAGATTTACCTTTGCGACCTATCCAAAAGCCTTTTGTCATAATTATTCCCGATGTGAAACATTTACCTTAAACTTTTGCACAACTTTTCAAACCTTCAGCTGTAATCAAGTTTCTATTTTCGACAGAATTCAGATACTTCGAATCTTGTTAACATTTAAATTAACGAAGTGTTCATTTCTAATTAAAACTGAAACTTTAAGAGGTGGGTTTGATAGATATATCCCTTAAGTCCTTATTTTAACCAAGAATAAGACGTCAACTAATGATCATGCTCCCGGCACTTCGAGAATTAACTAACCGTGAGATTAATATTTGTTTGAGGTATGAGAGATGGAATTTCAGTTTATTACCCAGAAAGATTCTTTAAATTAACTTAAATGCAGCTGATAACTCTGTCTGAATAGGAAAGAAAAGTGAGAGATGTTCCCATTCATTTTCCTTGGAAATGAAAGGCGCTCTGAGTTTACTTAACTGTGCGGTTGGCTGAGGGATCTATTAATAAAAAAAAATTTTTATTAGAAAAAGAATTGTAGGGGTATCCTGTGCAGTATTTATCCCTTTCGCTTCTCAGATACGCACCTACATATAATAAAATGTGTGTCATTATATTGATATTTTCATAGAATATAAGAGAATGTTATTGTGACAGCTTGATTATTTAATAATTAAGGATTAAAATCTGGAATATTTAATGATGCCATCAATGATAACATATTGACTGAGTGACTTAATTTTCAGAATATAATGAGTGTGAGAGAAGCTAACTGTCTTAAGTGAGAGTGAAGCTTAATATATAATACTAGAAAATCACCCATCATGGTATGACGGGTGCAAATTGCCTCTTTATTCGAGAGATTTCCCGTCAAATTTGACGTGTTTAAATAGATATATATGCGAGAGAAATGTTTAACATTAATTGAAAACAAATAAAATAAACATATGTTTTATGACAGGAAATATTTCTTTTACTTACATATTCCTTTATTCAAAAACCCTCTTGGTAAATAACATTCCGTGTGATGTATTTTTCGTTGTTTAACAATTTTCCTTGTACTTCAGATGGCTAATCAAAACAAAACACTTCTCTGCTTGTCAAGCGTTGCCAAAAAATATTATCAAATTAATTATCAATAATATCATCACGATTGCAATAAATAATCAGATGCTTCTTGGCGTCCAAACTATATCACGCGCATGATATACCACTGACGTAATTTAAGACTCTATTAAAAAAACGGAAATTAGTTTGAAATACATGATTAATATAATTTAAAATTCCTCGGGAACTATTGATCATAGCGAGATAAATTTTATATCAATCGATAGCAAATTTTAATTCACTATTTTTGAGCTATTAAATTTGAAATTAGAACGACAATTACTCTTTTAAATTTAAAATTACTGAAATTTAGGTTCTCTAACAATAGAATAATACTGTTTAACGTCTTGCAGTGCTATGACACGAGTTTTATTGTTGGTGACGTCAGAGCTTTACCAAGAGACAGATATGGGATATTATATTAGTAATTCTTCAAACGTGGACGTCTAGGGTTTCCATTTCCGAAGACATGAACCCTTAATATGCTGTGACTTTTTTTTAATTTCATATAGTACTAAAATGTTTATGTGGTTTATTCAGAAAAACTTCATCAATGAATTTGGTCAATGCTTCTTGTTTACTTATTCTTCTTCACTATATTATTAACTGAAAGCAAATAAAAGTATTATTTTTATATATGTAATTTATTTATTTATTTTTGAGCAGAAATTTACTTTCCAATTTAAAAAAAATGAAAAGACAAAACCCTTAAATTGCACAAAAATATTTTCTTATTTTATGAGATGAATTTAAATTTATTTATTTACAACCCGCTCCGGCCCAACCTACCCAGGAGGGTGTAAGGCCTTCCACAGGACGGAGGGGAAACATATGAATTTAAGTGGACTTTATTATAATTATTTGTTCAGTGGCAATTTACTGACTCAAAATCATTCCGATCCATCTAAAATCTATTCCCAAACGATATGCCTAATGACTGGTTGTATGACAAATGATCGGTTTATTTCTCTAATTAATGAGAAAAGTTACTCATATTTCCAGTGTTTTGATAGCCTTCTGCACTCAAAAAAAAATCCCGTAAAATTTACGGTTTTAAACCGGCAGCTGGGTTGGTTGTGCAAAACCGTAAAAGTTACGAAGTAAATCCGTAGTCACAACGGTTTTTTACCGTATGAAATTAAGTTTTCTCCGTAAAAATTAAGTTATCGAAGTAAGTGACGTCATCGACTGAGTTGAGTTGTTTTTCTCCTGTTCGAGTTGAAATGTGCTGATGTGTATTATCAATTAGGAATATTAATTAATCAAGGCTTAATTATTAATTTCAATTAGTTTAATTAATATAATTCTTAATTGAACTTACTTGGACGATTTCGATGCAAGATGGTGACAAAACTTCTAACTCCTCCGAGCCGGGGATCGAAACCGCGTTCATAGAAATAAAAGGCAGCTGCTCTAACCACTAGACCACCGGAGACTTCATAAAACGAAGTAAAAATAATCTATTTGAGTTTTAAAGTCACTATAGCTCTAGTGGCGCCACCTAGTGGGGTAAAAATCAACTATTGCCAGAACATGTGTTTTAAGGTTAGCTTTCATGAGTGACAACAGGTTACTGCAACATGTGTAAACAATAGCGGAGATGGAACCCTATTAAAAACATGAAATGAATGCAATAAAATTACATTTAAGAAAAGGGAAAATTATCATACGGATAGCAATACCGTATGACGAAAAATAGAATTTGAACTGACGGTTTTAAACCGTTTATGGCTGGAGCGGAAAACGGTGAAAAACCGTTTTGTCAACAAAACAGCTTTAAACCGTCAAATATACGGAAAAAGTCCGGGAAAAAAACGGATATTTTTTACAGTGTGGTTCCATTTTTCCAAATACAGTCGGACCTCTATTTAACGAACCTCTGTTTTGCGAATTTTTCTATTTTGCGAACTTTTTCTTGGAACCAAGAACATTTTGCAAATTTCTCCAAAAAATAACCTCCAAATAGCGAAGCGCATTCTCTATTTAACGAACTTTTTCTTGTGATCCAATATTTTTTTCTCCCTATTTCTCAAAATATTTCTAAACATTTCAAACTTATTCTTTCTTTTAACACATTTTATGGTGATCAATGACCTTGAAGCTGGAAAATATCAAAGCGAAAGTGCCTGAGCATCAAAGAAAAAAATTTAATTCTTCATGAGGTGGATAAAGGCGTGAAAAAAAAGGGTATTGCTTTAAAATTTAGTATTCCTCCAAACAGCTTATCAACCATAACAAAAAAATCGTGATAAGATACAAAATTAGGATTCATCGAATTCTTGTTCAAAACGTTTAAAAGCATGTGTCTATGAAGACGTGGATGAGGCAGTTTTGAAGTGCACAGTGTGAAAAATAAAAACAATACAGCAATTAATTGCGGTTGAAACGAAGATAATGAAGATGGAAATGATCACGATACAGAAATCAACAAAGCTTCGTATGATGAGATGCTAAAATTCATTGATTTTAATATAAATTTATTTTTTTTAATTGAAAATACAGTGTATTCCCGGACAATGTTTTGTTTTATTCTTGTTTTCCTTGCAGATTTCTTTTTGATGGGTAAAATATATAAAACGAATAGATATTAATTTACAAAATAAGGGTGTGATTAATTACTTTTTAACTAATATTTAGTGTTTAAGAATTTAAAATTTGTTTTGTGTAGTTTAAAGTATTTTAAATGGTGAATCTCTATTTAACGAATTTTCCATATAACGAACTTTTTTTCGGGATTTAGTGACTCCGTTAAATAGAGGTCCGACTGTATTTATATAAATCTGATATAACAATGATTCATAATTTTTTATCCATTTTTCATAAAGGATACATCTCAACAGCTTAAACCATGATGTTTTCAGAATTTATTTTAATACTGTCTTATAATGCAGTCTTCTTCTATTTCAGTTCAGTTTTCATTCAACCACAATTGTCCTCTTGCTTTCTTACAGAATTCTAGCAGAAAAATTCATATCAATTCGAATAAAAACGTGCATTCATCATAGATAATAATATTTCTCTCTTAATCTATATTCAGTGTATTCTCAATAGAAAAGCAAACTATAATTCATATGAGTTTCAACAGCAAAATCGTAAATTGTTGGAAAGTCAGTTGTCTTCTGATAAGATATTGATAATATTCGTTGTCATTTTTTCATGCACGATAAGGAGGGATTAAAAAGTACCGTTGCGTCCGGTTTGATAAATGACGCTTAAATATGTATTGATTAGTCGTCAAAGTCTTTTTTCCGGGAAACATCATTTTTAACATATTTTGTTCAACAAAGTCTGCTCTTTAAGACATCTTTTAAAAATACAGGAGAATAACATATGAAAAATAATCAAATGACAATTTTTATTGCACGTTTTAAAAAAAGATGGAGGATTGTGAGTTTGGAAAAAAAAATTATTTCCAGATTCAATATAATTATTGTAAGTTTTTATCAGGAACAGTTACAATTGCTAAAATTTAGCAAAATTAATTTAAATATTAATTGAAATTAAAATAAAATAAAAACTACTTTTGGCATTAATAGATTTTTGGCAAATAATAGAAAAAACATAGATTTGAATTAAAAAGAAAAATAAATAAAAGAAACAGAAAAAGTAAGCAATAATAATAATGATAACAATACACCTTTTTGCTCGCTCAACGCAGCAGCATTAAGTGATTGCATCAACAAAATTATCCTAAAAATAACACAACAAAAACTATAGTATTAAATAACAAAGATTCTCTAATAATTGAAACACTTAATAAAAATTAGAAATTAAAAAATAATCAAAATGGAAGAAAAATGGGAAAGAACTAGAATAGCGAACTCTTCGGAGACCACACGCCATTTGTAGTTCTAAATTGGACAAATTTTCTGTAGAAAGGAATGACAAAAGTCAAAATTTAATCCTTTCTGTGGTCTGAATTTGCCCAGCAACCAAATAAAAGGTGTATTGTTATCATTATTATTATTGTTTACTTTTTCTGTTTCTTTCATTTATTTTTCTTTTTATTCAAATTTATGTTTTTTCTATTATTTTTAGCAAGAATGTTTTTAACAGCGCACATTTTCAAAAAATCAAGATAGCGTTAGAGACTCGGATTCTCACTATCAAATACAAAGCAATGCGACAATTTTAAATATACCATACCTTTTATATACATAAGAAAATAATAATTAAAATCCATTATACTTTTAAAAGGAATTTTAAATATCCATGCATCCAGTATTGTTCCGCATATGATTATAAACTATTTCGAATAAAAATCAAAATTCAAACATTACTTTGAAAAAAATTTCTATAATGAAAATTCGAAATTTTTTTAAAAAATTTTAGGTAATTAACGAACAGATTCAGTGAATAATTTATTGTTGCTCTTTGTTTGTTTTTTCGATATTCTTAATTTTATGAAGTCTCAAATTGTGTTCCAAAAGATTGAAATGAATTAAAAAGCAAAACATTTTCTGAAACAGTGGCTGGCGCAGAAGTACCATTAAAAGCGTTTAAACTACCCATTATTTTGGTTTAAGGCGTGATAAAAAAAACAATGCATAGTTTAATTTACATTAACTAAAAAAATCAAGAGTTCTCGGAAACTGTAATGCAAAATTAAAGAAACGTGCTATCTGATTTTTACGGCTATTTTCTTTTTGTTCTCTTTCTTCTTTTTCTCCAACGAATCTATTCTTCCCTTTTTGGTAAGGTCGAATAACTAGCTATTTTGGCCCAAGAAAAACTCTTCTTTTAAATGCTTTCGAAATAGAAGTCTTTTAAATGAATTAAACATCATTCTGTGACACAATTCAGTGTACATCAAAGGAGCGCCTCGACTTTTGCGACATAAATAAAGACTCCTTGTTTGCCTGGCATAGTACAGCCAATTAAAAGGCAGCATTAGGAAGGAAATAACGTTCTATACAAAAAAAATTCACGTAAAAAGTTGTCTATATATATAAATACCCACCATTTTTGCATTCTTCAACGGAAATGTCCATGTCTCATTGTCGTATATCAATTTATTAACCTCAAATTTGATTCAATATGTATTTTTTCACAATATTTCTATTGCTATATCCGCAGTCATTCAATATAGGGGATCATCTTTGTATTTAACAATTTAAGTTCGCAGCCACTCTGTACACATCCGATGAACTTGGAAGTGTAAGCTTTCATTCATGTCATTTTTAATGTCGTTTCAAATTAAAAATGGCGTTTTTCTACCAGTTACTGCTTGATACATAGAGAAAGAAAGTATCAACTAAAATTTGCGAAATTGAAATATTCGGTAATACTCAAATTTTTCTTTCCAATTTTCGTTTAAGTTGTACTTGAACAAAACTATAATATAATAACCTGAAGATGAGAAGCGAAAATATTGTTGATATTCACGCTATCAGGAAAAATATTTCGCTGCTTCATTTTAATGTCTCGCTTTCTATTCAATTGTTAATATTCATCGATACTCTTAGATAACACTCATAAAATAATCGACTTACGGGAAGAATGGCATCCATTGAATTGTTTTCAAGTACGCCACATTAAAGAGCCACACTCTAGGAAAAAATATTACAGTATTACAAAGATTACCCCGCCCTGGCCTAGGCCGTGCAGCAAAAATGTGACACATCCTATCTCCAGATTGAACAATACTTATTTTACAATCTTTTTCTCTTCTTTTTTTAGAGACGGGAAACAACAGTTTCACTGACCGACGACAATAAGTCTAATTCTTTAATTAGCAGTTCGTGAAGTAGTCCTCGCAATGAGATACAAATATCGGTATTATTTATCAAGTCTATCCACCCTGGCCTAGGCTGTGCAGGAAAAATGTGACACATCCTATCTCCAGATTGAACAATACTTATTTTACAGTCTTTTTCTCTTCTTTTTTTAGAGACGGGAAACAACAGTTTCACTGGCCGACGACAATAAGTCTAATTCTTTAATTAGCAGTTCGTGAAGTAGTCCTCCCAATAAGATACAAATATCGGTATTATTTATCAAGTCTATCCACAATGGCATAGGCTGTGCAGGAAAAATGTGACACATCCTATCTCCAGATTGAACAATACTTATTTTACAATCTTTTTTCTCTTCTTTTTTTAGAGACGGGAAACAACAGTTTCGACGACAATAAGTCTAATTCTTTAATTATCAGTTCGTGAAGTAGTCCTCCCAATGAGATACAAATATCGGCATTATTTATCAAGTCTTTTAAACTCATTAATTGCCATCCACTACGCCAGTTTTTTCTGTATGAGATCCAAATTTCGCACTCTTAATTACGTGAAAAACAGATCCCGTGAACATAACGACGTTTTCTCGAAGAATCTAGCCTGATGTTCTCTAGAAACTTCATATGCCGTCAAAATTTGATTTATGAAGAAATCGTCATATAGTCTATCCACGTTAACTTTAGCTATTAGATTTTTGGTCCATCGCGCATTTTTTGAATCATTCCAACAACTTTGCCACAGGTCCTTTATCATTTTATTTCCTTCATTTTTTATCTGGTTTCTAGAGAGAACAAAACTAATTGTTTCATCTGAAATCAATGATGTTACGCTTAGTTTCTAACAAATATGCTTGCGACAACATCAGAGATCCTTTGAAGTAAGCCACTTCTTTCCCTCTTACAATTTCTTTGCACTTCAAAAATCATCAACATCTCGTTAAAGAGAATATTTTAAAATCCCAAATCACGGGCGAGACTACGGAGTCTAAGACGCTTTCTGACATAAAACGAAACACTAATACGTGGAAAACAAGATAGTTCTTCCAACAATGACGATACGAAGTCTTAATATTCGTAAAGGAAGACAAATAGTATTTGCAAGGAAAGTGCAATTATTAGTCTTTTGAATTCATCGTAAATATTCATCATCGTGTAACCTAGTTAGGCTTCCTGTACCTGCCACCAAGATGAATGTAATTCTAAATAGTTTTAATCTAATTAACTGTTATCTTCGACTTTTCAAAGAGAAGGCGGCAAGCAAAAGTAATTCCTCTCTGTGAAGTTAGTTATCTGTCTTCTCTAATCTTAAAAAAATCACTGCGCTCTAGAAACAAGAGTGTTGATATGGTGCTGTAAAATATTTGTAATTAAAAAGAATAATGCAGTATATAGGTGGGTGACAGAATAATGTGAACTCTTTAGGATTTGCTCATTTTTTCGAATATCTCCGGAAAGCCTAGATGGATTTTCTTTGGAACTTCGACGATGTAAAGGAGAATCATTTAACACACATATTCATTATAAAATGTGTGTCATCATGTAAACACACATTTTATAATGAATATTCGGTCCCTAGGACATTTAGGGGAACGACCAGAAATTGATGAAGAAGAACGTGATTTATGACTCATCCTGTTTCACAGAAAGCTGATAATGATTTACAACTTTCATCAATGTTTTTGTTTGATGTGAGCATTATTTTCATGCATTTTCGTAAAAACAACACGAATATTCGGAAAGATATAAAGGTTTTCTACAAAAATCCCAAATTTTCCTGCATGTTTTTTGCTTATAACATCCAGAGTTTTCAACCAACTTATACTAAACTTACAAAATACTCAACACTGTGTTAAATAATTGTTTTATTAAATTTTGAATTCAATACTTTGAATATTAGAAGAAATATGTGTGTTTGTAGTAAATAAATTTTTACTGCGCATGTGTGAAATGTAGCGTAATTTTTCATTTATATCTTCAAAGCCAGATACAATGCTGTTAAAATTTTAAAAACTTGATAATTTGCTATTTTGTTTTGATTTTCCAATACTTTATTTCTTCCTCCATAAATGCATATAAGTTTTAGTTATTTAATGAATTATTACTACTTCTTAGAAAGAATTATTGTTTTAAACAGTATATTCTAGCTGTTCAAAATTATTCGAACGACTGATGACGAAGGTTATATTTAAGTGAGTACGAATTGGATTTGCTTTTATTTTGGTAAATTTTAATAATTTTAACAGATTAATTTATTTGGTAATATATTTTTTGGCCTATGAAGCAATCAAGACAACAGTAATGCTCAAAAGCTGAAAGATTTCTTTTGATCTTCGCCACAGCAACAATGAAGATCGAAAGGATGGGGTATCATATGAAAACCTAGCAAAAATGTATAAATTGTCGATGTTGGGTATCTACTATTTGTGCAAGAAGTATGAGACGACAGGGTCCTTCGAAAACAACAGAGAGAGAGAGACAAAAATCCGAAAACAAGTGCAAGAGAAGACTCTAAAAATGTAATATTTGCACAGAAAAAGCACGATATATCGCCAAGAGAGAATGTGAAAGATTTGAAATTGAATATGTCAGTCTATTAGTTTGCCTTATAATCGGAAACTCAGGGTTGATAAGCTGTATCCAAAGAAAAAGACATCTCAATGCATCTCAGAACAAAACATGGCGATGCGCTTGGCCTTTGCAAAAGAGCATATTTCGAAAGTTTCACAATTCTAGGACACTTTTTATGGCCATACAGAAGCAAATATGATCTTTTTGGATAAAAAAAAACGTAAAAGGGTGTGGGGACGATCAGCTGAGGCTCTTAAAATGATGAATATCTTACAGAGAGTAAAACACTGAGGCGGAAATGTGATGGTATGGGCTTGTTTCCCTCTAAAAGTGTTAGTGAAATTGTGATGATCAACGGTAAAATGACTGCAACTATGTACGTCGATATCATGTCTCAAAATCGGAAGAAATCCATCAGAAATTTGATTGTGGGTCGACGGTATATCTTTCAACGAGATAATGACCTAAAACACATTTCAAAGATTTCCAAAAGATTAAGATACTAGAGTGGCCGCCACAAAGCCCAGACCTTAATTCCATCTAAAATTTATTGTCAGTTTTCAATTAGAAATTCCCTTTTGAAGAGAGAAGAAATAAAAATCACATTTTTTGAGACTATCAACGATGAATGGCGCATTATCAACTATGAGACAACGCAGAAACTGGTGATAGTCTTAATCAAAGACTAAAAGCAGTGATTGAGGCCAAAAAAGGCCCATATAAACATTAAACACTGATATTTTGTTTCTTAAAACTTTTGTTATTTTTCCTTGTAAGTTTTTGACCGTTCGAATAATTTTGAACAACACATAATTCAGGGTTATATGAAAATGTTCCAATTCTGACTTATTTTGCGATGAAGTTTGATTTATTTGAAGTTTTTATTAATGAATACGATTGAATTAACAATAAAATTAATATATTTCAGATATAAATAAATAAATTTATTTTCTATAATAAGAAGTGTAACATTTTCGTAACGTTCTAATAATTTTGAACAGCACTGTATATAGGGCAATTTATATAAAAATCCCAGTTGAATACCGTTTAGATTCAGAAAGATATCGGCAATGCAGCGAGGTGAATTTCGGTTGCACTCTAAGAGAAGCTTAATGATGAGGGTTCTTGTACAAATTGATATTTTTTAAATTTGAATCTTCGAACAGTAATATTGAATTTTATGAAAGTTGGATATCTTGAATACCTATGTATACTTATAAATTAAATACATTAATTAAATTGCATTTCGACGATAACTATTCGAAGAAAAAAATTGAAATTCTTGCTTGCAAAATATAGGCTTTACAATTAAAAACTTTTAAGTAAGTAGGTATTTTAATTTGCGAATGATCCTCGCAAGATTTTTAGAGCCGAATTTAGACTTTTTTACTTACCTAACAAAAATGTAACAAATACTAAAATAAAGGTGTTTTTTTTCTCGTGGCTTTATACCTGAATTTCATACACTAAAAGCTCGTAAAACCAAAAATCTTAAAATAATCATTTATATGAAAGTTTGGTTCATGGACCTCAGTAGAAATAATTAACTTGAGCAAAAAAATATTTTCATTGCAAAAGATCTTCCATGATTTAAATAACATTTTTTTTCCAGAAAAATTAACTATTTTATACCAATCGTATACATTTGGAATCTGCATTATATACTTGGCCGTCATGCACATTTTTCTCAACAAGCTATAATTGTTGATTCTCACTGATTATGGTCTCCTTTTGAAGCTACAAAACAGGTTAGGGGATGTTTGGGGATGGTCTAAACCGTGTTTAAACAAGGAAGACGAAATTTGAACTGACATCTCACTCTCCTAAACCTTGTCATGTGTGCCACGACACCAAAATTTACGCTCACCAGGACCACGATCATCCGTCCTAGAAAACAAGACACTGCCACCAGGTCAAAATAGCCCCGCAGACTTCGTACCACACAAGCAAGAATATCCATAGTATTATTGAAAGCATATGAAATCTGACAGAAGTAAGGCGTGACTTAAGAAATTTAGTTCCGGATGAGACTTGGTATATTAGTTGTATACCTTAGGATGTTCACCCATTAATATATGAATGCGCAATAGCAGACAGACAAATTCCGATAATAAAGCCTTCACACTTTCAGCGCAGTTTATATTGTTAGAAAGATGTAATGTGGCTTTCCTGCCTCGCTAGTCTTATAGTTGGGGAGGGAGTTTTACAGAGGTAAGCATGGAATGATGGGCAGCGGCCATTCCGGGATCCCTGACCTTGGCGACGAACTTAGCGACCATTTTGGCGACTTGGCGACAAATTTGGCTAATTTGGCCAGAAAGTGCGACCCTTTCCTCGATATCTCTATTAGGAAAGGAAATACGATTGAATATACGAGAAAACTCCATGTGACGTCAAGGCCTGTCGGAGAGAGTATATAAGGACCGCGTCAGAGAGAGTAGTGTTGATCCACTGGAACGACTTTAGAGTTTCTTTTGCAGTGCGAGCTAGGAAGATGGTGAGCTGAAAGCTATTAAAAGTGCTGTTATTGTCGTTATTAGTGATTTACTGACTGTTTGTGTTGCTAAATACTATCAAAGTGCTGAACTTTTATTACCTGTGAATTGTTGTCTCTTCACATCGCTAATCTGTGCAAAATCTATTGTTTCTTATTACCTGTG
Organism: Araneus ventricosus; assembly: GCA_013235015.1. Lineage (NCBI taxonomy): Eukaryota > Metazoa > Arthropoda > Arachnida > Araneae > Araneidae > Araneus > Araneus ventricosus. The sequence goes on from BGPR01000001.1 coordinate 3,182,708, forward strand.
ATACGTGTTTTCCTGCATATTTGTGAATAAACCTTCATTCTCCATTATCCTGCGTGTTGGACATTTTACACCATACACCCACAGAATGATTTTTGTAACAATATACTAGTTTATCGCTCTCGCACAGCAGCAAAGCAGCGCGGATAGTGGTGTACTCGTTGGAAGGTCAAGGTTCGACTCGGCATGCGTTTCTTTATTTATTTCACAAAATATTTTTTTAAAATAATAATTTCAAATTATATTAATAATTTACACATATTTTTTTATTAAAATACTATCTGATAACCCGGCGTTTGCTCGGGATCCATATTTTTTCATATGCCCTCTACTGTTTTTTTACTAAGAATATTGTCACTAACTTTCCCCCCCAAAAAATAAATATTCTTTTAAATCTGGCCTTTTCATTACCTTATAACAACAGGGTTTGAAAGAAAAAATTAAAACAGGGAAGCTCGCTAAGCGAATCGTTTGCAAAAGAAAAAATAAAACCTTTTATTCAAACCAGTGCAGCTCAAAAAGTATAATATATGAAGAGAATTAAATAAAAAAATTTCAAAAATGCAAGAACTAATAAATTAAACACCGGATGGGAATGAATGATAAAGGAGGAAAAAGAAAATTAGCGAAAACATGCTAAAACTTCAGAATTTACCACTCAAAATTAAATAAATAAATATCTAATTTGAATTTTAAAAAAGATTTTATGGCGCTAGCTCCCTTTTGTGCTAATCCATTAATGTGTCAAATTTGTTCCCAGTAAGTCAAAAGGTCTGGGCGTGCAAAAAGAACAAATAATGAACATTACTTACATACTCCAAAAAATTGCTCTTTTATATATACAGGGTGTCCACTAAAGTCCTCCTATCCGACATTAACTTGAGAACGGTGACAACTATTGCCACAAACTTAGTGTCTAGATATAGTGAAGTGACTATGCGCTACACGATGAGATCGGTTACAGCGCCACCTGGCGACAAACAACAGAGTTCTCGTTTCTATCTCGAAAACGGTATAAGATACGGGGAAAAAATCAGCTACAAAATTGTAGAGCGTCTTCGATTTAGTACGAAACGACACTTTGAGCGCAATAATGCTAACAACAAAAGTGTAAAATGCGCATTCGTTAGGTCGCGATTTTCCAAACCTGTGACGTAACAACTCGCGACAACAGGAGAGAAGATCATGTTTTGAACAATAAACGTCGACCCGATGGCATTGTAGCTGACGGAGAGCATTTCGAACACCGAAAATAAAAATATCTGATGATAACTAATTGTTCTATTTTCTTTCTAACGCTTTTCTGGCGTAAGAGTGTTGGAAATCGCGACCAAACAAATGCGCGTTTTACACGTTCTGTTCTTGGCATTATTGCAGTCAAGATGTCTTTTCGTACTAAATCGCAGACGCTCTACAATTTTGTAGCTGACTTTTTTCTCGTATCTTGTACCGTTTACGAGATATAAACGCTAACTTCGTTGTTTGCCGCCAGGTGGCGCTGTAGCCAATCTCACCGTGTAGCGCATGGTCACTTTACTATACCTAGACACCAAGTTTGTGACAATAGTTGTCGCCGTTCTCAAGTTAATGTGAGGTAGAGGGACTTTAGTGGACACCCTGTATAGATTAATCATTTATGCACAAAATAACTGTTCATTTATAGCATGCTGGATTATAGTAATAATTGAATCTTCAAACACTTAAATAATTATAAAAACAACGCCAGTGATGATAAATAATAATAATTATTATTAAAAATAATTATTGGCTAAAAAATACATTATTTTTTAATTATTAGATTAAAACAGTTACAAAATATTCTTCCTTCTAACTTTACGGAACGATTTTGACCTGGAAGTAGTAGAGATCAGCAGTTAATCTATTGAATACATAGACAGATGGTCAGAAACTTGAAGTTTGTTTCCCAACAGATCTCCCAAAGAAACATAGCTCTTGTGAACAATCGTCATTAATGAATTGTGCAAAATATTTTTGTTCCCAAACTTTTTATGCTAATTATCATTCTGAATCTTGTGTATAATTAAAAATTAATACATGTAGAAAAATTTTCTAAAATATATGAATAAAAAAACCTACACGAAATGTTTTCATCATGAGGGTAATTACAGTTATTATTAATCACAACTGAAGTTGTATTTACAATTTTTCACTGTTTGAAAATTTAACTTGAACCATAATTCAAGAATGATGAACATTGTTGAATTATAGCGAAGATTCAGTTCATCAATGAAAAGTTATTTTAGGCATAAAGAATTATGAATATTTTAATTAAAATATTAATTTTTAATTTCATTTGAAATTATTAATTTCAAAAAGAGAAGAAGCGCATGAATGATGGAGCTATGACGACCTGAGTGTTAAGCGAATGCGCTACCACCCATGCTGCTTCGGCGCTGTACGAGAGGGATAATTTATCAGTATATAAGCTGTACCGAAAGTTTGAAGGCTTCTTTCTTGGATTTGGTTTGCGTCGTCAAATATTAATGGATGAACAGCCTAAAGGTACAATACCAATATATCGAGTTTCATCCCGATCTGAATTTACCCTCTTCTTATAAGTATACTAGCAGTACCTGCATGGCGTTGCCCGTGACATAATGACTTCAACAAAATAAAAAAAAAACCAAAGTTTTGAAAACGAAATCAAAACATATATATATATATATATTATTGATTTCGCCCTCGATTTTTAGTGAAAGTACACGCAGGAACTTGAGCGAGATGAATAACGTGTTCTTTTAACTAAAGATATCAGCATAAATGCGCGAATAAATCAAATTATTCTTTAATCAGTAAAATGAAGAAATTAAGATTAGCTGACGCAATAAAATGATCGAGAGTTTCACGTTTTACCGCCAGCCAATCGGGTTAGAAATGCATTCTGGGAACTGAGAGTAACCTATGGGTCGGACGAAAGCTTCGTCGATTCGGATATGCGAGAGAAAATGTTTTGAACTGATCAATAAAAAAATTCATAGAAAGTCGGAGAAAAAAGATATTTTAACCATTCTTGTTTTAAAACAGGGATAAATATTCCGGTTTATACCTAAAAAAATTGAAAATGATAGCGTTATTAGAACGTCGGATGCAAAAAAAAAATGGAAAGTTAAAAATCTAAATAAAAAGTGACTATTGTTTTAAAATTTCTCAAAATTCAGTAAATTACGTTGGAAATCCAAAACAAACTTCATTAGAACGGAAATCGTGTGCTCTTTCCGAGGGTGTATTTATTTTTTTTTTCCGCACAATTATCCGCTCATGCTATTGAGAAATTAGTGTCAAAAATCGCCCAAAACAACACAAAGTACTAAATAAAAAATTTTGTAGATTAAATTTTAAAATTCCGGCTTCGAGGTGCATTGAGTCACCATTAAGACTACCTGTGTGCCAACCTTCAAGGCTGTAAGTGCGATAGATTCGTATGGACATCGCACTCACACACATACAAACATTGCCTTTTATAAGTATAGATAGCTAAACAAATATTCACACAGATTTACAAAGATATATTCCTGCAGTATATGATACCTACTGTTTTTTTTCTTGGCCACTGAAAGAGAACTAAAATTCAGTCTGACAGAATAATACTTTTAAGACATTGATTAGGGGATAATAATTGTATCTAACACCAACCCACTCATGTCATGGCTTTGCGTCAAGTCAAAACAAGACCATTCAAATATCTTAGTCCGATAAATCAATTTCACAAAAATCTTATTTTCCAAAAGAAAATTTGCTTCTCTCTCATTAGAAATTAAACATTAAAAGTTTCAGGAATTTCCCTAACAGAGACTAAGCAACTTATAAATTCCCACCATCATGTTACTTCAAACCTATGATCATCTTCATTTATCACTTCAGTGATACTCTGATCAACAACAAATGATATTAATAATGCCAAACGACGAGTTACTAGATTCAATCAAGTAATTTTCTCTGCACAGCGTTGGTAACTTTATTAAAGAGAGCCGGAAATCGGCATCTTTCACGTAAAGGAATGATCGCACACGTTAATGAATGAACCAATTAAATATGCATTGATTTACAACGACAACCAGATACAGAAATCTATTTATATGATTCTTTATTGGCATATTTGAAAATGTTTCCTAATCATGCAGACAAAGAGTAATTTGTTGCACATCTTATAATGATTTCCTATGGTGATTCGGTAAGCTTTGAGACGATTGAAATACGTAAAACTGAAAAATCAATCACCAAATACTCTATAAATTAGCAGTTATATATTAAGAAAGTGTATGGGAATGTTGTTGGAATTGATTTTGGAAGAAACAATAGTGAAATTGTCGAAACAGCTGTTGAAGTTAGTTAGATAAATGGCAAAATGCTTCCTTAAAACAAATGTTTATTAACATTCAGATTTTACAACTTTCACGTTTTTACCTCATATGTAACTACGATTACAAATGGACTAGTTTTAGAATACATAAGAGACTCTCAAAATCAGTTCTCGTTTAAATTTTTTTAAAAACATTCAATGAAAATCACACATAAAAGATCACCCAGCTCATTTCTACCTGTTTAGTGTTTTCAGTGTCGTTTCAGTTTAATTTCTGGCCCATTTTCCTGCTTAACAGCTACTGGCATTTATGAAAACACTTTAGGAGATAGTTACGGCTATATCAGAGCCTATTGTCAGTCTCGGCTTCGGCAAATAAGATTGTGGGTTCGAGTCCTGATTCCCCAGAAGATCCAGCAAGTATGAGGGCTTGTTTCACGTTAAATTCGTTGGAATCAAACATCCTACTGTTAGTATGGTGAGAAATTTTGGGGAGGGGTCGTCTTACACGTCCAACTCAGGTGTCGTCTTATGCGTCCATCTCAGGTGTCGTCTTACGCGTTTGACAACGAGGTCCTTCCTAAAATAATTTTAAAACGGAATGTTAAGCAAACTAAACTTCTTTAGATAGCTTTGATTTAATTTACACAAAATCAAACTCGACTCTTAGATCTTAATACCTTTTAGTTATAAAAGAAAAGTTGAATAAAATTTCATGATCTTATATTTTTAATACCTTCTTATTTTCGCATTTGAATAGCAAACATTCTACGAGTGTGAGGAAAAAGATAACATTCAAAAGAGTTTGCTTTAATTTTTAAAACGTTCATGCGCACGAAAGCTAAAATTTAACTGAGTTTATTTCAAGGTATTGTTAGAGAGTATTATAAAGTATTTTAAAAAACGAGTGTGTGTGTGTGTGTGCGCGCGTGTGCGTGTGTTTACGTAATAAATTATTCTTTACCTAAGTAAAGGAAAAGGAGATAGTTTGGATTTTAATTCAAGGAAATAAGAAATATTTATAGAGAATTTATATCATTTACATTCAACTCCCAAATTCTTTGCACAGCTTGAATTAGAAATTATATTTGTATATGTATATACTAGCCCCCAAATTATAGCTGTAGCTAACCCGATGACGAGTCGCAGACTTTCATTAAGTTTGCCAAGCAATATTCATCACAAGATGTTATGAATTTCAATGTCAACAAAGTGAATGTTGGAAGCCCCAACTACAATCTTATGAATTGATAAACATTCAAAATTACACAGCACTGAGAAGTTTATAGCAGTTTCATGTGTTTGATAAGTACTGGCATTTTTAATACTGTTGGGATTTCATTGTTTCAAAAATTATATTCTAATTATGACTTAATAATTTTTAAAAGTCATCATAATTTGGGGGGCTATATACTTATGATCAAATGATTGAAAAGCAGAATCAATTAGTTATTTGTAGTGCAGTTTCTGTAAAAATAGAATTCGGTTACTCTGCGGATGGAACTTGCTTCGATGTCAAAGATGATAAGTTTGTAACCTGATATCACCGGATATCTAATATAAATCTGTTTTCATGGGTCGAAAGTTTTGAAGTTGATGTAGTCTGATGAGCAGTGTACTGGTGAAAATATCATTCTCCTCACCTGGTCATGATTCAAAATTCGAATGCCCATCCCCAATAGCCTTCGTGTTATTTTAAAAAGAGTTGTTGTTCTAGCAAATCAGCCCATTTCTACAAAGCATGACCAGATTAAGGTTTTGCTTAAGGAAGATTACAATGCTGAACCAGATTATTTTCCTCATCTATTGATGAATGCCAGCATCGTACCTTACAAAAATTAGAATTGAGTTCCACTTGCGAACAAGTCTATGGACAGCGGTAATTAATCTGTACATGTTTTCAATCCTTACATCTCACCCTCTCTAATCTTATTATATCACCACAATACACTAGACAAAAAGTATTGCAAGATTGCTAAAATGAGAAACGTTTGGAGTTAATTTGAATACAATGTTCCACACTCAGCTGTGAAGAATCTTGGGATATACAATCGTTGGCACTCAAATTTTGCAGTGAAGATTTTGTCACGAGGGCATGTAGGGGACCGTCTAGAAATTGATGAAGACGAAAAAGGATTTGTCTTTCCCCGCTTTATAGAAAGCTGATAGTGACTGAAACTTTCATTAATGGTTTTGTTTCATATGAACATTGCCTACTTGCATTTTCGTAAAAATAGCATATATATTCAGGAAGATGTACGGATTTCTTTAAAAAATCTCAAATTTTTCCTCGTGTTTTTTTCAACCAAATCATACGAAACTTACATAATACATTACAATGTAATAGCAAAGCATTATATTAAAATGTGAAGTAAATATCCTGAATATTTGAGGAAAGATGAGTATTTGTAGTAAATAATTTTTAATTGCGCATACGCGAAACTTGGCGTAATTTTTCTTTCATAACGTCGAAGCCAGATATCTAAGACAGCTTATATAAAAATTCTAGTTGAATGTGATTAAGATTTAGAAATCTGACGGCATTGCAGCGAGTAGAATTTCTGCTGTTCTCTAAGAGAAACAAAATGATGAGGGTTTTCCACAAATCAGTATTTTTAACTTAAATATTCGAACAGCGATATTGAATTTTATAAAAGTTGAATATCCTGAGTACACATGTTTACTTAAATTCGTAATTCTTCAATTAATTAAAAATTCGTAAAATTAAATACGTACAAGTTGCACTTCCCCGATTAACTCTTGAACGCAGCACTGCGTTCGGGCATAACAGTCAAGTGGTTTAAATTTCTTGGCTAGAGAGCAGATTAGAGGAGAAGAAAGTAAGCGGTGAAAAAATGCCATCGACAAGGATTATTTATAATTTCAAGACCCCCAAGTCCTATTATGCTGCCTCATCGTGGCGGGGGTGGTGGCCCTGGGTAGAATGGGCGATGTACATCTGGAGTTTTTTCTCCTGGCAGGGTCACCCAAGGCGTGAAGGCCATTCCATTATACCCAGCTACAGCATAAAGGCAATGGAAAAAGTCAGACTTCTTCCCTCGGGCGTCTAAGGTCTAGTGCCAACAGAAGCTGCACTTTCCTCCTTTACTATGAATCGTTCGTCTATAGTATTGGATACTTTTCTGTGGGCGAGCGGACTCTTGGACTTGGTCTAGCTGAGGACTAGAATAAGAAACAACAACAACAACATAATTTCAAGCAAATGATAAATGAGACCACGTGGAAATTGAGACCCGAGGCAAAAATTTCAAAATTCATTTCCAGCTTAATGTTTATTTAAAATAAAACAGTCGAACTTTTTATTTATCATGTTTCATTTCACGTTATGAAGAATTCAAAAACAAATTGCATTTTTCTCTTTCGAGATCTTAAACAGAGTTTCCTCAAGGTTCTTTTTATTTCTATTTGAACCAACATTGTCCAGAGTTTTTACCTTTTAAATGCATATTTCTGCCTCAAATAAAACTTGATTGAAGATTTTCCCTAGGGCAGTAGGCACCATGATTCTTTTATTTTAACACTACGTTGATATCTTCTCATGTATTCGTTTCAGTACAAATCTTTTATCTTGTTCACACAAAATTGATATTCAGAATGGGAAACTTAATCCTTTAAATCTATAGAACATCACAGATTAACGGATTAAATCTGAAACATTTGAGTGTCAACAAACCAGCAGATTCGGGGTAAGTTTTTTTTGCAAAAACATCATGGTTTCCAGACGTATAAAGAAAGAAATCATTCTTTTCTGAGATGCACATATTAAAAATCTATCCAATACATATAGCTTTCATAGGTGGCGTTTTGATTTGACCCAGATAAAACCCTGTAAGCGTAAAATATACTATATATACTCTTCAAACAAAATGTTATCCAAACTATTCGTCAACAATCGAAAAACATTCTCAAGAATATAAAAAAGTTTTTAATATGTGCTCACAATTTCTTGAGTAGCTTGTTGGAATATTTTTTGTAAGTTAAAAATAGGTGCAAAACAGAATTGAGTCTTAACGTCAAAAAAATGTATACAAATGGACAAAAAAGACTAGAAAGATTTTTGCTAAAGGCGTATAAAAACTCTGTTTTGTTGAAAATTTTTTTACTTCCTTTTTATTAAAAGGACGTCTAGTTAAAATCTGTCGACAAATTACCTTAGTGCGCTGATGAGGGAAAATAATTAAGCTGAGTAAATATTTCACAGTGACATATTGAACTTTATATTCTTTATTTTTTGGATAAATTATGAAGAGCTCCGTAACTATGATGTACAGAAATAAAATATTTCAATGCTGCAAATTTCAGTCTTCAGTATCAAGAAAGTCCCTTAATTGGATTTTCATTGTAAAAGAGTGACAATGATTTTTTACTTCTTTTTTAACAGCAATTTTGAAGGACGGGTTTCAGTTTTCATAGTTCAAAATAATCGATTAATCTAAGTTTGTAATTCTTTGTTGAAAATGTGTCGCTATTCTTTTGTAATAATTTATTTTTAAAAATATCATTATTTAAATTTTAAAACATAATTTAGCTATAAAGTGCTGTTAAAATCAAAACTCTCGCTTCAAACTGGTTTACTGGTTATATATATATATAAAAGAAAAATATTAGTCTTTATATGTTTTTTCTTAGATATTTGTTATTAGATATTTTGTTAGATATGATATTAATAAGTGCTTTTTTCTGCTAACGACGTACGAAAAACGTAAACATTTTGTCGATATCCCCTCAAAAAGCACAAGCCAATTAAAAATGGAAAAATTATGGAATAAAAGACAAATACAATGAAGATGATTTAAAAAATGGAAAGCAAAAAATCCGAATACATAAGACCTAGAATAAAAATAATACAGTAACATTCACAAAACAATAAATGAGAAAAAAGGAAATGGCTTACCACCGCCAGGAATAAGCACACGAGACTGTAAGCAGTACGAGGAAATGTCGCCAAACCAGTTATTGCTGTTGCCAAACAATGGAGGAAAAGGAGCAAAAGGCTTTGCCTATAGCCCCTGATTCACTGCTTGAGATATCGTCGCACAAAGTTTTCGGGAATACCATTATTTAAAAGTTGATCAAATAAAAGCTTTGACTGTCTCGATTTTGAATTTTCATTTGAACAAATAGATTTAATAAGAGAAAATTGAGTGAGAATTGTGTTTCTATGAATCTTAATAGAAATATTAGAAGACCAATAGGAAAGTCGGTTGACACTAAAATTAAAATCCATTCTTTTGTCATAAATATTGATACAAAAGTTATTATCAACATGTTTAATACCCAGATCTAAAAAATCCGCTTCAAACTGATTACTGTTTGTTTGTTTAAGAAGCAAGGCTGAAGGATAAATATTTTGCCACGTATTATTAAATGTTCCATGATTAAAAACAATAAGATCAGCCACGAATCTGAAAGCCTGAGGAAGAAGAAGTAAATAATTATTTTCAAAATAATGAAGGAAAAGGTTAGCTGTAATGGAAGAAAAAGAAGATCCTTGAGGAATGCCATGAGATTGGAGAAAAATACTTTCCCCATTGTAAATAAAATTATTAAATATGCAAAAAATGCATAATTTATCCCAATACTCAAAAGAAATATTGAGAATATTTTTGTAATCAAAAAGTATGAGTATATATATATATTTCAGCAAAAAACATATAAAAACTAATATTTTTTTCTTTTTTCCCCTTCAATTACAATTACACATAATTATTTTCGCTTGAAATGCTTATAAATGCATAAGTATACTTCTAGGGAGAATAACTCTGCCAATTTTTCATATTTACTGTTAGCTACTTTGGCAACCTTCATATTGAACTTATCGAATTGAATTTATCAGTCTTGTAATTGAATACTATAGTATCAAGAAAAGTAATTAATACCAGTATAGTCCAATTTTATGATACTCTAATCCAAAATTTATATGGAAAGTGCTTCCTATTAATTAGTTGCTCATTGTCATTTTATATTCGAATAAATTAAATAGCCGACTACAATCCAATGTTAACTCAGATTTCGATTTTGAAAATACCTATCGATTTCCTACTCATTTTCGGCTTAATTTTTGGTTCGTCTAAAAGATATGAATTACTGTGAGATCTCTCAAACCAAAAATGCAAAAAAAACTGATACAATGAACTGCAGTTTGGCGCATTATCATTCTTTTTGGAGATACTCTACAAGGAGTTGAATATACACTATATGAAAAAAAATCAAAATTATCCGGACACTTTCAGATTTACACATTTTTTTCGAATTTCTCCAGAAAGACTGGACGAACTGCTCTCAAACTTCTACCATGTACAGAATGTGATTAAACCTATATTTTACAGTGAAGATTCGGTAACGACGGCATATAGGGAACCGACCAAGAATTGATGAAGAAGAAATGATTCGGGATCACACTGTTTCATAAAACGCTGATAAAGATTTGCAACATTCATCAATAGTTTTGTTTGCTGTACACAGTACTTACAAGCATTTTCATAAAATTTGCACGTATATTCGGGACTATATAATGTTGTTTTTTAAATCCTAAATTTTTTCACATGTTTCTTGCTTATAACATGCAGAGTTTTAAACCAAATTATACGAAACTTGCAGAATACATGACAATATGCCAGCGAAACATTATACTAAAATTCGAAGAAAATACTTTGAATGTTCAAGGAATTTGCGGTAGAAAAATTGTACTATATTTTGCACATCCGCTCTTAAATATTACTATAAATGTTCATATTTCTTCGACCATTGTCTATAGTTCTATAGTCTATTTATAGGTTCCATGAAGGACATGAAAACCTTCGATAGCAGGTTAGTCATGTTATTTGGATGATTCTGTCATTTTCAAGGGGACACCGTAACCTGATAGAAGAGACCCAGCTTCCAGGATGAAGAATCGTAAGTTCGATTCCACCGACGATTCGCCATGCACGTAAGCACCTCAAGTATACCGTCGTATATCAAACCTCCTCGCGTTGGTGGATGGGATGTATCGCTATATCACCACGGTCCAAAATGACACTCTTTCTCTCGAAATAGCTGCCATATAGCTGCAAAATGCGGTGTTAAAAATAAATTAATTAACTCAAATATTTTTCAAGATCCTAGCTTTGGTTCTTAAAACTTACCAAATGCCACATAACTTCACAATGAAAATTCGAGATAAATATAGAAGGAAAATTATTAAATGAACACAGCAAGTCCAGAAATACAGTTTTCTTAATTAAGAGTCATGTAACAATATTATTATGCGTCCACCGAAAACTTTACAGTTTTTTTTTTTTTTTAACTTTGCTGATTAATACAAAACTGTCTCAAAAGCGCATAAGATCGATCGTTTGTAAAGAGGTGCAAGAATTGCCAATAAATAAAGAAACAAATCCTCTTTACACGACTTAGACCAAACGCTTTTCTAAGCGGATTCTTACTCTTAGTGACTATAAAATAAGTTGAATGTGAGAATTTCAAGAGCCAATAGCTTAATTTAAGAAATGGTTGTAAAAATTGAAAACAAATAAAATTATTAAATTCGTGCCTTACGGATCCTTATTAAATAGGGGTTAGTTAACAAGTGTTGAATATTTTTATATCACATTAATTCTCTTTAATTACTTCAAATCCCTTTCATTGTCAACAGCAGAGTCAAAATTAAGCAAAACACTGCGTATAAATATAATTAATGATTTTTCTTTTTATTTATTTCCTTGTAAAATAAATAATATCTATTTTTTAAATAAAAAAATAATATCTATCGTTTAAATTTCTCTAATTAACTGTTAATCATTTATTTTCTTTAATTTTCGAACGAATGTCTTCCTTAGAAACTCGCTTTCAAGGGAGAAAGTAGACAAACAGTATCATGCTGCCATCTAGTGGCGAAAATGCAAAGTTATTTAACGTTTTAAATATACCTTGTAATATTAATTACAAAAACAATAATTTTGCTTTAGTAAATTAAAGATCCTGATAAAATTTATGTGTTAATTAAATTGTTTCAAATGTAATTTTATGAATGCAACAACCGGAACAGTTACTAATCGCAACGTTGCAGTTATTTTTCATCAAGAAACTTTGTTCGAACTAGCTTATTGCTTATCCTGCAACAAATTTATTCCTCTCCACAAATCAACTCTTAATCAATAATACATTTAAAACCTAGGAGTATTTTTCCCTGGACTTATACCAAGTGAGGTTCCAAAGCATTCTAATTTATTTATCTATGGCTTATCAATTCCATGTTCGAAACGAATATTAAATTTTCACCTACTACAAGATCAAAAAAAAATTTAGAAATTTAAGTCGGATCTTCAAAAGATATCGAAACTTTTATTAGTTTCATTAAAATCAATTATCACTATTGATGTAAGAAATCATATTCTTACAGTCGCAACTGTATAGCACAGTTGAATAAAATATCCTGAATAAATGGTCTTCCATCCAATGCAAAAGATAGGGGAGAACGGGGTTAGTTGTTACACGGGTCAAGTTGTTATATTCGAATTTTAAAATAACCACCGGTAGAAATTCACTTTTATCACGTCAGATGGTAGTCCTCATTAGTATATCTTCCTCACCGCGCATTAAAGTGCCTGTAGTCAATAGCAAAGCGAATTCTTTTAATAATGTTGATTCTGTGTCTGTTAGTAATTTTCCGTTTAAACTTTAATTTTTTATTTACGATAGAAATTTTAGAGATATCTGTTTAACGTCTACACCACAAATCCTAGATTTTAGGTAAATGAGACTATATTTATAAGTTCTGTGCAAGTGGTAATATACCACTCACACGTATCACGATATAAAATATCATCACATGAGGCTACTTGTTACAATTCCGTTGGGGCTATTTGTTACAGTGTAACAACTTACCCCCAGTAAGTTTTAATAGCACGAAATACATTTTCTTTTAAGAACTGATATGAGGAACTATAAAACGCAGATGAATGGGGGTACAACACGCCAGGAAACATTTCTGGAGGCACTGGAAGTAGTGATGATTGGTTGTTTATTGCGAAAGGCGACTAGTAAACATGGAATTAATTTTATGATAGTCCAGATATGTTGTAGTAAAATGCAAACTGTTATCGATGATAAATTGTATTTTTAATCCATTTCATTTTATAATTCAATTAATTTAAGCGTAATTAAGTGGAATTAAATAAATAATCAAACAATATAGATAAATTTTATTAATCTTTAAAGATTTTTCTTGGAGATGCTTCATACAGGTTACAAGATATTTTTGCTTCATATCCAGAATCAACTGTAACTAGCGTTGTTTATAAAAAAAAATCACCTCGACAGGTCTTCACAGATAAACAGGAGACGGAACTTCAACAGTCTATGTGACAGTGCTACGAAGCTGTTTCTAAGGCCTTTCTACTAAGGAAGTTAAATCATTGGTACATCAGTAAGGAATTAAAAATCAAATAAAAATCCCAGTGGGCTGGAGCAAGTGTAAGCGTGCTGCAAATGACTGGCTGCTAGCTTTTTCTAAAGTGCAAGAAGTCTCTTTCTTTTTGCACTTCGTAAGTGACAAGACTGAGTAGAGTCACGAGCTTTAATAGGAACAATGTTGTAACCAATTTTGTCAGTGTCCACGACAGATTCAAATTCTAGGGTCAAGATATCTATAACGTTAACGAGAATGGGGTGGTGGTAGCGGTTCATAAGCCAAAGAAGATAATTGCCAGAAAAACACTCCAAACAGATTGGATCAGTGACATCTGTTAAGAGAGGCACTTGACTCTTGCTGTTGGTACTAATGCCGACTCAGTTCCTCCTTTTTTCTCTAGGAAAACCCTTTAAATATCACTTCTTTTCAAATGCACCTCAAGGAAGGGCAGGGTCAGCAGATAAATCTGGTGGCTGGGCAAGATTTTCAAAGCTTCTTAAGACATTTTATAAAACATACCAAAATCATCAAAGAGAGGCTTGCCCTACTTCTTCTAGACAATCATCAGTCTCATCTAGACTTACCAACATTGGACTTGGCCAAAGAAAACGGAGTGGTTATTTTCTCTTTCCAAATTATATATTTGTAAAAACTGTAATTCAGACAATGATTATGATGATAACTCATTAGAATAACTTATGAAATTAAGTGAATTTATGAAGAAAAACAACATAAGCCCTTCGTTATTCTATAGAGATTATAAAATAATAACATACTAAAAACATAAAGATGTTATATTTGCTTTTATTGATTAGCATATTTTATTGAACCATTTTACCTCATATAGTGTAACAACATATCCCATTGTAGGGTAAGTACATGCACGTATAAAACTTTTAATACCTTTAAATTATCGTTATCTAATCGTTTTTAAAAAATATGTTATAGATCTTCAATGATTAGAGTAAATTTTAAAATGTATTTCGTAAAAAGAATTTTTAATAGTTTCTTTTTTTTAAAATTTTGAAAAATATTGTAACAACTATCCCCGGTCTCCCCTATATTTAAATATTTCGAATAAAAAAGTTTTTTATTATTATTTTTAATAATTTGTTTAAACCATATCAGCCTTTACTCCAAGGTACATGTATTATTGAGTTACTGTTTTCAATTATTTTCTTTAGTACTTCGGCGCCATTCTAGAAGGTAATATTTGTAAAGTTGAAAGTTCCAGAGAGTTATTCTAACTACCTCAAGGAATATTGAACTGAGTTTATAGCTTTGAACAACGAAAGCTGCTCTGCTTTAAGAAGAAAATAATGCGTTTGCTTTGTTTATTCAGAAGTAGTTCGAATAAAGAATTGGGATGCTTTCAAGATCATGATCAGCATTACTCACCTGAACTTTAATATCTGGTATACATGTGGCATATAAACTTTTGAATTATTTAATGATCATAATTTAATTATGATTATTAAATATAATTATTTTTATTAAGTAATTATATTTAATTAACATTATATTTGATAATAATAAATATAATTATTCAATAATAATTATTAAATAATTGTAATTACTAGAGGTCGCCCAGCGGTCGAAATTCGACCGTAATTCATTAAATTTTTAAGTTTGAACGTTATTGAGGTTCTTTTGTCAAAGAGTATACCTCTATAATCATTGCATATAATTTTTTTGAATTTTGTTCTATTGCGTCAGCTGCGAGCATGTACAAATACGTCATTATGCATTAATTTTCGAATTATTTGAAAAATATGAACGATAGGAAAAATGAGGTATAGCTTGGCTAAGTCATATATAAAAAACAATAACGCGTTTTTTGGCATTTTCTTTGTTATTTTTTATTATTGCTATACTGGCCAGGTTTCGCCAAGGCTACACAGTTAATTTGACTATCTTTTTCAAATTATATAAAATTTTAATATAAAATAAAAGTTTTTTTATCAATAATCTAAAAAACTCCCTCTTGGAGAGGATTTCACTGCGGGGGTATTAAATCAATTACAAATCATTCACTCCGCATTTACTCCGCTAATTTTTTACAGTGTATGAACGTAAACAATGAATGTTTTATTTTATTTAATTTAATGTATTTGTAACGCAAATTATACATAAATTTTAACTTTCTGCTCTCCTTCTCCGTATGAACTTCAACTATGCCAAATCTCACACACCTCCGTGCCTCGCAATGTGCTTAAAAAGGGGTACAAAGTTTTTTCTTCACGTATTAATGTTTAGATTATTATAATACATTTAGCGTGGCACTTTTACACGCTTAAGCATAATTCAACTGTGATGATAAAAAAAGAAAGAAAAAATGGCAGAAGGAGCAAAGAGTGAAAATCGTAATTTTTTTAATTCTTTGAAAATAAAAATAAAAAATTCGAAATAATAATACAGTAACGGCCTTAGAAGTTACAGTCTATAAACAAAGTGGTCTGCATTTCAAAAAAGCATTTTATTTACATTAAAAAATGAAATGAATTGCATGCATTTGTATGACAACATTCTTTGTTTTGAAATTTATGAGAGATAAAATCAAAAATGGTTCAGAAAAAATTAAAATATTAAAATACACCAACAATAAATGATAACTGTTTTAACTATTGGAAATTCTTCTTAAAAATCGAAGCAGAATGGCAGATGTTATGCGCTTGAATTCCTTTATATTCAATTTTAAAAAATCATTTGAATTCTTTTATACTTTAAACTTTTTCAATAATTTTATTCTTGCCCATTTGTATGCTTCGTAGTACTTACTTGTTCCAAGAGCTTTTTGAACATCTCAATATGATGTTTCACGGTTTTTTACCGCTCTAATATATCCTCAATCTTGCAAGTGCAGTGCACTCCCGATTATCCGGGTTAATCACCGGGAGGGGTCGCACGGACAATAGAAAAACACGGAAACCCCTTTTTATTAAAGAAAAAATCAACATCGGTACAAAAATATAAAAATTACTTACATTTGCATGCTGTATAACATCAAACTAGGAATTTTCCTTTTTACATTTACTGCTTTAAAAAATCTGTTATGCGTCTTTGCTTCTGCTGTTTGTTCATCTCTTGTCGTATATCGACACATATTTTACGAAGCGCAGTAATGTCACCGTAATCAAATCCTCTTTGTCCCGTATAATCTAATAAAGTTTCCACAGATGGTAGAGCAGCAGAATGAGAAATTGTATTTCCCTCATTTAGTACATCTTCTGCATCAGTATTAGCTGATTCTCCATTATCAAATTTTTGAAGGATTTCTAATTTTTGTTTAACATTTAAAACGTTTCGTTTTCGTTTCACACCACTCATTTTTACCAGTAAAAAATTTCACGCTACTAACTGACGATAAACAAGACGCAAAAACTAAAGGAACACGTACGAAAGTGAGAGAAGACGAAGAAGCTAAAGAATGACCTGTCAGGAAGAAGTGTGTTCGTACGAGAATGAGCTAGTAGGAAGTGGATGATTCATTTCTCGGAAAATTAGGGGTTGAACCGGTAGAGATTGCACGTGGAGGAAGAAAAAAAAATCTATTCTTTAGCCTCCGCCGTCACGGCTCACTAGTTTCACGGAATGAATCTCTCGATCGAACATCAACATCGATTTTACATGCATGATAAGCGTGAAAATATTTCTCTTTAAATTTTTTTTGTGAGTCCGGACTGAGCACGGATAATCCGCAAACCGGATAATCCGCGCACGGATAATAGAGAGTATACTGTAATATGTTCGAAGCAGTGGCGGCTCGCCCGTCAGGGCTGCAAAGATGCAGCACTCCTGATATTATTTTAAAAGCTTGTTTTTCAGGGTTTTTTAAAATATTATTTGGTTATTTTCCCACATTGAAGGTTTAGATGAAGATTAAATTGCATCAATAAGTAGGAGATACACAAGTTGGGAGTACTCAAAAAACATCTCACGAAAGATCAACATTCTTTTATCGTGCAATAGCAAAGCAACGCTTCGGAAGGCAAAAACCAAAGTTTCGTCCCATTGAGTTTGTCGGCGGCCCGGCTGCTATCGCCGCAGCCCGGGTTTGGCACGTGGCCAACTGTGAGATGCTTCTTCTTCTAAGGCTGACCTCTCTCTTGAATCGTTTTCCGTCACTTGTTATCGCTCTATATTATTTGGTTATGGCTTTGGTTTCATGTTGCGAGAAGGAAACTCTTCTACTTTAATACAAATTCGTTTTCTTTTATTAGAAGTCACTCATCAAAAAATACGCTAATAATTTCCTAAAATACAATTCAAAGAATTATAATTAAAAATTTTGCACTATTCAGAAGTAAAGCAATCATTTTAAAATTCAATTTTAATTGTATTATCTCGTGAAATATGTTTTGCAGAACTGCTCGTTTCTGAGATGACGAGTCGCCACTAGTTCGAAGCTTCTAACTTTTCGTTATCATAAAGCTGGTTACCACCAACTGCGATTATTAAAACTCGTTAACGCTCAGCGTCCTATTTATAAGACAGTTACATTTCACTGCCGTGGCTGAACCGAATGCAATCCATTGTTTCTTTTTTGCTTTTTCTATGAAGTCAATAGGTATTGCCAAACTCCTAAACAGTTTTCAGCAGGTGTATACCAAGCAGGTATGACGCGAGGCGGTTATTCAGTAAATGCGCGATTCACTTGCGCTAATCCTTTCCGCTTCTACCCACGCTTTTCGTCTCCAAGCTTCCGATTCCCAAGCTTTTTTCCTCCACTGCGTTAGGGACGCTTGTTCGTTTTACTGCCTTTTAGCTTATTTTTTCTCCACGTGTGTTAGGAGCATACGAGAAAGTTTAGGGCAGACCACTCCCGCTGGTTTAACTGATTACTGACGATTCCTTTCCGGTCAAAAAGACTCCTTGCAGCTTCAAAAAAAGCATAAGTAGCGCATTCGGTGAGCCGTTAAAGCCAAATGTCCTATTTATAGGAGAGTTACATTTCACTTTGTGGCTGAACCGAATGCATCACATGGCTTCTTGTTTGCTTTGTCTTTGAAGTCAAATAGGTATAACGAAACTCCTAAACTGTTTTCAACAGCCATATAAAATTAGTTAGCCAGATTTTGAAGTCAAAGTGTCGTCGTTTTGAAATTTTTTTATTTATTTTTCAGTTAATGCAAGGGATTAGAAAGCGATTTTTATTTTTTGATATTTTACTGTGTTTCAAAAATCTTTAATATTTAAGTAATAAAGTTTTCAAAAATGATTTTTTTGACAATTTTTAAAATTTTTTCTTTAAAAAAAGAAAACCAAAAACAGATTTTTTCCTCCAATTTTAATTTTATTTCACAATTAACTTAGTTTTTGGCGTTTTAAACGTAATTTTATAGAAATTTATTAAAATCTATGCTTTAAATTAATTTGAGAGTCAATAAGTTAACATTACAAAGCTTTTTGAAAAAGATTAGCCATTTAAATTGTAGAGTGTGTTCGTTTGGAATGAAAGTTCAAAAGTATATGGACGACACAGCAGTTTATTATAACATGAGAAATATAACCGATTCGGCAGTAACGCCAAGAGATAATTAACAACAATAACACACAGCGAGAATTTTTTCACATTTTTTTTCAAATTAACACTAATAAACCGAGATTCGACAGTAACACACAACCAGAAAGAGAAAATTAACACTAGTGTCGACAAGAACGTCCTAGCTCAACTTCTTCTCACTCCAGAGGTGTTCAAAGTAAGCTCTGCCTATCTCACTCTCTGATTCATCGCCTAATGTAACTGGTTAAAATGCCTATTACATAAGGCAAAATAATGTTTTCTCCAGAAATGCAATTCAATCTTGTCCTTGAAGCATGTTTCCCCACTCAAAAGAAGCAAATTATCTTAGTTTCAGCCGAAACCAGTAGATCGTGTCAGATTCGTCCCGGCTTGGAAGTTCATCGCATTACGGACATAATTTATCTTTAAAATGAAAAGAAAGCAGTGAAATGTTATGTGAAATGTTAATGTGTAGACTGTTGTTATACGTTCTACACTTAAGATTTGTTATACATAAGAGTATGAAATACATTTACTGAATAAGGCTTACTGAGGAGATATTGCACTCCTAATTTATTTCTTTTATTAAAACTTGAAATCAGCAAGTAAAAATGGAAATGCACAAGGATAGAAATTTATTTACTTTATCGGGGGAAGATTATAAGCCACGATTTTTATATTTTGCAATTTTATGCATGGCCAAGTAAATCGTAACAAATATGCTTGTTCAGAGTGCAGTCAATATTCAAGTTTACTATGCAAAAATCGAGAATAAATGCTTGCACAGAAAAAAATATTTCATTTGTATCTTTATATTCATTTGTATTTGTTTTTCAACGTACTCTGCAGACAGTAGCAAAAAATATCATATCTAAAATATATGAGGGTCATCCAGAAAATAAAGACCGATTAGTTATACAAAATGAAAAACACAATATTTATTGAAAACAATTCTGTCACATACCGGAAGCTTCCTTCACTTCTCTACATAATCACCTCCTACATTTAAACATTTGTTGTATGTGTTAACGAGCTTCAGAATTCCCATGTTATGCTTTTTTGCCGCCAGTTCATTAATTCAAGTGTTTACTGCATTCAAACAAAAGACCGCTCGCGCATTCGGATGGGAAATTTTTGATCATCTACCCTATAGTCCGGACATTGCTCCTAGCGATTTTCATCTTTTCCTTAAGCTGAAAGAGTTTCCGGACGGTGAGCGTTTTGGAAGTGATGAAGAGTTGAAGAATGCAGTGACCACCTGGCTTAATGAATTGGCTGCAGAAGAGTATAACATGGGAATTCTGAAGCTCGTGGATAGATACGACAAATGTTTAAATGTTGGAGGAGTTGATTATGTAGAGAAGAGAAGGAAGCTTCCAGTATATGACAGAATTGTTTTTTTCCAATAAATATTGTGTTTTTCATTTTGTATAACTAAACGGTCTTTATTTTCTGGATGACCCTCGTATATATGAAAGAAATTTGTAATAGCATTATATTTTAAGTATTAATGCGTATTATGGCTTTAATGCTAAAAACTTTTCGACCCACAATTCGACCACAGCTCGGTTATGAGCTCTGTTAAACCTCTAAATACTGCAATACTTATTAAAGGAATGTTCATACCAGAATATGAAGCAACGCTAGCTTATTTCGCATAAAGAAAGAAAAAAAATGATATCTGGCGCAAAAACTTAACAGAAATGCTTATTGTTAATTAACTAAAATTTTACTTCGCAAACATAGATAAAAAGCTTTAGCTAAAACCAATACAAAAGCTGTTAGGTAAGACGGCATAAATGGGTAGTGATTTCACATCAAAAGTTCAATCCGAGTTTGAACTTTTTTCTACCTATGATTTTTCTCTTCTATCCTAGAGAACGGTGGTGGCCTAGTGGTAAGGTCTCGGCTTCGGTACCGGAGGGTTCCTGTTCGAGATCCGGTCACATAGAAGAACCGCCGGATAATCGGGCCCGATGCACCCCAACGCCGTCGGGGCCAAATGCCCTCCAGCTGATGTGGCTCGGAAGCTTATAGAGGAGAGGTGCCGCCCTTGGACGAAGGCTCAAAATTACGAGATTCGTCCCAAAATAGCCCTCGTGTTGCTGCGAAATGGGACGTAAATATAGTTAAACTAACCTAAATCTCTTTTATACAGGGTGTACACAAACGAAGTGACACATTTCAAAAATTAATAAAAAAAAATGTTGGAAATGCGATTTTTTTTTTTTTAATGAGAGCGCATCTCAAAACGTTTTATCCCAGATAGGTAACATGCCATTTCGGTAGTCTAGAGGGTCGTAAATTACTGGAAATCAAAAATTTGTTTAGAGCCATTATCTGAGAAAATATTAAAACTGGAAGAAAAATGAAACCATGTATTTTTAGGGTATTTTACTCTCTTTAATTTGTTAATTCATATGTAGTACGAAAACTGAAGAGTTTTCGTGATATTCAAGAAAAACTAAAAAATTTAGAACGACGTAACGCCACGTTACCTATCTGAAAAAAAACTTTTTGAGATGCTCTCTTATTTGAAAAAAACAGTAGTTCGAACATTTTTAATTTTTTTTTCATTTATTAATTTTTGAAGTGTGTCGCTTCATTTGTGTGCACCCTGTATTATCGTTATATATCAAAATATTCGGTAGGCTTTATTTTTTCAACTGATATATAAAACTTCTTGAAATATCTTGAGTATCAAAATTAGTTTATATACATTTAGTCACAGGTACCCTGTTTCCATCTCGTCTAAATATGCACACCCTCCGCAAAATTTAGAAATAGTAAAAAGAATAATTTTTTTTAATATCTGGTAGGTTCTTAAGCTTTTTAATAATATGTAAGTGCCGGTTTCATGGTTAGAAGCTAAAGAAATAAGTATTTTTATTGCAGCTTTATGGGAGAAAGTCACTGGTCTCTATCTCAGCAGTAAACGCAGCCTGTCTCAGATTATCTCAAGTTACTTAAGTAGTGGCAGTTATTTAATCTGATATAACATTTTCATTTTTTTTGTCTGCTTCCACATAGGTGTTTACATAGGCATACAAGATCATCTAGTATGAATATGTTTTCACTGATGGCACTTTTATTTTGCTTTTGTTTTGTTATGCCTCTCCATCATAAATTCCTGTTGATTTAAAACTACTGACAATATTTGCAGTTGATATTGTGCAGTGGCGAATCCAGGAGCTATCAGGCTGTAGCCCCCCAGAGCTAAACCAAAATTCTTGATTTTATTTAACATCCCCACAACCTTCTGTTCTTAATTTTCATTTTAAAAATAATAAATCGTGATAACATTGCTTTCTGGCTTGGCAGGCTCAAAAATTTCCCTACTTTTCTAGTCATTCCACTTGTAGCGAAGTCGCGGTCGAAAGCATTTCTTGGCTAGTTATTTCATTGTATTTTTTATTAAATCATCGAAAGTATTGCATACAAACAAGTTCGTTCCGACTGACACATCTTACTTCGAACTGGTCTAAGTCGGATTTATATTTTTCAACACTGTTTTCATTCAAATGAGATTCAAAAAATGTACAGAAAGCACCGAAATTCAATGTATTTAGTATAATCAGTGGCAAATCCGGGGGAGGGGGGCTATGGGACAGCACCCCCCCCAGAGCTATACAAGAATTACTTATTTCATTTAAAATCACAACAGCTGTTTTTTCTTAATCGCCTTCAAAAAAAGTGACAAAATTTCTTCCTGGCTTTTGACAGGCTCGAAATTTTTCCCATTTTTGTAGTCATTCCACTCCTATTTTTAGCGTTGACGCGGTCAAAAACATGTTTTGCTAGTTATTTCATTGTGTTTTTTATTAAATTTTATTAATTATTAAATTATTAGTGTTCTTTATGATTCTTATTGTCATGTGAAGAAAGTCTGTAAAGTTAAAGTGTTTTGGTTTACATAAGCCCTGAGGTTTGACATACGTCACTACGATACAAAAGTTGTATGACCTCCGCCCCCCCCCCCCCCAGATCCGAATCCTGGATACGCCACTGATATTGTGTGGAAGACTTCATTTACTTTGATATCGATTATTTCGATAAATTCACCCTTTGGTATTTTTCCCTTGCCATTCAATTGCCATTTGTTCCAGTCGTACTTTATACCTCTAAAACAAAGACCAAGTTGCTGTTGTACGTGTGATGTCAGATAAAGAAACAGAACGACTGCATCTGATAATCAATTACTTTATTAATAAGATCAGGTGAAATGTGAATTTCATGTCCCTCAAAAATTAACAGTATGGGACTCTCAGGTGGAATTTTGCTTATGAAACTTTTTACAAACCTTTTAGAAAAATTATCTGAGGACATTCGCTCTATTTTTGACGTACTTTATTGAGCATTTCCATACAGTGTATCAGAGTGCAGTTCCCCAAGCCATAATACTAGTTGCCCCAAATTAGTTTTGGAGACGGGGCAACTGAGCATCCTCTAATAACTTTTTATACTTAATAAAATATTAAAATTAATTTGGAATTAAATCTACTTAGTTTAATCTTTAAAGTGTTCGAGTCATTTTTATTTTAATCATAAAATTACATTCACCAGAATAACCTGAATCGAGTAGTGTGTTGCGGAATCTAGGAGAAGGAGGTGCCAGCTCAGGTGTCGTCTTCGTTATCTGAAAGCGGTTCAAAATGACGAGGTTCGTCCCAAAATAGCTCTAGAGTTGCTTCAAAACGGGACGTTAATTATAACTAAACTAAACTAAACGAAGTTGTAAACAGAAAAATTTCTGTCTATTATTAAAGACCTCTGGTCTCAACTGCCTTAGCGCAACTGACGATCTGACAATTATTTTGTAGGAAGGAAATATCCAGTGTTGGCATTACGTGGTTTGGAATTTCGCGCTATCCGTATTAAAAAAATACAAGTGGAGGACCCGGTTGCTCTGCCTGACCTTAAATGTTTTTGGCATTAGCATATAATAATTGGTAAAGAGCATGATCCAAATAAATCTATTTTGTGCAGACAGTAGTTTGTCAAAGTAAAAAATGCTGTTGTTTATGAATATAGGATTATTATAAAATATCAGTAAATAGTACACAAAATGAATTAAAAATTTTTCAAGCTATGTGTGTAGAAAAATATTTATAAATATATTAAAAATGAATATCTTAAATATTCAACTGCTATTCAGTGCTGCGATTTCATGCTTCATGGTTTCCCTTCTGCTTGCTATCAAATCAACCGTTGAAAATTACATCAGTGTTGCAACAAAAATGCAATTGTCTAAATGCTGATAAGGTAAACGTATTTTTTCAATAACGTATAGATATCGTATTCAAATCATGCGCGCTTTCTCTTTCTCATAGCATTAGTGAAGTTTAAAACAAAGGTTATCACGCAATATTTAGCCTTATCATAACAGTTAGAATGCGAACATTTTATGAGATTCTCATTTGATTTTTAACTCAATAACAAAAATAATTCGCTTAATCGGTAAGCTGTACTCAAGTTTATAAATATTTGTTATTGGTACGATGAATCAAAACCAATAAGAATTAATTGAAATAAAGTTGGCCTCAATCATGTAAGATTTATTTTCATAAGTTTCGTTCTACATAAAATTTCCAATATAAAGAACACGCAATGTGCATTAAACTAAAAGTGAATGTTAAATGTTTTCACATGAACAAAAACTATCGTTTCGTAAAGCTCAAATTATGACATTTATTGTACTAATTTTGATTTTTTAAATTAGAAATAATATAAACAATTATCGTTGAAGTTTAGTTTAGTTATATTAACGTTCCGTTTTGAAGCAACACGAGGGCTATTTTGTGACGAACCCCGTAATTTTGAACCGCGGTCAGATGCCGGGTATGACACCTGGGCTAGCGCCCCCTCTCCAAGATTCAGCATCACACTTGTGGGAGGATGTTTGGCCCCCTATGTGGGATTTGGTGTGCAGCTGGCCTAATACGCGACGGATCTTCAGTGGAATTGGGTTTCGAGCCTGGAACCATCCGGTTCCTAGGCCGGCACCTTGCCACTGGGCCACCGCGGCCGCAGTTATCGCTGAAAGTTAGATTCAACTATATTTCTGTTCACCGGTCATATATACCACAGTTTATGTTCCAATATATGCAAAAAAATGTATGCAGGCGATAAATTAAATAAAAATTTATGATTTTTATTTAATTTGTTTAATAACTTAATTCCATCGAGGCTCTCGATTCCACGAACTACCTAATCTGTTTTTAAAGCTCTTTCATTAAATAAATCATGCTGTCGAGCAGCTTTTGTTACTTATATTTTTCTAAACAGTTTTTATTTTTATTATTTCCCAATATTATTTTATACGACGTTTTTATACACAAAAAGTGAGAAAAATGTTATTCCTGCTCATATTCTGAAATTTTTCCCTTATTGTTTCCTACCTTCACTGTTTAACCCTTCCTATACTAATAAAACATTTATCCCAAGAGTTTCTTCTGTATGTTATTTCAAATTTATATGAAGAAAGCATAATAAATACACATTAAAAGAATGATGTGGCAACTGAATGTGAAAATTCTGGGCTATTTCTTTACTAAGCTTAGCATCTCTAAAACCCAACTTGATATATACAGTGAAACCTCTCTGAGCGGCCACCCCTCCGTGCCACGAAAAATTGGCCGTTAAGAGGAGTGGCCGCTATGCAGGGGTGGCCGTTCGAAGAGGTTTCACTGTATTTCCCAAAGCAAAAGTTTTGGGGCCATATCTGCCACAGATTAAATTTTCGACATTGGGAAACACTTATCATTCCTTTATCATGCATTTACGTTTCACATGTACAATTAAAAAATATTTTAAAGTAAAGTAGATTTCTTAAATCTTAAATATTTTCATTTTTCTTTGCAAGCAGGATTTATTCTAACATCTAAAAGGATGACGGTTTTAAAATTGTAACTTCTGGCGCAATAACATTTAGGCAAAACTTCAAAATTGTTAAATTATTATATTTTACGATTCCTAATGCCTACAAGCAGATTTCTATCTTAATATTCAAATTTCTAGAAGCTACTATTATTGCTCAGAAATGTCAAAACCAGCAGTTCATAAAGCGAAATCAATACAAAAATGCATACAGTGCTAAATGACGAATAACCGGATTTTGTTTACTTTTGTGCTGCTGGTCAATCTTCTCCTTTTCTTTTCCTTTCAGCTTTCTGATTTTAAAGCATCTTCTGCGACCATCCTAAAAGGTGAAATAAATATTCCATTTCTTAAAATCTACATCATTAGAATCCTTTCAAAGCCCACGGGCAAATTTTCCAATTAATTCTACGTCATATAATAGTTTAATAAAGATTATGTGGTCCTATTTCTGGTATCAAAATCAGAAGTAGGACCATATAATCTTTATTTGCTCAGTTTATAAAAATAAATAAACTACAGTGAAACCTCTTCGAACGGCCACCCCTGCATAGCGGCCAATTTTTCGTGGCACGGATTTTTCGGCCCATAGACCTAATGTTAAAATAACCCCTAACAACGGCCACCCAACCCCTCTGAACGGCCGCCGGGTGGGTTTCGCCCATACCATTTGACAAACGCATCGGTTAGAGATTTACTTTTTAAACTGAAAAACGAACTTGAAAAATGGTTTTTTTCCGAGAAGGGTAAAAACTTAAAACAGTCACGAATTGTATCCTTTTTTCAAAAAATGTAAAAAATTATTAAATAAAGTACTATTTTCTCTTTAGATAAGTCTCAAACTTCATTTTAAATAAGAAATATGTGTCAGACTTGTTTATATTATGTATTATAGCAATTATCTTGTAATTGTAACGAAAACCCTTCAGAGCGGCCACCCCTTCTGAGCGGCCAATTTTTCTCGGAACCGAGGGGTGGCCGCTCAGAGAGGTTTCATTGTACTTTAAAATTTTAATCTCTTCTTCATCAAAGATCATATCCTAGGAGAAGATAAATAGTCACTAATAAGAAGATCTGCTTTTGAGAAAATCTCTATTATCCGCACTTCTTCCCTGACAATAAAATCTATGGTCAGTTCTACCACGATCCCCGTAACTTTTCTATCTGAACATCAAATAGTTAATCTATCCAACTGTTAATTACCCTTTCCCTCCAGTGCGTGGAAGCTCTAATAATTTCATTTTCAACAGCAAAGGGTATGATACGAAGGCATGCTACAGGCATGATACGAAGATTTAATTCCGAATCTGTATGAAATTTACGTTGCGAAAGTTTTATTCATTATTCTTAAAGTTAATTGCTCTTTTGCTCTACTTAATCGTCCTGTAATTTAAATTTTTATGGTCTGTCAATGAGGTTTAGGATAAAAAATTTTAATCGTCTTTCAGAAAATGGATAATTTTTTAGGGATAATTCGCTTTTTCTTTCGCATCTTTTTAACCCTTTCTTTTCTTTATTAGTGAGTCTATGTGCAAGTTGTATCGAACAATCAGAATAAATAACGCCAAAAAAATACACAGAAATTAAATAATTTCCTGAAATAAAGCATTAAACCTTGAAATTTCCATCATTCTAGAACCAAATAATCTAGTACAGGGATGAGAAAACTTTTATAGGATTGGGCAAAGAAAAGAAAAGAAAGAAAAACGTTTTTGCGAGCCGGTATATTGTATTAAAAAACTCAATAAAGACTCAAAAAATATTATTTAAAAATTCTTTAATATTAATGTCTGACTACATTTTTAAAAGCTATATTTTGCTATAATTTGCAATATTTAACACTATAAATTCCGATACAGATATTTTTAAATCTGCGGCGTGACTGATAGAATCTCTAGGCGAGCCGCATCTGGCCCGCTATCCATATTTTACCATCACTAGTCTAGTATTGTTGGAAATTCCACCATGCTGAAAAAAAAACAGAATATACTCATATTTATATACAGAGGAATGCACTTGAGTGTGTTTTTTGATTGATTTCTGTATAAAAAATGTATTTTGATGATCGAAACAAAAGCTGCCACTCTCCTTCCTCCATCTACGATCTCAAAAATAAATGCACAAATTTTTGAAAAAGAACTATTTTTCAGTTCATTTAAAAACAAATAAATGAGTGACGCTTTTATAAACATATCGAGTCTGAGGCAAACTCCGCATCTAAGAGTTTGAAAAATCCGCCAGTTAATACCGCTTGAAAGTCGGATAACTTTCACCGAATCACAGCATACATAGGCAAAATATAAATTAAAAAATTTAGCATATTATTTGAACAACGTATTTAACGAAAAGAAGCGGGACATTATGAACTTTGACAGGAAGCATGACTACAGTGCTGTTATAGATTCCATGCCAGATATATCTGCTCGCGCTGGGTTGTATAAGAATGCATTTCAACATTTGACTAAGTAAACAAATACTGCTCTTTTATCATATACTATAATCTTGTTCTGATTTTATTCTTGAAGTTCTAGGATTGAAGTTCTCGGACTCAAAATATTACCAAAGTAAAGACGTAGCTAATAGAAACTTATGTAGATGGATCCCACTTATGTAACTTTCCAGAACGCCATGAAACAGAAAATGTGGATGGATAGTTTTCTTTACTTTTCTTCAATCTGAAATTATTCTATATCAGAACGCATCTGAATTTTTTTCACTCACCTGAGAACCAAATCATTTAGTTACTCTTATTACTCTACGTCTAGTTCTATTTAGAATTTGGTTAGCCATGTTTGCAGCCTTAATCTGTTCTTTTCATGTTTTATATCGATTTCTCTGTGAAAAAATTTAAATAAGTATTATGAAAATATTAGATAGTAAAATCTAAACACTTTTAAAATCTTCTAGATTACTTTCGGAAATTTTTCCGTATAGTTTTAAACTAATTTGCAAATTTTCACGTAAATATTTCATATCAAAATTAGGCCTGCTGCGTTCTTGAAATATTGTAAACTAGACGTCTTCGACATCCTTCTGCTTTATCCTGAGGCCACAGTGGCATAGAGATAAGGTCTCGACTTTGGGGCGGGAGGGTTCCAGGTTCGAAACCCGATTCCTCTGGTAAACCGCGGTGTACTTAGGCTTGCTGCACATTAAATCCGACTTCATAGGCTGAACGTTCTCCCACTGCTGTGGTACGGAAGTTCGAAGCGCGGGTGACAGGTCAGGAATCGTCCTCGGTTCTGACCGCGGTTCGACATTACGAGGTCCGTCCCAAAATATCCTTCGTGTTGCTTCAAAACGGGACGTTAATATAACTATACAAAATTATGGCTTGCGCATCACGTTTACAGTATTAACTGTGTAAGTCAACCAGCTTTAATTTCGCTTTGAAACTAATTGAACTTTTATTAGCCTGAAAGCATTTATAACTAAAAAAGACCAAGAAATAAACTGGAAAAAAAACAATCACACGCAAGAATTACAAAAAAAACAATGCAATGTATTAATATTTGAACTAAATTTGATGCATAAACGGAATAAAAATGTGTGTTTTGCAGTTAATGATTTAAGCCTTAATATGCAACTGTTCAAAAAATGGGTGGCAGAATGATTTTCCGAAAAATATGAGATTGCTAGCAGAATTTTTTATTATTATCATTTTGGTATGCTTAATTCTAATTTAAATTATAAAAATTACACATTATTTAGCTAATTATAACAAAAAATGAATAACAAAATCACTGCAGTTGTTTTTATCCAAAAATTTAGTAAAATTACCATCTTATGAAGCTCACAACTAAATGTTTCTAGAAATTCGTCGCTTAGCAAGCAACACCACCTATCTCAGTTTTACAGGAGGAAGAAAAAACTGAATTATTCACAGCCAATAGCAAATAAGGCGGATTTTTTTTTCACATCTAGTATGAACCTGGGACTATACATCTGTTTCAATGGCAAAAGTGTTAAAAAAATTGGAAAATTTAAAATTTCTTTAAGTAGGTCGTGTTAGCCTATCAGACCACTGAGATAGGCGGAGTTGTAAAAAATGTAAATAAGGTCAAATGAGAAAATTGACTCAATTTTACTTCAATAAAATCTTTTATCGAAAGATACTTTTTGAAAAAAAATTTGGCTGTAGGTGTTTCAAAAAATAGTTAGTAGTGATACATGAAAATTAAAGGGATGTTCAATTAATTTTTTGACAAAATCGTCTTGACATTTGTTGAAGAAGTTTCAAGCTCACAGCTCACTTCTCAAATGGAGATTAAAGTATTTTTCTGAGAATAGGTTTGCCAGAATTACGGTCTTCTTTTGTCACTCTTCTTATCCTTTTTCTACACCCTTTTTATAATTTTATAAGCTTTTATTTAACGTGACTGTCGTGTCCTCAAATCTGGAGATCGATTTCTTACCCACTTCCAAGCGAGCTACAGCTTTGAAATTTAGTACGGTGGTGGGTTTCTGGTGACAGTACAATATTATGCAAAACAAATTGGAATCAATACCTATTTTAAACCTAACAAAATGATATTATAATTTTAGCCCTATATTTGGGCGATAAAGTTTGGAAGGTGGTAACCTCACGTTACGTAGGGTTGTAACAACACCACCAAGCTAACAAAGAATACGCTATACTTCCGGCGCTGCACCGATGAATGACGTAATAGCTCGTGTTTCTACGCATCTTGGGTTTACTTTCTATTATAATTCGCCAACAACCAGATTTTCTTTATTGCGTGTGCTCCAAACGTTTCGCACTCAAAGCAAAAAGAGAAAGATGTTTAGATAGATTCTCTCTTTTTTCAATTACTTTGTTGATAATAATTGTAAGCTATCAAGTAATATATTACGGATTTATATTTCAGAAAGTTAATGTCATTAAATCATTTCAAAAATGTAATTGTACATATGTATATAATAATTTTAATATGTGCTTTATATTGGAGAATTCAATAATTGAATTTGGTTTACCATGCCTAACATGTCGTGCGTATTCGTGCCAGTCGTCACTAAAAAGTAGAAAATAAAATAAATAAATAAATTTAAGGCTTTTATTCAAAATGCACTTTAAATGAGAAAATACGTTTACACAATATAATTTCGTCAAAATGAACTCAAAAGTAAAAAAATATTTTTCTGATTACAATAAAACGCATGATTCGAATAAAAGCGTGGGCCTTTTAGGAATATTCCATTTGTTTAAGGAAATATGCACAAAATATAAGATGCTATATAAGGTGCCCGCGCTTTTATTCGAAACATACATTTTATTGTAATCAGAAAAAAATATTTTTTTTTTTTTACTTTTGGGTTCATTTTGACGAAATTATAATGTGTAAACGTATTTTCTCATTTAAAGTGCATTTTGAATATAAGTTTATACCTTAAAAATTTTTATTTATTTATTTTTTCTTCTTATCTGTCTCGTCAGTCTTCACCTTCTTGATTTTTCCATCACTTACATGCTGAGTATTTTTACGTTTCCTCTCCACCTGCTTTCTACTTCTTCACAGGAAATGCTGTCGTAGAATACATGTGTGTCTGGTGGTATAAATTTCATCATGTATTGCAACTTATCGTGTGTTATTGCTGGTTAGGGTGGATCGAAAATTCAAAGTGTGGATAGAATAATCGGCGTAGGGTGTAAAAGTTGTCTTTTAAGTGTACTAGCATACATGCAAAATTTTTTCAACTTTGTTTAATTTCTTCCGGTGCCCCAAGACACTTAAATATTTGCAAAAAAACGATTTTTATAAAAAATTTTAATTAAGAATTAAAAATAAAAAATGCGTTAAAGAAACGATTTTACAGGGAAAATGTATAGGAGAGAATGAAAAATTATTTATTTTTATTATTAAATGAATAAAATTATTTTTGTTTATATAATATTATTCAGGGACCCACAACTACCTTTTCTTCTTTTTTATATTTTGCAATATAACACAATTTTACTTTATTTCGAAGACAAAGATAAACTACGCCACAATCTCGACTTTTCCTAAACAAAAATACATCGCTACAGGGGAAACGTAGGCAAAAGAGTTCTTTTATTCTACCCTCCCCTGTTGTTTGAATGAGTCAAAATCGTAAAAATGTCAATTTTTAACTATTTTTGGGGCGCTTGGGCCACCAGAAGATATGAATAAATTTGAATAATAATAAAAAAACTTAAGCTAATATACCCAAAACAAAACTTTCTCACCCGGCGCTAAAGGGAATTTTGAAAATATTTTTTTATATAAATTTCCGAAAAATGTCATTTTTAATTTATTTTTGGAGCACTTGGGGCTCTGGAATATATGAATGGATTTCAATAAAAAAAAATATATGTAAACTAATATACCTAAGACACAACTTTCTTAACCCGCGCCAAAAGTAATTTCGAAAAAAAAAATTGTAAATTTTCATAAAAATTTCTATTTATAACCATTTTCGGGGCGCTTGGGGCACCGGACAGTAAAACCTGTACTAAACGGAATTTAAAGGGACTAGAAAAATTTTCCATTTTAGACAGGGTTCCGTTTCATACGGTATTTGAGGATTTCAAATGTATCTAATCATTATTTAAATTAAAACGATTGTACTAAAAAAGATATTCTAAGATTAACAAAATACCATAAAAATATAAATATTAAAATAATTACTTTTTAATAAGTGTCACATTTTAAAATTAAGTTTTAGTTAAATTTTAAAATTGTACAATAATAAAATAAAAATTATGACACATATAAAAGTTAGATGTTTGTATGCATTTTATTTTAATAATATTTCTTTTGGACATTAAATAGAAATAAATATCATAGTCATTACTTACTCTAAACTAATGATTATCCTTACTCAAAAGCTACAAATTTAAGGAAAATTAGCTTATTTGCTAAATCTACATTTTAAAATAATCCAGCATTGTTTTCTGTACATATCTTTCATGAATAAATCTTTGCCCTGTTAATATTCTCGTATTCTTCAAAAGTTCAAGCATTTCAGCATCTCCTGACTTATGGCAAACTTTTCAAATTCAGGTACTGTATCTAAAAAGGATCCATATGATTTAATGGAGAGTTGTTCTGTATCGGAAACGTTCTGATTTATATTGCTATCATTGTTCGTATGCCTTTGAATTATATCATTCACATTATCAATAGGAACCTCTGTTAGAATATCATCGTCGATTGATATGAATTCTTTCGCACTCATATCGGAAACTTTACCGTTGTTCAACAAAATTTGCAGATCACTTTGGCTGATGAATAATTTTCGATGCAAACATTTTCAGGTAAATTTGCCACAACAAAACTTTTTTCTTTACCGAAGGAAATAAAAAGAACTTTTGGAAAAATAATCGAGTTTTTGTCCGTTAGAACAGGTTTTCTAACAATGAAATATTGTAAATTGTTCTTTGAATCTCTGTCTGTTTCCGCGTTAGACAGGTTCCGTTTTATGGAGGGGATGTAATATGGATCTTTCTATATTTTTCGGCGGGACCAAATATCTTTTCCGCTTAAGACAGGATTCCGTTTCTCACAGTGTCCGTTTTAAACAGGTTTTACTGTAAATGGATTTCAATAAAAAAAATTATATAAACTAATATACTTAAGACACAACTTTCCTACCCCGCTCCAAAAGTAATTTCCCCACAAAAAAAATTTCCTATACTTTTCAATCCACCCTATTGCTGGTAGCGAAGTGTAGAGACAGGGAAAAGCGAAGACAGGTCAGTGTCAGGGAGATTTTCTCTACCTCATACCATCGCCCTTCAAGGTCTTTCGCTGCTTTAAATATCCACAGTGCTGCATATAAACATATTTTTTCAAATTTCAACTCATTGTGAGCCAAAATTCATCAAAATGACTTTGCCTTTCATGTTGAGCAGGACCGGCCTTAGAAGGTGAGGTGCCCAATTGGGAAAATAACTAAATATAAATGATCAACTTTTTTTTAAATTTTAGCTCTAGTTTCTTATAATCTAAAGAATTAGAGTTTAAAAAAAAAGACTGTCTGGGGTATTCTCCCCTCGACTTTCTCGTATACTAACATTATATAGCGCAATTTGTGCTTCGCAGGAATAGAGAAGAAAACCGAGTATATACCTTGAACTTCTTATTTTCTTCCAATTGACACCTAAATTTGATTCGGATCTAGAATTCTGATGATAAAACGATAAGCAAGATTCAATCCTTCTAGCTCTTCGCATTTTTGTGTTATCGCGTCCACATGTGCACGGATACACAAACTTTTCGTAGAAGGATTTCGTCCAAAATTGAGAGAAACCTAGAATTTTGGTGTTTTGTCAACATAACAAATTTTATCAGTCTAGCTAGTAGCGTTTTTCTGTTATGGCATTCACAGACAGACGTAATTCCAAAAAAATAAATCAGACTCAGGGAGATTTGACACATCAAACTCTCGAAGTGGAATTTCCTGACGATTACAATCCTTTTCCTTTATAAACTTCGTACAAGAGAAAGTAAAAAATAAATAGCTCTTTTAAATTCTGAACCTTCTGCTAATGGCGCACAGGGCACTTTTCCTTCTCACCCTGGTTACGCCATTGAACTGAGCAGAAAATAAATAATATTCTGGTGCGGGGCCAGGGGCGTCTTAAGAAATTTGAACGTCCTGGGCTAGAGTGCGCTGATTTGGCGTTCCAACAGAACCGTAACCAGAAATTTGAGCTCCTATTGCCCAATGAAAATACCAGCTAATAAAATAATTGAGAAGCATTTGAAGTTATATATCATATGTATTATTATACACATCATGACATTTTTATTATATAACATATTTAAAATTAGAATAAATTAATTTTTGGTTCAAAATTAAAATAAAATCAACATAATAAATTTTTAGAAGCCTTTGGATCAATGGCGCCCCTGTACTACAGCCCAGTTTGTCCATTGGATAAGATGGCCCTGCGCCCTTTAAGTGCGGGGCCCAATTGGGAGCATCGGTCCAATCAGCTAAAGGCCGGCCCTGCTGTTGAGGTATAGTATCACATCCCCGTTTTTTTGAATCCTGGCTCTTTCGGGGGTTACAAGCGAGACCTATCTTTTTTCCTCACGAGGAGCATCTTGCACTATCCCTTTAGTAGTTTTGGAATCTGTTCTTCTAAATTCCATGTATGTTTTTCCTTTCATTCGATTAATCTTAGCTATGATCCTCTTCCAATCATTCTCTCTCGAAAAGCTATTCCTACTTATTCGCACTGTCTCAGTAATATTACTTTTAAGATTACTTATTTGGTCAGCTTGGTTTAGAAAGGACACATCATTGCTTACATTCGAATCAGCAACATTTCTTGGCTTGTAGTCGAGCACGTCACTATCCATGTCAAATCGGTACAAATATTACATATATTATTCAACAATACATACAATAAGGTTTATTTAATGCTAAAAAGGATTTAAACTCAAGAATTTATAAGCACAGTAATATTGTAAGTAGAGGTTAGCCAAGAAATTGTCGATTTTGATAGAAAAATAACACCTATCTCATGAAACCTGCCACTGCAACACCCTGTCTCTCAAACATAGTACCAGCCGACTTCAGCTTATAATTACCTAGTTATTTTTCATGTTTTATCGATGAAACTAAATTATCTCAACTAAGAGCTGTTCATTATTCATACAAACAATTAATATCAACAAAAAAATCATAAAAATGGTTTACCTCGTAAAAAGGAAATGAAGGATGACATGAAGAGCTCTGAAACACATTGAGATAGGCGCTGTTGTGGTAAACATTAGATAGGTGGTGTTATCATTTTTGCAATTTGTGCGCTACCTGTTGGTATGACGGCCAAGCAGAGTCCGACAGTCGATATGTCATCAAAATTTGCATGAAAATGTTTATCTAACTCAAAATGGCCAAAGTCTGAGATGGGTTATGTTGCTTTTTAAGCGACGAATTATAAAAATCGAAGCAACCATCTGAATCATTCATTCACCTATAAAATTAATCGCATGTCAAATTGTATCCGAGATATGTAACATTATTTCAACCGTTAAAATCGCACATTTTTCTAATGATTATTACGATACTTGCATTATGTAACTCATAATGCAACAGTTGCGTAGCAAGGGTAAGTGGCACCCGGGTTATAATATGATTTTTTCGCCTCTCCCATCATCATCAGAGGCTTAGCTAGTGTAAACGGTGCCCGGAGCATAATATTTTTGCCCCCCCCCCCTCATCGTATTTGACTTTAAAAATGACATAAACGCATGAACGTTTTGTCAACATGGCCAGTGGCGTGTCAAAGGTAAGTGGCGACTGGGGAATAATATAATTTTTTACCGCAGTAGTCATCAGTAGCTTAGTAATCGTAAATAGCGCTTGGGGCATGGTATTATTTTTACGCCTATTCATCTCATTTTGCTTTAAAAATTGGCATAAACACAGTATTCTTTTGACTCTATGGCGTTATGCGCATCTATACCCCCTTATACGTAGGTCTCCACGCCAGTGCATTTTAAATTACACATTTAAGCTAATTAGAACACAAAGGAATATGTGCATATAATAATTATACATATTTTTCTTTTAAAATAAGGAAAATTAACAATTTCTTATGAAATGCACCACGAAATATAACTACAGCTTTAGAAAATATAGAAATTAACTAAATAATTCTGGTACACAAAAAATACATTGCATGACGAATCTAATCCAGAAACCAAAATTATCTTAAGCTTAAAATTATATACAGAGAGAGAGAAAAAATCTAACATCCAAGCTATAAAAACAGTACCTTTTCTTAGATTCAGTGTAAAGTGAAATTCTTGACTCGAGATAGAATGATCTTTTCAACAGAGGAAAAACATGCGATTTAAAAATCTGATGAAACAATGAAATAGGTTTTACTTTCTTTGCAACAATTAAAAGTATTGATTGAAATTATATCAAAAAATTTGTGCAAGTCTGGGGAAAACTGCATGGCAACTAAATTTATGTCATTGAAAAAAAATAATCTTTTGAGTGTAAAGATGGTGTAAAAATTATTAATATAAAGTAATATTTTCGGACGTTATCGCTGAAAAAAAGCCAAAATTTCGATTGATTTTTAATTAGTTAGAATAAGAATTTAGAAAAAATCGCTCCTAGGTGCGCATTCCCATCTTCCGAAAAATATTTGCTCCAAATTTGGTAACTCTAAGGCATGTAGTCTGCCATGTAGAGTTCCAACAGACACACACATATTCACTTTTATTATTAGTTATAGATCACTGGTTCGACTCGATCGAAATACAGGGTAGTTGCTGTACTGAGGTCAGTTTCCTACACCTCTGTGTCTAAGCATAGTTGAAAGTTTTGCGAATTCGCTCAACCATTGAGGAATTTGAGATTTTATTTAGATATTTTGATTCCTTTCCCCCACCAGAAAAAAAGCAAAGGAAAGGAAAATCCAAATATATAGCTGTGAACAAGAATACTTAAATTAAAAGAATGTCCCAAAAATATCAAAAGACGAACTTAAGCTTTGTTTACAAACATCTATGCCTTCTCAATGAGGAATGAAATCAATACCAAGTTTAATCTGAAGTTAGAATTAAAGCTTCCGGATGATACAAGATGGACTAGAGTTATGTTCGTTAAATTAATCAGCAACAAGTTTTGAACTATGTTTCTTTTTGATTTGGTTTCCGATAGTGAGAATTTAAGCTTTAGAAACTCATGATCGAAAATTTCAACTTGAAACAAACATCGAAACTGTTCAATTCTAGTTTCATCAGTAGTCGATTATTCTCAGATAATGGTCCTATATCTTTTATCTGATTTGATGGCTCCTGATTTCTTTGCGTGGAATTATTTAAAGAATAGGATTTATACTAATACGCCTCATAATATTTAACAAACCAAGGAGAACTTTTACGCAGAAATTCAGGTCAACTCCGGCTACTGAGGTGCAAAATGCAAATGAGAAGGCCCGTGCTGTGAAAATTTGCGCCAGACAGTTTTCATAGAGGAGAAAGAATAAAATCTTAATAATATAATTTAGAAATATGGCATACCGTAGTTTTGGAATTATATAACAATATGCTGTTAGAATTATGCTCATATAAAAAAAAATATTGGAATCACACTGCATTTCCTCAGAAATCAGCAGGAAGACCTAATCGAATAATCCCTAGCATGATTTTTTACAATGCTCGCAATATATGTCCTATCCCCAAAATAAGCCCTAGTTAAGATCATCAGTCAGACACTTATTGCCGAATGACCAATCTAGGTGCAGATACAACACACGTGTACACTTGATAAATAACGGAAGTGGCTATGACTAGTTAGAATCTTCGTGTGTTGCAACGGACGATTAGCAATTGATTGAATAATGGAATAATCCAATCTCTGCAAAGAAAAATTGGATCTTCAAATGATTTGAAAATGCTATCAGAGTACGATATCCTCAGTCAGCAGGTTATGAAGGAATTATTATAAAGAAAATAACTGTGATTCGTTTGCAGGAATGTAAATTGTGCATGAAAAAGTAATACATTTCCTGAAAACAAGCCTTAATACTTCTGAATCGCAGATCGACTTATACCCCACACTGAATAAATACAGAGTGTTTCAAAACTCTTGGCACAAACTTTAAGGTTTGATAAACACACCAAACACACAAGAAAAGCAAAACTCCCCATTCATTGCATCGTCGTAACTCAAGCAGTAAAGCTGTAAAGGGCGTTACCCAGTGAAGGTTGTCCCATCAAGTGTCAGGCGTGGACACCGGACATTTTTGTGGGGTCATACAGCCTACTAATATTTTATAAACTGACTGAGTCCAAGTGCTATGTATTTCTACTCAGATTGAGAGCCAACAATGAGAGGGAAAGTGTAAATACAGTTAGTGCTTCCGTGGGAGGGAAAAATAAGAATGCAAAATTTTAAAAATACAAATAAAAGTTTAAAAAATTCCAAACTAATGGAAAATGAATTAGAAATAATGGACGTTCAGTTTTGACACAATTTGAGATGGAATGCTTCGAGACACATCAGCTTCCAGTGCTATCTATCTGAATTTGCTATTGAAGGAGACTTATAGTGTTTTGAGAGAGAGAGTCTATTTCGTTGTATAATATGATATCTGTGTTTAGCAGAATTATATGTGAAAAACTGCTGATTTTCAATTAGATTATTTTTAATGTACTAAGGCAAAGATTTCTTGAGAGGTTCATGACAGGTCTTCCAGTGATTCTGTTCGTAGATCTGATTGAATGACTGAGTTGATGGCGTCCCAAGGGAAGATGTGATTATTCTTAAAATTCTCTTTTTCATGACTTAGATCGCCTGCTTATTGGTTGGTGCTGCAAGTCCCCAAATAGGAACAAAGTACTTTAGTCTTGGACAAAGGATCTCTTCGAATATTAGAACTTTATTTGAGAGGGAAAGGTTAGAATATTTTCCGATTAAAGTTAGTAACATATTTATTTTGCCAAACAAATTCTCTTTGATATATTGAATGTGTTGAGGGAACGTGAGTTTTTTTTGGCGATCATGCGTCCAAGGTTCTTAATTTCAGTCACTCAATCGATGGGTTCTTCAAATAGCTCCAGGGGGAAGGGAAAGACGTTGGAATGCTGTTTTCTAAAAATTATGGCTTGAGATTTCTCATTGTTCATAGCAATACGCCATTTGGTGAGCCATTTTTCCAGGATATCAAGGAAAATTTGAAGTTTCTTCATGGCGTATTTACTTGTGGTTCCTTGTACAAAAACTGCAGAGTCATCTGCGAATAAGCAAATGCATTCTCGTGTCGGTTTGAAAATCAGCTATGAGCACTGAGTAGAGATCAGACTAGAACACTCCCCTACGGAATGCCTGCTATAATATTTCTTTTTTCCGACATTTCCCTGTGGATGATTACTTTGAATTTTCTGGTTTATAGGAAATCTTTAAGAACTTTGATTAGGTAATCTGGAAATTTATAACTTATAAATTTAAAAGGCAGCTTGCCATGCTACATACGATCAAAAACTCTCTGAACGTCCTAGAAAACTCTACCTGTGTAAAGCTTGTTGTTATAACCTTCAGTTATGATGTTGGCGACTCTTAGCAGATGTTGGATGGTGGAGTAATGCGCTCTAAACCCAAATTTTCCAAAAGGAATGATGTTATTTGTCTCGCAGTACCGTTTGGGGTTTTTTTGTAAAATGTTTTGAGGGTCCTACCCAGAGAGATCAGGAAGCTGATGGGTCTGTAACTTTGGGGAAACTTGAGATCTTTTCCTGGCAATGGCGAAGCAACGGGGGGGGGGGGGCAAAGGGGGCTAGATACTCCAGACGTCACTCTTAGAGGGGAAAAAAACATTTGTGCATTTCTGACTGACCATTTTTAAAATCAAATATGAAGAGGGGCACGTAATAATATCACCCTGCCCTGGGCTCCATTCATCCATGCTAAGCTACCGAGGAGTGAAAAAATCACATTATTCCTCGGTTCCACTTACTACCTTCACCGGTCTGCCAAAGGCCTTACACCCTTTCGGGTAGACTGGATCGGTGTGGGTTTTAAAAAACTAATTGAACTTACTACCTTCGCTATACTGCCTATTTTAACCTCCAATGCAAGTGTTTTCTTCATGCGGTGGCGTAGTGACTGAGAGGCAAGGGGCGTATCGGCAGACCGGGCACCAGTCTTAGAGGACAATAGAGGCCAAACATAAGTGCATATTTGTGACGTGCCACGTTTCCCTGTTA
Source organism: Araneus ventricosus (assembly GCA_013235015.1). Lineage (NCBI taxonomy): Eukaryota > Metazoa > Arthropoda > Arachnida > Araneae > Araneidae > Araneus > Araneus ventricosus. The sequence goes on from BGPR01000001.1 coordinate 3,223,516, forward strand.
GCACAAGATATTGTACGATATCTCCACCACGTTTTTTGATATTCTGAATGCCTTACAATATCGTGAAATATCGTAACAATATTGCACAGCATCTTGGGCTATTAAGGTTTGCTTTTTGTTGTTGTTGAATATAATGAGGAGGCGAAAAAGTTATATTATGCCCCGAGCGCCACAGTTTCCTGACTTTGATAATAATGATGTTGACTGTTTTCCAAAACTGGGAAAATGGTGTTACATGAATTATCTACTAAAGGCTTCCATTAGGAATATAAGTGCATTAGATATAAGGAGCTTTAGTGTTTAATTTGGGATTTTATCCGGACCAGCAGTGGTGTAGATATGGTAAACAGCGCCCGGGTCATAATATGATTTTTCTCTCCGCCCCCTGTCACCATCAGTGACAACAGCGTCCGGGGCATGGTATTTTTTCACCGCCCCATCGTATTTGACTTTAAAAAGTGATGTAGAGAAGAGTGGGGTAACACCTGGTATCCTTGATTCTGGCGCTATTATTTTTCCTATCTAACAGACAGATACTGAATTACACTCTACTAGTCAAGAAAAAGTAACAGTCATAATTGCGTGTTATAGCTGTTGAATTCAATGCATCTGTTAAGGTTTATTTGTTTTAAGACATCAACTCTCTAATGTTCGTTTGATTTTGAACTACCCGTACTTAAAAATTATCACATTTAAAAAAAACTATATTTAGTCCAGCTTATTATATGTTTACTAAGGATTTATATCCTATCAAACAATACGGGTTTACTCCAATAATTGTGCGGCTTTTTTTCTTTCGTTTTTTATAACCTCTGCGTTCGGGTAAAACCGGGTACTCCAAGTGGCATGAGGCCGGAACAGTCAGTATTGATTATTCCTCGGATTAAGACGATAAAAACTTATCAGACATTGATTGTTTATATTTTAATAGTACATTTTCTAATTTAAATAAAGAAAAAGGGTTAATCCAATGTAAATCTGTCTTAGCTGTGCCCACGAAATCTGCAGTGGAGCGGAGGAAGAAGACAACTGCTTTACATGTGAATTTTGTGACTAATATTCTTAAATTGTCATATAAAGGAAAAATGATTGCAACTTTTCCACTGAAAATCGAGTTTTCCTAATGTGACAGTGCGTGCTTTTGAATCTAGGGCCTTTGTGTCCCGAGTCACGTATCTTACCCACTAGACAAAAGGAGGTGGATGCCGACTTATATACATCAGAATAGGATGGCTCAGCACGGTGCACTACAGGAGCAACCCCCAGCTAGTTTGATATTATCTGAATATCAAGGACGCGATAATTGCATTTACGTGTTCTGCGTGCATATGCGCTGATTGCTGCCCCGATTGTGTGTGCGCAGGCACGTGCAGGCTTTGTGCTATGAAATGCGTATACTTTTGCGCTATAGAGATGAATCATAGACTTTGAATTCTGTATTAGTTGTCGTGCTGCCATCTGGTGAATGTAGCAGAAGATAGAGTTGATGTGATTTTTGGCGCTGCCATCTAGTAGTGGAAGCGAAATTATGTGTGGCATGTGCTTCGTCCGGTAGTCACCACTGTGGCAGTGCCTGCTTTTGAACCTAGGACCTTTGAGTCCCGAGTCACGTATCTTAACCACTAGACAAAAGGAATTTCTTCTGTCCGGCGGTGGATACTGACTTATATACATCAGAATAGGATGGCGCAGCACGGTGTACTACACTAATTTCCCATAATGTTAACATGTGGGGTGAAACCGGGTAGTTTGACTTTTTTATAAAAAAAATTGATAAAAAAAGTAATGAAACTGTGACTTTTCTGGAAAGATATATTGTATTCCAATAAACAATGAATATTTTAATAAAATTTGACAAGCTCTATGTCGAATATTTTAGCTCCAACAGCTCTTCGAACCTTAGCTACACGGTTTTACCCCACTTTCCTCTAAATGCATTACCGTTTTGTCATCATCGCAAATGACGTATTGAGAGTAAGTGGCACCCAGAAAATAATATGATAATTTTTATACCAGTTTGTTAAATGACATAACATGAGTATATGGTGCCACGAATATGGTATTATTTTTACGCTCCCTCAACATATTTTGCTTTAAAAATGGCATAAGCGCAGTAATGTGTTTACTCCACGGCGCACCCTGAGACTGGCGCCCGGGGCATCTATACCCCTCTTGTGACCCCACAAGGTAGGGCCACAAAGGAACAAAAGCAAGGTTGCCCTCAAGGTTCGTGCAGTGGCCTGGCCCTGTGGAACCTCGTAGCCAACGAAATACTCAATCAAGTCTGGACAGATAACGTTCATATACAAGCCTTCGCAGATGATTTTGTGCTGGTCATTAAAGCGGATACAAATAAAAGCCTTGTAGAAGACACGCAAAGTGCAATATCCCAATTCAGTTCCTGGTGCTCAGAAAATGAACTTGCCATTTCAACAGAAAAAACAAATTATATCTTATTCAGCAAAATGGTAAGAAGTCCCAAGATCACATGGAACGGGTATAAAATAAATAAAGTTAAATCTTTTAAGTACCTAGGGATACACGTTGATGATCGACTCAACTGGCTGGAGCACATTAATAAGCAAGGAGAGAAAGCCATCAAAATGCAGCAAAACCTCAAAAGAATCGCATTTGGCAATTGGGGAATCACTCAGATACACAGATGGACTCTCAATAAAACGGTTATTGAGAGAATGCTGGCCCACGGATCTTCAGCTTGGTGTTTAAGTCCAACATTCAAAATGAAGAGGAAACTTTCTTCGATTCAAAGGCCATTCCTACTCCATATATCGGGAGCTTATCGCACCACCCCAACGACAGCGTTACAAACTATACTCGGCATCCCTCCCCTACACATGCAATTACAGTTCGAAGCCAGGTTTACTTTAATTTATCGCCTAAGAATCCCTCTTCCCCCTTTCATTTCAGATACCCAACCGCATGACCTGGAGATGAAGGCAACAGGCTGGTCCACTCATCCTTCAGAGCATCTCAAACCGAACCAAATCTCTTTTGAAGACGGAGAAGCATATATAGCCCGAAAAGACATTATAAATATTTTCACAGATGGCTCAAAAACCGAACACGTAGTTGGAGCTGCCTTCTGCGTCTTGACCAATGACATCTGAGCCTACCAGTGATCTGCTAAACTCAACGACAACAACACCGTATTTCAAGCTGAACTAACTGCACTTCACGAAGCAGCAATATACGCATCTCATCTGCCAAACCACAATACCTCTAAAATACACGTAGACAATAGAGCAAGTATCATGGCATCCTCCAATTCAAAGAGCACAAACGAAACAGCAAGAAAAATTTTCAAAATCCTCCTTTCAAATCCAAGAATAAAAGTCTCTTGGGTTAAAGCGCATGCAGGCAATATAGGCAATGAGAGAGCAGACCAACTGACAAAAGACGCAACACAACATGGGCAACCCTATTCACATACTAAGCTTCCTAAACCGCACATAAAAGGTCTCCTCCGGAAGAGGATGCTTGAGGAGTGGCAAACCTCATGGAAGAATGGCGATACAGGCAGCAAAATCTATAACATCATGCCCTCAGTTAGTCTCCGTCCCACTAACTGGATTAGAGAGGATGTTATCTTCTTCTCTCAACATGGACCTTTCCCTGCCTACCTCAAAAGATTTCACCTGTCTGACAGCGATTATTGCAGTTGTGGTGGAATTGGCACGGCACTTCACTATGCCACGGAGTGTATCTATACAGTGTCTTGGCATATGAGGAAGCCAGCGCCAAACTTCGAACAAGAATGGCTGAAAAGGGTCGCTAATAACCTCGTCTCCAGGCAGAAAATTCGTGGGATCATCAAATTCATTAGCGAAAACAGAGATCTTTTCTGGCCTCCCTAGCCTTCAACATCCCAGCGAGCTGAACTAAGTAGCTCAATCACCGGACATTCCACCTTCAAATAAAAGAAAGGTATTTCAACATCCAAAGAAAAGAAGACTATTACGAACTAATAGTGTAAAAGTGAAAATGCCTGTGCTGTACATAGTGTATATATTTCCTTCTTTTTGTCTATTTTGTTTTTCTTTTTCTTAAATAAAATTCCCGTGTCTTGCCCATCAAACCGTTCAGTGACCGGTCTGGTCACGGGTACGGGGTAAGGGACGGCGTTCTGTTCTATACTCCTCTTGTCGCCCGGTCGCGACTCTACTGTGGAGCAGGATCTTTTCTAAGTTGCAATTTATCGATGATGAAGATGATACCTAAAGGAGTAATTAGACCTGACCAAGGCCACCGAGGGCAGATTCGTGCCCCGGGGCAAGTACTGGCATAAGGGTCCCACTCACTGGCATACGGCCGCCCCTTTCGAATTATGAGTGTGGTGAGTAATCAGCGGACAGAGATCCTTCTTCCCATTGCCCGGTCACGTCACGCTTTGTTGCTAAAATCTGACTTCTAGCCACCTATTGTAATTTCGATTAACATAATAAGAACCCAGATAGCAATTTTAGTTTGCAGCAATCTTGCTCTTCAAATCTGCAAGCTTGCAACAAATTTGACACGACAAGAGTGCAAGCTTGAAACAAGTTTGCAGCACGTTAACGCAAACGAAATAGTCACCACGCGTCAAATTTGTCACAAGCTTGTCATGTAAAACCCATTGCAAACTATAGCAAAAACAGAGTACGAACACAACTTCGGATTAGAAACCACGACCTACCGCTTCCTAAACCTGACGCTCTAACCATCGGCCAGCTGGACTCTGAGAGGAGAAGATAGATTACGCTAATACATCTTCATCTATACGATTTATTTTAAAATGTTTTCTTGATTTCATTAATTTTTTAAAATTTTGAGTTGATAATATGATTTGAAGTCAAAGAGAGAGCGATTTTCGCTAATAACTACGTTTTGCTAGTAGAATAAATTATGAAATTAGAGTTCAAAAGTAATTACTTTTAAAATGGGACAAAATGTAAGTTATTATTTTTCAACAAACATTGACTGTTTTTTAAGTTTAATTTTGTTTATAAACGTTAAAATTTCAACATTAAGGAAAAGGCGATATAGTTTTCTTTAAAGTGCGAGTTCTATATTTAGTAAAAAGATGGAAAATGTTTCAATTTTTTTTTATAAAAAAGTTAGTTTTTTCACAAATTATCATTGATTTATTGAATTAATAAAAATAAAAATCGGATGTTTTTTAAAACAGAGACAAAGATTAAGGGGTCTATTCTGGTACCCCGGTTGGGTTGGGAGACGTCACTTTTCCCGTTGTTAACGTGCGGAAAAAATGACTTCTCCCAACTCAACCGGGGGTACCAGAATAGACCCGTATCTCTAAGTGTGCTATCATCTTTGCAGCAAACTTGTTTTGAAATCGTGGTGCGAAATTCGTCATCACATCTTCACAGCAAACTTGTTTTGAAAGCGAGGGTGGCGATTCTGCCTCGTTACTTTGCAGAAGTTTCGCTACAACATCGATGCGTCAAATTTGCCATGACAAGATAATATCAATTAAAAATCAAACTTGCTGCAAATATACGTGCTATCTGGAAATGTGCTAGTTTTATTTTCAGAGAAAATTAATATCAAAATATAGTTCAACACATGCTAGGACTTATTTGTCATGGATAAAATAAAATACCATTGAAAATATAACGATATATTTTCCCTTTTCCCTGCACGGCGGGCCCCGGGAATCTTTCCTCTCCTGCCCCTCTCTCTCGGCGGGTCTGGACCTGGCTGAGGAGAGTTGGAAGCTGAATTGGGATAGAGCGTCTTGTGCTGTTTGGAATAAATAATTCAAGTAAAATTAACTAAAATAAATAAAGGATATATTATATAAAATATCAATACAATTTAAATTAGACTTACTGCAATAATATTAACGTAGGTAAAGCATTCTAATGTGAATAAAACAAGACATTAAATAAATTATACGAAGTTTTAGAGTTAATTAAAAAATTTATCTAAGGTCTAGTTATAATGACTAGAATTTTTTTTCCTAAGAAAATATGAAGCAATTCCACTATGTACAGCTGATTCGAAAGCTGAAATGATGCGGGTCACTTTACATTTCTCATGTGAGTGTGAATTGACCCAATTATTCAGACTAAAGTTTCTGTTGCTACTATATCTATCCACTATGCCACTATGACAGGCATCTACTGAATCAAATTCCTAATGCATCAAGCAATCAATCAATGTCTCTCATTTTAGTTACGAAACTGAGGTGAACAGAAAACCTTATAATTCGTTACTGTTAGCAGAAATAAGCTAGTTAAAATTGTGAAAAAGATGCATTCTTTTCTTTGATCGAGAATTTAAAATTTTTTCGTGTATTTAATTTATTTTTATCATTTCAAGACCTTAAGGAACTAGCTTTCCTGTATTATTTTTTAAGTAAGCATTAATTTGATTTCTTTTAAAAATTGATTTTGACAATCTCGCATGTGTTTACATATTGTGTTGTTTGGATTTGGTTTTATCTGATTATACGCTTTTAGCATGATTCCAGTAGCATGACATATAATGCGTTTTTGTGTGATAAGCATTTACTAGATGTTATGTAAATGATTTTATTTTAAAGCATTGCTGTTTTATTTCAATCGGTGTATGACAGATGTTGTAAGAACGAATTCGTTGCTTTATTTTTTAATTAATTCATTTCTTCTGTAATGTGATATTGGCTATATTAGGATTTATGAAATTGTATTTATAAAATTTGATTCTATATGTGGTTGTAAACCGTTAAACTCATCTAGATATGTTTGTGTAAGGATTATGGAATATTAATTTTTAAATATGTTTGGTTTGATTGGAAAATTGTTCTAATTGATTTTCTGTATTTTCAGCTAATAATATGATAGGTGGTATCTGAAAATGAAAACAATTAGTTTCCAAATCTTCTATATTTTGCTGATGGGACTTAGTTCTGCTCTTTCTGGTAATGTGTTACATTTCTCATAACACTTTAATTTTCAGCTATTGACCATCTCTTAAAACTTTTATATTTCAGTTTTACTGATTACTTTTTTAATATGTAATACACCTTATAGATATTCTAAATTGTTTATAAGTTAATTCTAATTTTCTTAAAGAGATCCTGTAGTTTCTGTGAAACGAATGGCCTGGCTTTTCTTCGTCTTTTATCTGTTTTCTTTTATTTCATTTGATATCTTGACTTAAAATTAATAAAAACAGTTTGTTTATGTGTTGTATCTCATCAATGTGAAATTTGCTTTTAAGAATTCGTTTGTTAAAAATCTGTACCATTTCAGTAAGTTATTTCTTATTCTTTCAAAAATTATTTCTGTAAAGAATATTTATTTATTTAATGCCCTTCCAAAACCCTTATTGTTAGAAAGTAGTATTTTTTAATTTAATATTGATTTAGTTTCCATATGTGTGGATTAGAGATGTCGGTGTCCATATGGATGTCTTTGGATATGTTGGTGGCTTCTATATCTAAAGTAGTTTATGAATGCTTCCTTTATACCATATTATATAGCTTAATTGGATGTAGCATAATTATATTTTTAGAACTGAATTATAAAGATGTTTTTTTTTTTTTTTGTTTGCTACGATGCATATCTATGTGATTTCTTAAAGCATCACTAAATTATTTTTTAAGTCAGTGTTTATCTATAAATATTTTAAACCATTAAATATGGTAAAACTGTGAATTCCTAATGTGGATGCTCAATAGAGGTCTGCATTTGGATACAGTAAATATCAAGCTGAATAATATTAAAAAAATATTAATTCACTTAATGGTGGCAGAGATGAAGCTGAAATACTTCACTTATGTGCGCTTTATAATAAATATATAGTTAAAACACATATGAAGAATTTAATTTAGGCAAATTTTTCTTTTATTTACATTTTTGAATTTACACCACATTGCTTCTCTAATGTATTAATGTATCCTTCCCATCTCCAAAAATATATTACCTGATACACTATATGCCCAAAAGTATCCGGACACTTGCAGATTTTCACATTTTTTAGAATTTCTCCAGAATGGTTTAACTGACTGCCTTTAAACTTTGGACATGTAAAGAATAGACAATAACTCACATTTTATATTGAAGATTGGGTCCTGAGGGCAATTAGGGGACCGTCTACAAACTGATGAAGACAAAAACGTTTTTGGTTCACCCCGCTTCACAGAATACTGATAACAAGATGAAACTTTCAGAAATGGTAATGTATAATATGCATAATATTTACAGGAATTTTCATAAACTCAGCACAAATATTTTGGAAGATATAAAGGTTTTCTTAAAAATTCTCAAATTTTCCCACCTGTTTTTTGCTTATAACGTGCAGAATTTTCTATTATATTATACAAAACTTACAGAAAAAATGACAATATGTTAGAGAAGCATTTTGTAAAAATTTGGAAGAGAATGTTTGAATATTACGGGAATTATGAGCATTTTTAGTAAAAAATGTTTTACTGCGCATGCGCGAAACATAGTGTAATTTTTCTTTCACAACTTTAAAGCCAGATATATAGGACAGCTTATGTAAAAAAATTCAGTTCAAAATCATTAGTATTCAAAAAGGTATCGGCATTACAACAAGCAGAATTTTAGCTCCTGTCGAAGAGAAGCTAAAAGATGAAGGGTTGCACACAAATTGATTTCTTTAAATAGTTATATTGAATTGTATAATGGTTAGAATGTGCTGAATACCCAAGTAAAAGTCATAACAATGTTAACTCCATTTTTAGTTGCTATCCAAAAGAACTCAAATTAAATAAAACTAATAATGAATTAAACAAATGTAATTTTTTGGATCTAGAAATTGAAATCGGGAATGCAGATATTTTGGTTGGAATTTATGACAAAAGAAAGGAATTTAATTTTAAGGCTATTTCACTTTGCAACTTTCAGACAAATCTTGATTTTAAAATTATTAAGAACTCTATTTATTCTCAAATTAATAGGATTAAACACATCTGTAATAACCACTCTTCTTTTGTCAAAGCCCTAGGTAATTTAAATAATAACTTAAAGGATAACGGATTCCCTTTTTGTTTCCTTAAAACTTGATTTTTTAAAATTAGTTTTTGTTCTCCTTAGAAATAGTTCAAATTTTTATTCATAGATGGAGCTACTGGATAGCTTCTAGGTCGTTGATTGTTTTGTATCTATTGCGTCACTTTTCTGATTGGCTTGCTTCTGAAAGAAGGTAAATTTTTATCTCTTTCTTTTGATTATGGATTTAAAAAATTTTGGATTTATGTTCTTTATTTGGTGGCCGGACAAGATTCAGACCACAGGAAGGAATAAATTTTGACTTTTTGTCGTTCCTTTCCACAGAAAATCTTGTTCATTTTTGAACTAAAAATGGCGTGTGGTTTCTGATGAGTGAGCCATTTTAGTTCCTTTTCATTTTGAATAATTTCTTAACAAATTGTTCTAAGTATTAGTAAATTTTGGTTTCTCTATAGTTCTGGTTGTATTTTTTTAAAAAATTTCTGTTGAAGCAATTACTTTTTGCTGCTGTGTTTGCACGCAAAAACGTCTATTGTTTTCATTATTTTTCATTTTATCATTGTTTTCTTTTAATTTGTTTTCTTTTAATTTAAATTTCTTTTATTTGTTTTTGTATTTCGTTAGATTTGGCTGCATATGCGCCTTTCTATTTAATGCAAAATATGTTATTGTTTTTTATTTTAATCAAAATTTAATTAATTAATTTTGCTAAATTTTAAGAATTATAACTACTGAATACCCAAGAACACATCTAATATTTGTAACGAATAAAAAATATATATGTAGAATTATTAAAATATTTTAAGAAAAGAAATTAATTAGATAAAAAATCGTTTCGCCCATAAAAGAAATATATTTAAAAATATTGTTTGGCCGTAAAATTGTAATATGTAACTTTTTAATAACCATGTAAATAATATAATTAAGGAATAAAATTTTTGTTATATATAGTGCCTAATTAGCTGGAATTTAAGTTATGCACGTAATTGATAGGTCTTATGGGTATTCAGCACATTCTAACCACTATACAATTCAATATAACTATTTAAATAAATCAATTTGTGTGCAACCCTTCATCTTTTAGCTTTTCTTCGACAGGAGCTAAAATTCTGCTCGTTGTAATGCCGATACCTTTCTGAATACTAATGATTTTGAACTGAATTTTTTTATATAAGCTGTCCTATATATCTGGCTTTAAAGTTGTGAAAGAAAAATTACCCCATGTTTCGTGCATGCGCAGTAAAACATTATTTACTGAAAATGCTCATAATTCCTGTAATATTCAAAATTCCTTTTCGAAATTTTTACAAAATGCTTTTCTGCCATATTGTCATCTTTTCTGTAAGTTTTGTATAATATAATAGAAAACTGCACGTTATAAGCAAAAAACAGGTGGGAAAAATTGAGAATTTTTAAGAAAACCTTTATATCTTCCCAAATATTTATGCTGAGTTTACGAAAATTCCTGTAAATATTACACACATTATACATTACCATTTCTGAAAGTTTCATTTTGTTATCAGTATTCTGTGAAGCGGGGTGGGCCAAAATCGTTTTTGTCTTCATCAGTTTGTATACAGTCCCCAAAATGCCCTCAGAGCCGAATCTTCAATGTAAAATGTGAGTTATTGTCTATTCTTTACATGCCCGAAGTTTAAAGGCAGTCAGTTAAACTATTCCTGAGAAATTCTAAAAATTGTGAAAATCTGCAAGTGTCCGGATACTCTTGGGCATTAGTGTATGGAAATTTGTGGGAAAATGCAACTATGTGTGTGCTTGTGTACTAATAGCTGGCAATTTACACAGTAGCTTGCCCAAATCCCATTTCACTTTGAAAATAGAAACAAGATAAATTTAACAAATCCATATTAATAATTGTACACATTTTTTGTTTAAATTGGAGAACATAAATTTGGGTAAGATCAATTACTTAATTAAACCAAAATTGTATACATTATATATTCTCCAAAAATGAAAACATTTATTAAAAAATACTTTTATTCTGTTTCATCTTCATATTTTAAAAATATGGCTGTCATATTTTTCTTTTCTTGGAGGTACTGCACTAGTGCTATTATTAAGTTGCTTGGTGTCAGGATTTTTTCCAGTTGTATTGGTTTATATATGCATGTGTGCTTTTTTCATATTCTCTGTAAAATATATTTTTCTTTAAAGATCCATTCTCTTTAATTACTTTATTGTATCATTTTTTCTTATATATATAAAAATTTATGTAACTGCACTCTGAAATCCTAAAACTTACTGAAGTTGTTTAAATTAGAAGCAAGGACAGATTTCTATTTCTGTGAAACTTTTAATATTCTTGTACTTCCACAATACCATTTGTATGATCATATTGGAATGAAATTTGTGCCATGTGAATGGAAAGTGTTTTGCATTTGTTGAGCTATGTTAACCCCAAATCTTGCAATTCAAGTGTCCTGTGCATCAAGTATATGTGCTTCCTTTGGTTGCAAATTAGCTGTTTGATAATTTTTAATTGGTGTTTTAGCTAGATTTAAAATTATATATTAAAAAAATCTCCATTTTCCTTGGCAGATGTCTCTCTCCTTTCTTAAGTAATTAATATCTCCTTTCTTGGAAATTTAACCTAATATAGAAGCATGGGAAGAGCTTCTATTATCATATGATTGAAATATTATGGTATAGTATTAAAATCTAGTTACTTAAATTCATGTTCTACATCTAGAAGGTTTCCTTTATTTTAATTATAAAGATGCATTATAGAATCTGTGGTCAGATATTGGGTATTTTACTATTTGTTCTTTTAAACTTGTGAAAAAAATCAATAATTCATTGAAATAATTATAGCTACAAATACCTTCCTTTTTATTGATGCATAATCCAAATCAAATGTGTTTTTTTAAATATAATTCAGATTATTTCATGATTACACAGCTGAATCTGAATTCCTGAAGAATTGAGATTTTTATTCTAAATATAATAATACGAATTTCAAATATTGAACTAATAATGCAGAAAATAATTTTAAAAAATGTTTAATTTTCTATTTATGGAAAAATTTATTTAATTTCGAAGAAAGAAGCTTTATTTTACTAACATAATATTTGGGCTAAATATTGTATGATTTTGCCAAAATAAAGTCATTATCAAAATTTTAGATTATTTTCAAGTAGTTACTACCATAAATTTGTTGATGTATTACTGAGATTTTAGCATGTCTTTTTTTTTTACATGTATATTCTTGTGTGGTTTTGTTTCGATCTTAGTTCTCCAATAATAAGTTGTTTCTTTGATTTCTGATCTGACAAAACCAAAAGCTGTTCTTATTTTATTTTTTTAGAAGAAATTGTTTTATTCAATAAAAACTCTTTTTTATATATACGGTCCTGATCACTTGAATAGCCTCACCAGTAATAAAGCATTAAATATGCTTAATTACAATTATCTTTCCTAAAAATAAATTTTAGCAATAGTAATGATGCTTTTATAAACCATTTAATTCAAAAAAGTAAATCTAAGTCATGTATCTTATGCAGATTTTCTAGTTTCGCGATAAATCACAGTAAATACCTCATCAATTGAATAGTCTCACAAATTTGCCTTAGAATTCTAGATTTACTAAATTCAAAAATCAAATCTAATTGCTTATGGTTATTGATGAGTCAACTAAAAATAAATCTGGTTAACTCTTTTGTAAAATGGGCCGAGCATCTCGTCTTACCAAAGAAGAAATCGTGAAGGTTAAAATTTTGAAATCTGAAAGTTTCTCAAACCAGAAAATTGTAAAAAAATGTTAATTTTAGTCTTAAAGTTATCAACAATCTTTTGTAGAATGTGCACCAATGCAGTAAAAGAAGGGCTGCTTTAGCGACAAAAAGCCAAAGTTTGCAGCTTGTCTCTTCGGCAGCCATCTAATTCATCTCCACCAGCAACAAAAATAGCTAAAGAAAATGGGTTTAAAGCTTCAATTTCATGTGTCAGAAGATTAATTAAAAATGTGAAATGATTAAATGATTGAAACTAAGACACAAACTGCAGCTCACGCCCTATCACTCGCCCCTTTCCCATAAGATGCACCAGTTTCTCTTTGTAAAAGAGCATATGCATTGGACTTCTTAGTGGCGAAACATAATTCTCACCGGTGAAAGAAAAGTTGAATATAGATGGGCAGGACTGTTCCCCTATTATTACCATGATTTAAGGAGGAATTATGAATTTTATCAATCCCCATTCGTGCCTTGGTTCTGTCATCCCACGGAGAGCAAATACTCCCAATGCTGTCCTCGATATTATTATTTTAAATGGTAGGCAGACAATGCAAACTTATTTATAGCTTCATTTCATCCAAATAATTTGATTTTTCAATAGGATAATGCAGTGATATATACAGCAAGTGCTGCTAAACAATGGTTTGCTCATCAAAATATTCAAGTTTTTAAGTGGCTTCCGATATCCCCAGACTTAAACATAATATATACAATGTCTGGAGCATCTTGTCTGATGACTTTTGCCATGATGGTAAGCAATATAACAACGATTCATTTCAAGCCATACAAGCATCATGGAAAAAAATTTTTCCTAAAAAAAAATAAAGGCTTTATATAATTCCTTCTGAATAGAATTTGTGAACTGATAAAGGTACAAGGTAGCCATACAAAGTAATTTAAGGAAATTACAATGAAACTATTCAAGTGATTGGGTCATTTCATTAGTAGGTTAGCATTTTTAAAAATTAATACATAAGAAATCTTTATTTCCATAATTTTGTTATTATAGATGAAAATCCATGTAATAAACTTATATTTGTAATAGTAAGAAATATTTATCTTTTTTATTAAATATGGTGAATCTTTTTTAAGTGAAGTTATTCAAGTGATCGGGACTGTATACACTGGTATCCAAAAGTTTAGTACAGTTCTTAAGATGTGGAAAAATTGGAGTTAATATGAATACTATGGTTCTCGATCAGTAGCGGAGAATCGTGGGACAAACTATCGTTGGAATTCACATTTTGCAGTGAAGATTTCGTCAGAAGGGCATTTAAGGGGGCAACCAGAAAGTGATGAAGACGAAAAGGGATTTTCACTCGTACCATTTCATATAAAGCTGATAATGAGTTGAAACTTTCATCAATGGCTATGTTTGATGTGCTCAATATTTACATGCATTTTTGTAAAATTAGCACAAATATACGGGAAGACATAAAAATTTCTTTAAAAAATCCCAACTTTTACTGCATGTTTTTTTGCTTATAACATACAAAGTTTGCAACCAAATTGTACGAAACTTGCAGAATAGTTGACAATATGTAAAAAAAGCACTGTATTAAAATTTGAATTAAATGCTTTGAATAGTACATGATATATGAGTATGATATTTGTAGTAGATAATTTTTTACTTCACATGTGCAAAACATAGCATAATTTTTCTTTCCTAACTTGAGAGCCAAATATATAGGCCAACTTGTATAAAAATTACAGTTCAATGCCGTTAGTAATCAGAAAGGTATCGTCATTGCAAAAGCTAAATTGCTTTTGATCTCCAAGAGAAACAAAATGATGATGGTTCTTGCACAAATTGATACTTTTTAAACTAGAATCTTTGAGCAGTAATATTGAATTTTATGAAGGTTGAATTTCCTGTATACTACTCATGTATACTTATAAATTAAATACATAATTTAAATTGAATTTTGATGATAACTATTCAATATTTTATTATTTTCTTAGCTATTCACAAGAAAAAATTTATAAAATTTAAAGCTAAAAAAACTGAAGTCTAACTGAATATTTTTTATTCGTATTATTAAAAATTACTTAAAAATAAAATCCACTCTTCTTGTTTTCTTTCCATTGCAAAAATTGGAAATCTTATAACCTCATCTTAATGTGATAATTAAAAAAAAATGTTTTACCCATTAAAATCATTGCAAATGTAATAATGATTTATAGTGTGCCTAAGAAAATAGTTTATTCTTTTTAATGTTGAAAAACAGAATTCAGGCTCTGTTGTTGTATTAGGAATCACCAAGATGAAAAAAAATATTCAGTTTACTCTATTATATCTGTCTTTAGGTGTGCTGTGTTGCTTTTGAAGGTTAACACAGTTATTGATATTGAAAAATTGAGATGCAAAGAAGATACTATTTAAGAAATTGTGTTCATTGAAGCTACCTTTATTTTACTCTATGTCAGGGCTTCTTTTAAATTATGGGTCACAATCTCAGATAGCATCCTACAGAATAACATTGGTGTTGTGGAACTTTTCAAATGCCTTCTTTCTGATTTTTATAGTTGAAAAAAACTGCACTGTATGGCTGTGCATGCACAACATAAAGAAACCGACTAGAAAAACAGTTCCTTCTTGTAGAGTTTTTGTTCTTTCCAGAGAGTCTTTTCTTAGGAGAAAAAGGAAAAAAACTTTTGGGAACTCAGTTTTCTGCCTCTATTTTTTTCCTGTCCAATGAGGCCTCAAGAACGATTCCTTTTAGTTGTGGAAGTTTGAAATTACTGGATGGAAAATTGCATTGGATTGTTTGAAGATGGATTTGAATATTATGTATAATAAATTGGTGATTTAATTTATGTACTGAAAATGTTGGAGGTACTTCACCTATGCATGAGATGTCCCTGGGCCTGTAAAATGTTAGTATTGGCCCAGAAATCATTCAGTTCAACCCTTTACATTTTCTGTGTAACTGATATTTTGTATAAATCTGTATTTGATAATTATTTGAAAATTACTCTTTACTTATGTTACTGGGAAATGCCAAGTCACCTAGAATGGTATTTGAGTCATTTATGGCTTCATAAGCCATGCTTTTTATTGCTATATTACTATAAGTTTTGATTTTGTCTTAATTTACACATTGCTGAATTAAGCATTTAAAAAGAAACAGTGTTACGAGTTCAGTACATTGTATCCATTTTAAGGCATTTCTTGCATATTTACACACACACACACACTAATTACAGTTCTTTTCATATGTGCCTACAGTAAACTAGATTGAGATGTTAGTACCATTTCCAAGCTGAATTTTTAAAATTTCCTTTTAAAAATGTTTCTGGATTTTGTTTTAATTTTTTTTGTTTTACCAGCATCTTTATTGTGCATAAATCTTATGACATGTAAATGGGATAAATTATCAAGTAATATTTTTCATAATATGAACTTGTAAATTATTCTCTTTGCTAACTTTTCAAAAACATTGAATTTTTGATATGTTTTTTCCTTGATTATATATTTTCTTTTTCTTAATTACTGCATTTTACAGTATTTGCATCATTAAGCATCTTGATAACTTTGTAAGTTTTGTTCTCTATTCATTAGTTGTATGCATTTTTGCAACTTTTATTTTCTTTTTTTTTTAGACTTGCATACTGCATGCATAGATTTCAGCTCAACCAGTAATATATATCCTCAATCAACTCCATATGGTAATTTAAGTGCAGGCACATATAAGAAAATAAGTGATGCTGTAACTTACCCTGACTGTGTGCAAGCATGTTGTGAAGATAATAATTGCAATATAGCTTTTCTTTTCAATACTGTTTGCTTTACACTTCATTGTCATAGTTACAAGCTATGCAAACCACTTAAGAGAAAAGGAAAGAAACATCAAAACTCTCTTGTGGTGATTGTTCGTATGCCAGGTATGTAATGTACTTCTGCCATTGTATATTTAATACATACAATTACATACTGGCTACATGTAGCCTTTAAATAACGTTCATTGTTCTTTATATGTATGTAATTACCAAAATGCAAATGATGGATGCAATACTTTTATAACACTTAATTTAAGAATAATATATTTTTCTGTCATAGTTGTTGATGATTCAGGCTTCCTTGCACATTCCAGATTTGATGTTAACAAAACTTTATCTTGAATACTTACTTCTTAATAATATTTTTAATTTTGGTATATGAATGAACCAAAATTTAAAAATACGATTTTTTGAATTTAAGCGAGTCATATTGGATCCATTTATCTTGATATCTTGTGGCATTTTAGTCGGTGTATAGATATATGGTCATTTTGGGCTTACCATTACTAAAAAAGAGTGCGTGCTTTTCATTTGTATTTTCTTTGCTTTAGCTGTAGGAGCAATTGTAAATAATTATTTTTTTATAAAATGTGTTCTTAATATGTGGGTTTTTTTGTGGGGGGGGGATAAAAAAATTATCTGGTGGTTATGTAATTTGGAAAAAAATATTTTTGTCTCTGAAACTAAAATTATTAGTAAACTGTAAAACTGACAAATATTCACCCAAAGCTATTTAGATTAATGCATTTGTTCTCTTTAGTAACAAGAAATTAACATAAGAGAGTTTTAAGATAAAAGTTTTCTCTTTTTGTACCAAATTTTTTTACTTTTACCTACAAAAATTGTATCTTTGTTTTAAATAATGAAGCAAATTCTTAAATTCTATGCATCACACTATGTCTTAACTCTGTTTTGTTGATAATATTTTATTATATTTCAAGCTTTTTGAGTAAATGTTTTAAAGTCAAATTTAAAGAGTACTTAGCATTTTGATAGTCTTAATATAGATATAAATTTAACATCATAAATCAAAACTCTGAAAGAGTATCTCTCAAAGCATATTTACATTTATTATTTATAATTCAATTATAAACTATATTCCTATAATATCTGACTCTCTTTCCCTTGTTTTTCTTACAAATGTGCTACCAATAAGTGAATATTGTTTCTTGTTATTCAAAATTAGCTTTTCATAGAATATAGGGGAAGGTTGCCGAATTTGGACTACCTAGACAGTTGTTAATGTGCAATGATAGAGAAGTAATTTTAATAAAAACAAGTATTACAATTTTTTTGTAGTATATTTATCTTCAGAACTTTGAAATCAAATTTTTATGAAATATACTTTTAAGTAGGAAAAAGATAGCTTTAAAAAATTGTATCATTGGTCCAATTAAGGAAACTGGTTTCCTAGGTGGACCACTGTTGTCCCATATTGGACTACCAATTTCTTTAAGCACAATTGATGTAAAAATATTTTTTGATTCTCAAATTCATACCAGCACAGAATGCATGAACCTCACTATGATATTTTATGCACTATATCACTTCTTCCTTTATTTTGTTACAAATTATATGTATCCTTAGGTTTTTCTTTAATTCAACATTTGATGGCTTTAGTGTCCTTTTATTGTTTTTTTGCTTTGGCTTGTTCCACTTCCAATTTGTGAGAACTACTAGTAGTCCTCACAAATTGGAAGATAACCGCTTTCTGGACTATACCTGTAGTTCAAGATAATAATCCCATTGATTTAAACGTTCCAATTTAAGCAACTGTTTGTGGTCCAATCTAGACATCTTTCGGACAACAATAACAATAAAAAAATCCTGTAACCTTATTTTCAAATTGTTTCAATAAAATAATTATAGTAAAGTGTATCCAAACAAATTTCTTATCTGAGGATATAATAACATACATTCCTACTTGCTTTAAAACAGCATAAGACTTCTTGTCTTTTGTTAAAATAATTAATTGATGATACCTAAATCTGAACACTTGTCCTCTAACTATAACCACATAGGACTTTTTCTTAAAAATGATTCTATACTTCACATTTATATCTCTACAACATAATTTGCGTATTTTATGGCCCAAATATTTAATAGAATTGAAGTTATGATAACGGTCCAAATTCTGCGACACTCCCTTGCAAGATGCTTCAAAATAAAATAAATTTCTGCTTACCTGTTAGTTTTGTCTTATCATAGTATTTTTAACTGTTGTGTTCAAGCCTCTCTCCAATATATGATGTATATTTTAAGTGATCCTTTAAAGTTGTGTAAAACAAATATTTAAATTAAAGTCAATTGAGTGTAGGTTGCTTTAAAAGTCAAAAGCATGATTTGTATTCTTTGCTTGTAAAAAATTATTTAGAAGATGTATATAAGACAAAGAACAAAAGTGCTTCTTTTCAAAGTTACTCAGAGGTGCTGCATACTTTTAGTAAATTTGAAATCAAGCATATTGATTTATCTACAAACATATAAAATAAATATTGTTTTTTTTATTATAAAAATACAGTGTGTCCCAAAAGGGTGTTTACAAACTTCAAGAGAAGATCGGGCTACAGGAAAAAGTCATTTTTGTAGTAAAACATGGGCATTTTAGGGGATTCTTTGTCAGTGAATGAAGTAAAAGAAGAGGATACACCAGATAAAATTTACTACTCAGATTTATTGGAATACAAATTTACACTAGCAGAGCAATCTAGTTACATGAATAACAACATGTAAAAGCTTGTGTCGCTTCAGTTGGCTAGCTATTTGAACTCTTACTTTTAAGTACTCCCAAGATTTGTTGTTGATACTGTGTCCAACTTGCAATTATTATATCTGCCATGCTGCGTGCAACTTGTAATGTTGTTATGCATGCAGTTGAGTTGTTCTGCTATTGTAAATTTGTATACCCTTAAATCTGTGTTGTACATTTTATCTAGTGTATACTTTTCTTTTACTTAATTCAGTGACAAAGAGCCCTCCCCATTGTGTTTCCGACTTCATGTTCTCTTGTAAAAATGACTTGTTTTTGCACCTATCCTTTAAGTTCGTAAACAACCATTTGGGACATCTTGTATATGTCCAGTTTTAAAGGAGACTTTCATATCCCTTTATGTTTAGTGTACTTATCAGATCAGTAATGAAAGTGTTTGAAATATTTTGAAATACTTGGCATGTGTGTAGCAAAATCTTGGGTGTTTTTTCTCAGTGAAGAGAATACAGAAGTTGAATTTTAAGATTAGTTTACTTTTTTTTCCAGGTGAAAAGTATCTATATGGAAATGATTTTGCTGATGATGATAATGAAAAGTAAGCAGTTTAATTAATTCTTAAACCTTCTCCTGGCACAGTATAGCCAAATCTGGCTCTTGCACCAATAAACCCCAAAACAACCAACTTAACCTCCATGAATTACTCAGTGTTCCTCACATATAAAGGAAATAAACAGAGCTATTCTTTTGGATTCATTTTTCTGAAAAATAAATAATAAAACCTGTAATTAAATTATTTATTTTTCAAAAATTCTGATTATTTAATTTTATAATGCTTACATTTACAAAAATTAAATATTCTACTCCATAGTTTTGTACTTAAAACAGAAAAAAAAAAGATAATTTGTATAATTTGCAGTTTATTTCATAACGTTGTTGTCTTTGTGGAATGACATAACAATAAATAATAAGTAACAATAAATAGCTGTCAGTTATTTAAGTCAATTTATTTTGCTTTAAGCTGTATAAAACATAAATGTGACTCTTATTAAGCAAATTATTGCTCTGGAGTATTTGTTATTGACAGCCTTTAATTTCATTTAGAGGTAAAATATATCATAATTGAAGCACTATTAAAACTATTTTTTAAAGTGGAGTATTAAGTATCTTGCTTGTATGCAAGAGCTTGCTTATTGTTTTACCAAAATGTTATAAAAGTGGTTTCAGGTTTCACAAGAGACAGGTGAATATGTAGGGAGCTATTGGAGTGATTAATATATGTCATAATGTATAGAAAAGCCCAGAGATGTCTCTAACGCTGGGTGAAGCTTAAAATAACCTGCCCTGTTTGTCTGCGTCATTATTGAACAAGCTAATTGGATGATTGTATAAGAGGGGCTAGCTTAAAATAACCCCGCCCCTTTTGTCTGCGTCATTATTGAACAAGGCAATTGAGTGATTGTATAATATTACCTCAGCTTTCAATAATGAAAGAGAAACACGCAATTAAATATTTGTTTCAGCAATGAAAACGGATTTAATTGTGTTTCGACAAGGAAAAGTATTGTAAGTTATGTCAAAAAATATTTTTATACATAACACTGGGCGGAGCTTAAAAAAATCCGCCCCTTTTATCTGCATCGTTATTGAACGAGCAAATCTGATGGTTATATTAGGATATTACCTCAGCTTTCAACAATGAAATAGAAACATGCAATTGAATATTCGTTTAAACAATGAAAACGGATTGAATTGTGTTTCAACAATGAAAAGTATTGTTGTAAATTATGCCAAAAAATGTACATGAGATTTTGTATTACATCTTTCATGATTAAATCTGTTACAATCAGTTCTGAGATATGGTTTACAAGCTAAAAGCCCATCTTAGATGGGCACAAATTTTCTAGTAATATGTATATCAATGATTTAAGGATGATGACAGTTTGTGCAAAAAATTAAGCTGAAATGGCACAAAAAATTGCTGTAAATATAAAGCCTGTTTAATTCAAAGAAGGTATAAATTGGATGTAAATATGTTGAAAATAAACATTTGAAAAATTACTTTCTTTAAACTTTTGTTGCGTGTCCTACTGTTTTTTTTTTTATTATTTTTATAATTCTATCAGATTAATACCATTAAATGTAGTTGATGCTAGCCTGTTCATTTTTTTCTCCATTAAATTTTTTTGTTATAAAAAGAAGCAGACAGCTATGCTTATTAGATTGACCAAATTATCAAGATCCCTAAAAATTATATGTTGGAGCTTTTTCATTAGACGTTGAATTCATTTAAGTGAGAGAGACTTTATGATATTACAAAGCAGACAAAAATTTGAAAGGTTCAGACATTTTTGCTTTTAGATTATATAATCTTTACCAGTAAAATCACTGTTCTAAAAGATAAGAAATAAAAGAAAATATTTATATTTTTTCTGTTTTCTTGCAACCATATTTTATTGATATCTGAACACTTGCATCATCTTAATTACTTTTTTATTATCAAATCATCAAAATTTTTAAAAATACCAGATTATTGATATTTTCCATTTTTTTCTTTCCAACTAGGATAGCTAACCATTTCCTCATCTTTTCTGGCATGTATTAGTGTCTATTTGCTGAGCTAATTGTTAAATATAAAATAATTGTTCCTAATTCATCTAGTAATTTTTACTTTGACTGTTAAAAAAATAGGCCAAATGATAGGATTAGAAACACGAAACTTGTGCAGTGTAGTCCCTTCATTATGCAACTCCCATCATAACTAAGAAATAATTTTCCTGGATTTAAATTATTTGCTTATTTCTTAATGTGAGTTCACAACTAAAAATTCTAATGTTGCCATAAACTTAGTATATTCTGCCATTATTCTTTGTCATGCTTTGTATTTTTAAAGCAATCAGAAAAGTGTGAAAGAAACTAGGAGTGTCTACTTGAAAGCATCAATAAGATTGAATAGATTCATTATTTTAAAATTGTGCTTGAAGAATGTGACCAGTGAATAAAAATTGATTCAGCAAATAAAAAAGTCCTTTATAATCCATTTCTGTATTAGAGTGCCTATCTGTTTATTGGTATTTTCACTTTCTGAAAATGTTGTACTTCTGTAAAAAAAACTTTGATGGTTTTTTTTCAATGTATAGACTTAAAATTGCATTCTCCTTTAGATTATTATTCCAAGAGGATTATGGCGATTTTGTTTCTGATGACGATCTTAAAGAAACTGGACAATCATTATTAGATACAAGTGCTGCAGATTTTCTCACACCTGCACCCAAAGCTTGCCTTTATGGAGTTCAAAATGAATGTTTACAACATGAAGAATGTGTTCCAAAAAACAATCGGGCTCGTAGTGGTATTTGTCATTGTAAAGAGGGTTATGAACGTGACATACAAGGCATTTGTAAAAGAAAACATTCAGTAACAAGCTATTCAGTATCTCCACCTACTGTTTTAAATCAGGTAATTCTATTCTCATTGCTTTCCTGAGTTATTTGTTTACTAACTTTTGATTATGTAGTGGCAAAAATAGATCAAGTTAACAATGCACAGAAAGTTACAAAGGATGACATCACTAATCGAATGGCATGTTACTTGTTTCTACTTAACTTAAGGTTGCACTTTACCCATTTTTGACAATAGCTAGAGATAAACTTTTACAACTTCAAGCTTCCTAAATGTATTGTGGTGCTTCACTCTCAAAACAAAGAGAGAAGTTATCAAGTGAATCTGTTTTTTATTACATTTCATTTATATGAAACACATAATTAATGCATTATTTATTTTAATAAATTTTTGCATGGAAGATTCTTATTTAAATAGAAAACATGTTTATGAACATAGTTAAAGGTGAAAAAATTATATTTTACATGTATTTTCTTTGCATGAATTATATTTCAACATCAGAATCAATTATGAGGAATTGCTTTTCCCAATGAAGGAAGTGCAATTTTTTAAAACTGTTTAAAGGAGTTATTATATGTCTGAATTTTTTGTGAAGAACATGATTTTCATCAACTCTAAGCAATACCTGTTCTTTCATAATTGTCATCTTTGTAAAAAGGATAAATCAAATTGTTCAATAATTAACATTAAAATATAATACAAATAATTGTGTAATTAAGCTAAATACTTTGAATAATGATAGAAAATTAACAGGTGCATGTTAAATAATAAAGTAGGTTAAATGGTAAATATTAAATTACATTACAAATTTAAATAGTAAGTTATAAAA
Organism: Araneus ventricosus; assembly: GCA_013235015.1. Taxonomy (NCBI): domain Eukaryota; kingdom Metazoa; phylum Arthropoda; class Arachnida; order Araneae; family Araneidae; genus Araneus; species Araneus ventricosus. The sequence goes on from BGPR01000001.1 coordinate 3,246,967, forward strand.
GAATTAAAACATAAATACAGTAACACTTTGATTGACTGTCACTGACAGCCAAATAGACAGATAACAGAAATCTCTTAATACTGTATTGTGATTTCACTGCTATCTTGGGATAACGATTAAAATAAAATCCTTTTAAAATGAATGGTACATATTTATATGTAGAATCGGGGGGTTAAAGACTCGACAATATGCTAGGGGTATGAATACTAAAATGAAAAGGCTTAATATTAAAACAAACACAATTTATTAATACAAAGTTATATTTACAAGAAAGATATTTACAGTTTACAAAAGGGTTTTGAGAGGAAATCATTTACTATTAGCAATTGCTATTAAGACTAAAACTAATGGCATTAGTGACAGAGAATTAAGAGCTGTTAGGCTTCAGAAAAAGGATTAAAAGTTACATAGTCATTACATGGGCCACACCCGTCAAAAGGCTCACTTCCGGCGACGAAAACAGTTCTTGTACTCTTGGTTGTGCAGTAAGAATGGAGGACCCCAGAGCGTTCTGTAATGCACTTGGCTCAGCGTTTTCTTTAATAGTGCTTCGCCTGTTTCGTGCTGCCCTCTAGGTATGTGACTTTAAATTGAATTCGCAGCGGAGATAAAATAAGATGTAAATGTCTCCTCTACATATATGTAGAAATTCGAGTTGCATGGGAAATAATCCCGGCGTGAGCAACCAAAAATTGTAGGAAGAATTGTTATTACGGCCTGAGCCACCAAAAATTGTAGAAAATTATTATTCTGATCTCCTCGGCCAAAGCCAACATAACTTTTAGAAAAAGCATTATCTTATGGGCATTCTAGGGGTAAATGCACCAAAGATAAAGGATGAGAAGCAGGAGTTAAAGACTAAATTATTTATTATTAAAACAGCATAATATGAAATGAGAAAAGTATTTACACAGGTGGTTATTTACATTTTAAAGAAAGATTTAGGGTTTTTTACTTAAGTTATTAACTTACACCTTGTTTAAAACATTATTTAGAGCTATATATAGCCAGATAGATAGTTACATACAGCCATCGCCGCCTTGCTAACAGGGATGAGTCCCCGTTAACTGCCTATGCTCGCATCTACCACATGTCTGCTAGATTTTGAAAAGTCGTCTCCCCCAATTAAAACATTACACTGAGTTTTTAATGGAGAACTTACACCTGCGCATCACGTGATTAGCACGAAGAGACTGCGTGATTGTTATCTTCCGATAACTTTCTGCTGACACAACAATTATTGAAATGATCTTGTACGGAAAGTGAAAGAATATTATTAGGAAGGAATTAAACTTACACTTTTAAGCTAGATGGGAAAAATACAATTCCTACATATATGTTGTGTTTAATTTTACAAAACGATCAATATAAACTTCAATATAAGAGTCGTAATGTATAGAAATTTATTGTAATACTGTGAACTTATGTTGCTTTAAAATAATCTGTTGTCTCCTTCTGTGTCTTTGAGGATTGAGTTTTCTACGTGCTGATGTTCCATATCTTCTGCAGAAGTAGGACCTTTGTTGCTTTTGCCTTTTCTTGCATTTCAAACCAGTCAATGCATTTTGATACATCATAAACATTTTTTCTGCTTCTGAGAGGCTAGTTGTAGATTTTTGGTTAAGAACTTATCCTTCATCATCAATTTCTTCTCCAATATTATTCACACTAGAAACAATTTCATCATTGTTTAAGATTTCTGATGATTAGTCACTTCCACCATCAAATGGTACAATCACTTCCAGCTTTATCTATGACATGACGCCACCCCACACCCCTGGTGCCTAGAACCTCAAGGCTTATCTAACCAGTTGGGTGGGTGCAGGGTGGATGAGTACAACAATTTCCACCACAGTTCCCTGGGAACCCACACGAATGCCATACCCCAAACAACTTTAAATTCTAAACTTTAAATTAGACTTTAAATCAAACAACAGAACTCGATTAAATATAAAACATGCAGGAAACGCACAAAAAAGTTTTGAAAATATACACAATTAAATGCAAATATCAGAAAAAAACTGTTCTGAATAAAAAATGAACAAAGAAATAATAAAATAATAATAACATTAATTTTGACACAAATTGTTTGTATTGTTGGTATTATGTCAGTTGATTACACTTGTTCCTAAAAATCCACGTTCTTCCATACTTATACCATATGCACGGTGAAAATTTCAGTGGAGCACGAATCTAAGGATGTATAGGAAATTTATATTCAAGCAGTTTTTATTTTTCTCAGATTTCTCTATGTTTGTTCATTAGGAGTTTGTTTCTCTTGTTACTGTCTGACTGTTGCTTGACTGACTGTACAAAAGCTGAAGACACAATCAGACTTTTTCAAATGTTTTCACTGGATGGCTTGCTGACGAAAAGGTTGATGTCACTGAGAAAGGATTACTAATGAAAAAAAAAAAAAAAACTTATTGGACCCTTGATTTAAAAGTTGATGTATTGGAGGCTTAACTGGGTCACTAGATGCCTGGCTTAAAAAGGACCTGGTAATTATGAATGTGATTGATAATCCCTCGAATTCTGCTGCGGGACAGGTGATTGGACACAACACTCCTGTATCATTCCTGTTCTAAGCTGGGCTGTGGTAGTTTCATGTGCCAGGATGTTGTTAGTAGACTAGATGTAGCATAGTGAATAGGAGTTCCAATTTCTCCACAGCTACACAGTGGAGAGATGGCTAGATGAAATCTGTGCAGATATGAAGGAAAAGTGCCGTGCCCTGTGAAAAACAGAACATCTGCTCTATTCCAGTTTGCTGACTGCAACGAAACTTTAGGAAATATGTTAAATGTAGATCAGTCCGTATCCCTTTCGTCCCATTCACTTTGCCATTGCTTCATCATATCTTTACAAAGGATATTTTTGGCATGACATTTTGGGAGTTTTATGTCGAGTTAGACGTTGTTTGACTCTGCTGCTGCCTTTGCTAGACTGTCCGCTGCTTCATTTCTAAAATAACCCTTGTAGGCCTTTATCCGTGAAATTTTTATGTGGGGGTTTTCTTGAAGTATTTCAAAATTTTCCCTGGCTGTTCTGTTGGTGGTCTTTGGGCTAGATGATGCTTGAATGCTGACTCTATTATCCATGAAAATTGTAACTGGAAGATTTGTCTTGAGTGTAGCTGCGTATTTTACTTCTTCATTTAGTGCGAGCAATTAGGCCTGAAAGACTGTATTGTCTTTTGTCAATTTAGCAGACCATTGATGCATTGTATTATTTTCTTGCATCATGCAGAAAGCTGCGCCCACCCCATTTGGAGATTTAGAACCGTCCGTGTAAAGGCGAGTTCCCATGTTATTTGATCCACCATCATCAAGTGAAATTTGGTGAGGAAGAAGATGCTTGGAGGAATGTGTATTCCAGCCAGTCACTCTGTGTTCAAGAACCTCTGGGCTAAGGTGTGGAATGTCTTGAATTTTGTTTTGGAGTCTGTACAATTCGGTTATTCTGGCATCTAGCTGTAATTGGAGGTGCAGAGGTAGGATCCCCAGAATCACTGGGAGTGCAGCCGTCGGTGTTGTTCTATAAGCCCCTGTGATGGCCAACAGGAAGCCTCTTTAAATGGATAACTTTCTTACAATTCTGACCGTAGGGTGAAGGCACCATGTGCCAGCCTCCTTTCTATGACTGTCTTGTACAAGACTTTTCTGTGGCGGAGTTCAATTCCCCGGAATTTTCCAGCTATTTTCAGAACATTTTGCTGTAGCTTATGTGCTTTTGTGGCCTGGTGTTGTAAATGGGTGCTCCAATTCAACTTGTCATCGATATGGACACCCAAGTATTTTATTGCATGTTTTTGTTTTATTCTATCTCCTTTCCAGTAGATCCTTCTGGTTGTGCAGCCCATCTGCTGAAGAGGATATAGTTTATTTTGTCTGGTGATACTTCAAGATTGTTATCTGCCCATGTGATGAATTTTCCTGTTGATTCTTGTGTACTTCTCTGAAGATCTTCTTTCGTTCTGGCTTTAATGATGAGAACAAAATCATCCGCAAAAGCTTGGATAGAAGTATGAGCCGGCCAGTCTTGATTAAGGAGATCATTCGCTACCAAGTTCCAAAGGGCAGGTTCACTGCAAGATCTTTGGGGGCATTCCTGTTTTTGTTCTCTGGTTGCCTGGCCTTCCTGTGTGTTAAGGATGACTTTTCTTGATTGGAGAAGATTTAAAAAAATATTCCTAATGTTGAGGGGGCAATTTAGGTTATCTAGACAGTTAACTATTGACTGATGTTGGATATTATCGAAGGCTCCTTTAATGTCCACTGAAAGCACCAAGATATTGTCTTTGTTCCTTCTTCCTTCGTGAATCTTTTCAATAAGATTTTTTAATCTTTAAATTTTGTGAATTTTTTCAATAAGATTTGGGCTATTTTCTGGTGTCCTCCTTCCGGACTAGCGTTGTGAAGTACTGACAGCTGGGGTGGTTGAACAGTTTTCCTGAAGGCGGACTTGAAATGTTTTCCATATGGATTCGTCGCTTTTGTGCATAGATCTTTCCAGCCGGAGCCTTTGCCTCTTCGAACCTCCTTCATGTGTTTCTTGGCTTCAGCTTTCCAGAATAGGTTATGGGCTGTTCTTTCATTTTGGTGTGATCTTTGAGCTCTATGTCTCAGTGCCTTAATTCTTTTCTTATTGCTTTCTAGTTCGCTGGTTCACCAAATTGGATTTTCTATGATAGACTGAGTTTTAATCTTAAACGCCTTGTTACAGGCTTCAATAATAGTGGCTTGGAGATGTGAGGTAAAATTATTAATATCTTCTTGGCTATTGCAGGTTTTTATTTTCCTTATGAGATCTTTGATATGTGGCTTGAGATGCTGTTTAAATTTATGGTGATTTCCATGGAGAGTTTTATACCTTTTAAAGGTGTAGCTGGTTATTGTGGTTTTAACATTTGTTTGGATGAACCGATGATCACTAAAGGAGGGCTCTTCTAGTACTTCCCAGTTTTCTATCTATTCAATTAGAGGCTGGGAGCATACCGTTAAGTCGAGCCATCCTTTATCTGTATTTCTCGTGAATGTTGGTGGAGCATCTGGGGTATTATTGATATAGAGGTTGTTTGCAAGGATGAAGTTAAGGATTGCTTCACCCCTTAGATTAGAGTGGCTGTATCCCCAGAGGGAATTGTGTCCGTTCAGGTCTGCTCCTAACAAGAACTTTCCTTCGGAATGGTTTTAATAACATTCTGTATTTCTTGAGGGTTAAATTTATGTCCGCCGCGGGAGACGAGTAGGCCAAAATCGTAGTGATCGGATCTTTATCTGTGTGTAGCTTGACAGCTATAGTGTTTTCAAATTTAGCTATAGTAATTGCTTTGTGGAAAATTTTTGGAATGAAGATTGCAGCTTTGTTGGAGATAGAAGAGTAAACATTCCATGACATATGAATACCATGGATTTGATTGTTATTGATGTATGGTTCTTGAACCAAAAGAATGTCCTTTTTCAGTTTGACAACTGTTGGGTGACGATGGTTGACAGCCGCTTTTGCCCTGCCTAGGATAATTTGGATGACGTTAAGATTTTGGCTGGTGAGAAGGGACGAATTGAGAGTGATGTAACCATCCATCAATAGTCCCTCGATTTCTTATAAGCTGCTAACTCTTTTAGATAGCGGGACATCGTAAATCCAAATCGATGGTCGGTTTTCCTGTTTGTGCCTAAGAGCCTGTTTGACTCGGAACAGTTGATGCAAAAGTCCTCTCTGGATCTGTATTTCCAGGTGTAATGTCTACTTCCACAACAACCACAAAATTGAGTTACATTTTTACAATGTCCTGAGTTTGCTGTATGAGTAAATGCTTGGCAGGTCGTGCACCTTTTAATGTGCCCGAACTCCTTCAGTTTGTACATGTTCCAGTTGATTGCAATCCTGCCTAGATTTTTTAACTTGTAAAAGGCAGGGCTAGGAGCCTCTAGGATCAGGTGATTGGTGTTTTTCTTCCTACCCTTCATTTTGAAGCGGATCTTTAGATCTTGCTTGCTAGAAAGCAAGCAAGATCTAAAGATTTGTGTGTGGATTTGATGGAAGATTTTTTGAAGCTTTCTGTGTGGATTTGGATGGCCCTTTGGACGTCTTCAAATTCGGTGCTTATTGGGACATCATAAATGATAATGCTTGGATGCCTCATCCCAGGCATATTTGGTACTAAAATTTCCTTTCGAGTCTCTTTCACCTTGATAAAACTGGAGATTTTCAGCAAGTCCTGTTCTTTTCTGCAGACAATTGCTAGCCCTCCTTTTTGAAGGCATCTGAAAGTTTTGATCTTTGTATTTGTTTCTGCCTGTTGAAGTTCCTTCTTAAGTAGGTCTTCAATGTTGGTATCTGGGGGGTCTTCTTTAGGATATAAAAGGATTGTAGGTGGTTTTTTCTCGCTTTATCTTTGCTGCATCTGCATAAGACTGTCTGCTTTGCTGTTCTACATTGGAGAAAGATAGGGGGAAAATGAATGATTCTTTCGGATTCTCACTTAGGGTTGCTTTTTCTTTTGTTTGTGCTATATTAGGTGAATGCGAACTTGCTCCCTGGGTTGCTTTCGCTAAAGCCTCTTCCTTATTGTCGGCTGAAATGATTCTCTCCTGTGTATGGTCTAAGATATTGTTCGCTTCCATCGTTATGGGAACTGGTAAGTGGGAGTGCATGCTATCTGTTGACTAGGTGCCGGGAGACTTTTCAAAACTTTTTCCATCGGAGTGTCTATATAATTTTTTCGACAATCTTATATGGAAGATAACGAATTTACAAGTGGAAGAGTGTCTTTAATAGTATCAGGGTGAGGGAGATACATCGTGGAAGAAGATTTTGTAGAGACTGCTTCCATTGTAGAATATGCGGAGGTCAAATTTTGGAGTTGAAAGCTGAATAAATTTACCTTTATAGTGCAAAACTATAACAGCAAAGGCCATTGGGGAACTTATTCCCCTTCTGACCAATAGTGCATCGTGCAGTGCAATATATGAACTATCTAAGCAATATCAAAAGTAACAAAATAAAATATAAGAATTTAACAAAAAAATGAAAAGAATAAAATTTACATTCTTCTCATTGGCAATGTAAGGAAATATCTTTTAATGAGAACTCGATCCACTTGGGAACGATGGATTTTAAAAATATGCTTCTGGTTCATGGTCGAAAATTAAAAAAAGAAAAAAATACTCTCCATATACATGGAAACGAAATCTAAGTACGTATTGACGTTAGACTACTGGAAACATTTAATACCTACGGACGAGGAGAAGGAAAGAGAAGAAAGGAATAAAATGGGATGAAAAATATATATATGAAACGGGGGGAAATTGTTGAAATGTTATTATAAGGATATGATAAATTAAATTAGAGTAAATTCTGTGAAAAAAAATTAAAAACAATGGGACAGAGATATTATAAAAAGATAAACGAGTGAGAGATATGATAATTTTAAGAAATTAGTTAAATAAACAATAGTATTATAATTAAAATAATTGGTTGAAACAAATTTAAAAAAGTAAAGATGGAAATATAGTAAAATAAAAACGTTAATCAAAAATGGGAAAATAAAATAAAGATGATTAAATAAATGAACTAATCTGATCGAAACAATTAATAACAATGGAATGAAAAATCTAGAAGAAATTACACATTCCAAAAGAAGGCAGAAAACATAATCCCTTCAAATATAAATTAGACTTCACGAAAAAGATAAAAATATAATTAAAGGAATTAATTGGAAAATTAAAGAAAAAACGAGAAGAAATAAAATTACTAAAAATTGCCTAATATTATAAAAAATTAATTAAAAAAATAAACTCCTTTTTTGGCTGGTCTCAAACAAGTGGTAAAAAGTGCTACAAATTAGAACATTTTCCCTCTCATCTGTGGGAGACGTCATAGAGAAGAAATTTACAAAAGCAAACAAAAAAAAACCGCACAGTATTAAATCACAAGAAATGCCCTAGCGTCCCCTGCGCCATTTTGCTCGAAACGTGAGAATCAACATAAAACATTCTTAAACTACACGAACTACTGACGTCAACGAAACAAAAGTTAAATGCCATGATGGCAAATTTCCATCTTAGAGGCGAAGAAACGTAAATTTGATCTAAAACATTCAAAAAATTTTAAACTAGAGACAAAAAAACAATTTACATCACTCCAACGTTCAAAGGTTGATCATCCATCTTGAAATTTCACCCGTACAAATGAGAAGAAGAAAAAGGGGGAAAAGTTGGCTAGGAATTCTTTTCAGGAAAATTTTTTAAAAATAACATAAAATCGCCCAATAAAGCAATTGCATCGAGTATATCATTGTTCGATTGCAAATCGCTTGCCGATCTATGCGAAAAAAGATTAAAATCAAAAATTTGTTAAAAAGTTATTACGTTGCAGAGTCAGCTTTTTGAAAAATGTCCAAAACATAGAGGGTTTTCGGAGCACAAAATAATGATAAAATATTTGAAAATAAGCAACCGCTGAACCGAAATAAAAAAAAAATTATCTCAAATTACTACTAAGAATTCCTGTTAAAACCTCTGAAAGTATTAACTAGAAAAAATAATTAAGAAAGTGGAGAGGAGCAAGGAACTATGGGTTGAAAGAATTCAAAATGGATGATCACCTACACATACAAAAAAATAAAAGTTCTTTAAACAATTATTATTTAAAAAGTACTTGCACTGCACGATATGCACCAAAAGGTCATGATATCTAGGAAACACTTACCCCATCAGCCTGAGTTGGTATTTTAGTCTAGCATTTTTTATAAGCACATATTCCTAGGAGTCCTTTTATATTGTTTTCACTTGAAAAAGACACACTCTGTTGCGGGGAAGTGGAAATACACTTGAGTAGAAGCCAAGACTTCTGTAAAACTATATGCACAGTTTTGGGAAAATGCTTGACACTTTGAAAAATTTACCATAAAATGCTATCGTTGCTCGCGGCAGCTGGGACGATTGATGTTCAAGTTGCAGGACAAACTCTTTCACACGTCCGAACCGGTTGGTTGGCAGACACAATGACTAGCTTTATACAGTAGGGTGTAAAAGTAACCCATGGAAAATTTTAATGACATCTGTTTGTTTGTTGATATTTTTTTAGATGATGATGGATAACAGAAAGTAACGGTTGATCGAAGTTTTAACTGTAGTGTTTTTTCCAGTGGTTTATCTTTATTTTCTTATGTTGATACATTGCTTTCTTTTCAAAGAACAGAAAATAAAAAGTTCAAATAAGAAAACAATTCAGAAAACACCTTGGTCAAATTGTCAATGCTTTTCTGCTCTAAAAAGAAAAAAAATAAAGAACCCTATAAAATTAAATATTATTTTAAAAATATGATTTTTTGTTGCAAAATATATTGATGTATGAAATTGAATTCGAATCAAATAACCAATTACTTTTAAATTCATTAGGATCAAATGCAGGATTATTTCTCTGCGCTTAATGATAACCTCAGTTTCCCATTTGCTGTGTCGCTGACTGTAATAAAACCTTTTTCTTTATTGAATATTTGCTTCTAAAGTTTGTGTATTTATATAATTTTGATGATATTTTTTGACAGAATTTTTTTGAAATCCTATTAGAAATTTTTAAAGCTTAAGGTTAATAATTGTTAAATGCCTAATACATGATAGAGTACGTGGCTGTTATTAGTTTGTTAAATATTTATAAATAGTTTGTATACCGAAAATATAATGTATTTTTCGAAACATTTCAGGGTTCTCCTTTGGCAAAAAATGTTACCGAAAAATTACTATCCACAACATCTTCTCCTATTCATCAGCTGGTTGTTTCAGCTGGCGACAATGTTACATTACAGTTGCCAGAGAACGAAGTTACGCTTTCAGCATATGCCTTGAAGCAACCTGAAGGTAATGAAAATTTTTAAGAGACAGTTCTATTTGTATCACAGGATTGTCTTTTCTTGTTATATAACCTAAAATGTTATTGGAAGAAATTGGTGCAAGTTGCTACTGAGAAATAGTTTATTAAAATCTTTTGTATAAAAAACACAGAAATATCAAGTCTTTAGCAAACCAAATGTAAAGGTTGCTACTTTGGATCGATGCGGTGGTCAATAGGCTAACTTTGCTATCATTATGTCTTTAGCACTAGGGCCAAAATATACATTAAGTTATTCTAGCTACTGGCAACAAAGAGAGTAGCTACTGCATCTCATTAGGCAAGGTAACTTGGAAGGTACAAACCACCGTTGACAGGTATACATGTGTGAACTGGCTCATGCAGGTGTGAGGAAACTTCACGCAACACTGAAGGAACTAACTCGTGATAACAATTATAACTTTAACTAGCAGTACGCTCACGGCGTTGCCCGTGGAACCAGGACTTCAACAAAATGGGAAAAAAACCGCCCACAATGACATGAAAAAGTTTTGAAATCAAAACAAAAGATACAAATTATTGGTTTTTCCACTTATTTTTCTCGATAACGACATTTGACAGTACAGAGTAAAAAATAAACCGATATTTTCGAAAAAGTTTTTTTTTAGGATTTAAAAGATTGATTCCTATAAACCAGGTAAAATGTTAAAGAATGAAAACCGAATGAAATCTTAAACGATTTCAAATGGAACAATACGCCTCGAAAGATGCAAACATAATTTCTATAGTATTTAAATATATCCAAAATGAATCAAAGAAGAAAAGAAAAAGATAGAAAATCTTTCACTTCAGATTTAAACTTTTAAGCCGTATTATGTAAATAGCTCCTTGAAATCATATTTCCTCTTTTCTAGTCTTCTCTAACTGAAGATATCAGCCGTTTGATTTGATTTGAAAAAGGGTTTTTTGGGATTTTCAGATACAAAGGTTATTATCCCCTATTCATTCCAAAGTTCTTTTCAATCCGTAATCAAAAAAGAAGGAAAAATTGCCATCATTGGTCTAGAACTATAGCCGATTTGATTCGGTCAAGACAAAAAAAAAAAAAAAAAAATGGTGCCCTCCTAGAAGGGCTTCCAAATTCTTTTTTTTTCATATCAGCCGTATACTGAACTGTCAAACAATATAAAAACAAAGAAATTAAAAGAATTATCTGTTGACGCGAAGCAAAGGGGTTATGTCGTCACGTGATTTTGACGAAATGCATGTTGGGAAAATACGTCACGCGACCTTGATTAGAACCGATTGAAGAACTGTAAAGAGAATTTTGAGGCGAAAATTTTTTAACACTTCAGAAAAAAAAATAATTAAAATTCAACCAACTGTTCAATTTTAACCATTCTTGTCTTAAATCACGGAAAAACGTTATGTTTATTTCTTCAACGAATTTCAAATTGATAACAAAATTAGAACGGCGGATGCAAGAAATTGAAATTCCAAACAAAGTTTATTGGGCTTAACCGACTATTTTTAAATTTTTTTTCAAAATTCAGTAAATTACGTTAGAAATTCAAAACTAACTTCATTAGAACGGAAATCACATGCTCTTTCGGATGGTGTGTCTATTTTTGTCGTACACTTATTCGAAACCATTCTATTGAGAAATTAGTGCGAAAAATCAACCAAAACAACACAAAACATTAAATAAAAAATTTTCTAGATTAAATTTTAAAATTTCGGCTTCGAGGTGCATTCCGTCACCATTAGGACTACCTGTGTGCCAAATTTCAAAGTTGAAAGTGCGATAGATTCGTCTGGACATCGCACGCAGGCACGCACACACACACACAAACATTGCCTTTTATAAGTATAGATAAACTTAACAAGATAAAAATAAAGTAAATGATAATTGAATTAACATGTCGATAACAGGAACATAAAGCAAAGCAAAAGAGAGAGACAGATAATGCTTGTGCCTTTATAGCACTCGGCTCTCCACTACGCATGAGCAAGGTAGACAGCGCATGCAGGACGAAGCTGTTGCCACAGGGGTCCGGAGGACGGAGTTAGTAGGCTTAATATGGTTCGAACAGCCGGATCTGGTAACTGATTGCTTCGAAACCTTCTGGCACTTCGGTTCCGCTGTCTTTCTCAAAGAACTTTCACTTGAGACATCAGGCAATACATAAGTGGGCTTCAAACGATCAATGGAAACTGTTGACTGACGTTTATTAACGCTGAGTGTAAAAAAAAATTTCGTTGCGACGAAGAACTTTGAATGGCCCCTGATACGGTTGCTCCAACAGTTTTCTAACCTTATTACAACGCACAAAAACGTGATGAGGCACGAAGATCAGGATGCACAAAAGAAATACTCGATGAATGGTGAGAGGTAGAAACAGGACGGAGCCTTCTTGTGTAGAGTCATAGCCTCTGCAGGAAGGTGTCCTCGGTCAGCATTTGGCTGGAAAAGGTGGAATTTCTAAAAAAACTCTCCAGGAAGACGCAAGCATTGGCCATGCACCATTTCCTGCAGGCGAAGCTCCAATATCTTCCTTGAGACAGGCGTGCATTCCCAGCAGAGAGGTAGGCAAAACCTCTAACCAACTGGTGCTTACGTAACACTTAACCGCTACCTTGAGTTGTCGATGCATCCTGTCCACGATCCCGTTTGCAGCAGGATGAAAAGAGGTCATCGTAGTCTTGTTAGCGCCTAACAATTTAGTTAGGGCCTGGAAAAGATTCGATTCGAAATTAGATCCTCTGTCAGAAGTAATAATTTCAGGAACTACGAATCGTGAGATCCAACCCGTATACAGCGTCTGGGCGACTGTTTCAGCCAACTGGTTACACATCGGGAACGCCTCCGGCCACCTGGAAAATCTATCAATACAGGTTAATACAAAAGTATACCCTTTAGATGAAGGTAAAGGTCCTACAACATCGATGCGTACGTGATTAAACCGTGCATTTGGCAATTTAAACAACCCTAATGGCGATTTAGTGTGCCAATGAATTTTAAATTTCTGACATGGAATGCAAAATTTGCACCATTCCTGAACATCTTTATTAACCGATTTCCAAACAAAGCGCTGCTTGATCAAATTAGTCGTGACCTTAACGCCAGGGTGACAGACAAACCATGCAACATTTCAAAAACTCTACGTCGAAATGTTTCTGGAACGTACAACCTGACCTTACCTGTCGAAATAGCACAGTACAAAAGACGTTTTGATGACGGTAAGCTCAACTGCTTAAGCTCTAGACCAGAACCAGATCCGAGAAGATATCGCAACTCGACATCCGAATGCTGACCCAGGTAGCACATAATATTGTATAATATCATAAAATTCACGAAAGTAATATTTACAATGTTTTTTTCATAATATTGTATAATATCATATAATACTGTATAATATTATACCGTATTAAATAATATTGTACTATACGGAATAATATTATATAATATTGAATAATATAACAATATACTGAATATTTTAAAAATACATTTTAGAAGCATGGAAAAATATTGAATCACTTAATTTCTAAGTGCTGAACTATGGGTAACACTTCGTGAGTTTCTGAACACCTTTACTTACAGCAAGCTTTGAACCCGGGACACCTTTTGCTTACTAAACCGGCACCTTAGCACTAGACCACCGAGACTTGCAGCAGAAAGCGTAAATGATAATAATAAAATGTAAATGTTGTAATACTGCACCAATCGCAGTCTCCGAAGCGTCTGTGACAAGTGATAACGGGTGTTGTGTTTAGGATATACTAGCATTGCTGCATTTTTCAACAACACTTAGATGCCTGGAACGCTTCTCTAGTGTATGTAAACAAATATCGTAGCTGAATCTTGAAAAATTGCAAAAATGAAGCGTGTTTCCTTATGGAAGTTGACTGGTTTTGATGAAATTTAGAAGAGTTTTAATGTATTTCTTTTGTTAAAGATCCGTTACAGAACAGCAAATGAACAGATAGAAACTCCAGTATTTTGGGAAGTTTCACCATGAGATAGATTTATGTAGCTATTGGCATAATACAAAATAAAGATCTAGTAGCCCGTATAAGGCAAAATACTCTTCAACTTATCGCCAATAAAAAAACGAAAAGTTATTAATTACATCGAATTTACTGTCTTCTTAACATTTGATTAGAACCAAAATAGTCGTCAAGCCTGTGACTTTTTTTTGAATATCTTTGTAGCAAGTACGGTCGGACCTCTATTTAACGAACCTCTATTTTGCGAACTTTTCCTTAGAACCAAGAACATTTTGCGAATTTCTTCGTAAAATAACCTCCAAATAGAGAAGTGCATTCTCTATTTAACGAACTTTTTCTTGTGATTCGATATTTTTTGTCTCCCTATTTCTCAAAATATTTCTGAAAATTTCAAACTTATTCTTTCATTTAACATATTTTATGGTGATCAATGACCTTGGACTGGCTTTACCAGTTGCCTAACTCCGCTGATTCAAACGTAAACAATCCTCCAAACTTGCAAGCTGTTGCCAAACGGTGATTATCAAATTCGGCCCGATTTTGCGTCTACATAAGCGTTTTATATATAAGGATGAGATAGCTGATAAAGCTACTAGGAGACCTGCAACGGTAGTTGACAATTTTGTCTCCCTATGTGACGCTTTGTCAAGCCGTTAAAAATCAATTAACAAAAAAAAAAAATGGCAGAGTACTTGGGACGAACAAAATCAAAATAAGTTGCACGAGATCCAACCGATGGTGAAGCCTTTAAAAAACTAGGCTTTAAATCGAAAGCAATCTGTCGTGTTAATTCGCCTCAGAATTGGACACACTCTTTTGGCGTATAAATTTTTACTTATGTCTGAACCACCGCCAGCATGCACGCGGTGTCAGTTGTAACTTATCAGTTAAACATATACTAGTGCACTGCCCAAGTTTCGACATTCATAGACGGAATCGTTTTGGTAGAAACATTTGTTTAAAAGACTTGTTAGGTGAAATCCCCCACCCTAATTTATTTCATTTTTTACGTGATATTGGTATTTATGAGCTTATTTGAGTTCTTTCCGTTGGTTTTTGTTTTTCTTTGTGTGTGGGTCCTTTGGACAAATTAGATTAGTTCCTCAAATTCAAGTGTTTGGCGCAGCATGGCCATGAATGGCTTTTGCACCATAAAAACAAACCCAGCCCATTTATATGTATAGATTACTGGAGCAGTGCCTTGAAAGTATTCTGGTCATTAGTACATAAAATTAGATCGTTTTTTAGAATTTTTTCAGAAAATTTTCTAATTCAGAAATTCCATTGGGATTTTTTCTCATTTTGTTTTGGCAATTTTGCGCCCCTCAAATTTTTTACGGACAAGCGGAGTGTTCGTCCGACCCTGCACTAACGTGGGGATATTATTTTCTGCTATAACTGGCAAGCATTGACTCTAGAAATAATCGAAATTTCAAGATAAAGGAACGTCAATGCTAGAATTCTAACTTACTCTTTGTTTACTCTGTTATAGCGTTGTTTTATATTAGATTATCATGAAGTTTTTAAACTATACGAGGGCAGTTTTGGAACATATCTCGTAATTTTAAATGTTGACCAGATGACGAGAACAACTGAGTTGTCACGCCATTCTCTAAACTTCCACTCCACACCAACGTACAATGGTCCAGTTTCGGTTTGTAGCGCGACATATATCGAAATTTCGAGGTATGCAAATGGCTTTAATTTCTTGAGAGTTGGTAGAGAACCGCTTGGGACCCTGAAAGCCATAAATTGTTTTATATAAACACGCAGTCTTGGGAGGGTTCACGGAGGTTAAGGTTGAGTTGGGGAGAATCTTTCAAACACTTGAGTCTCGTTTCGGTGAGACTTCGGGTTTCGTTCTGCAAAGTCTTAAGTTGCTCTTTATCTATCTAATTTTTGATTTTTCATGATGTCTAGCTCAGGTAAATGACATAATTTTTTACAGATTATTTTATTATTTTCCAATTTTTTGCGACTTTTAAACGTCCTTTTTTCCATTAAATTTTCAACTTTAAAGTGAATTTAAAAAGTTTTAACCCTTTAAGACTGTTTTAAATCATCTCTGTACTACAGGGATTCCCAATCTTTTTTCCCTCGCGTACCCCTTGATTATTCTTTTTGTTTTCGCGTACCCCTTACTATCATATGCACCTCCCCCCCCAACCATTCATCTATGCAAAGAAGTTTTTATTAATGTTAAGGACTTAGATTAGCTTAAGAGTGAAATGACTCGAATTAATAACATCTGCAGAACTTATTTTTGATTTTACATTTTATTCCGTTTTTACCATATTATTAGTTCAACGCAAAAGAAAAAGAAACCAGTTTTGTAATAATTTCGTTTTAACTTATAAGGATAGCTAAAAAAATTGCACTTCGTAATAATCAACTATTCAATTGGTATAATTATTAAATAGCAAGTATTCAGATGGAGAAATAAAATTCAGAAAAATTTTTAATCACTTATGTTTTCTTGTTTCCACCATTAACAATTTTGATTCCGCGTACACCCAACTGGCCCTTCGCGTACCCCCAGGGGTACGCTTACCACAGGTTGGGAACCTCTGCTGTACTATATCTTCATCTAAAATTCCTAAAAATTAGCACCGATAAGCCCCGACATTTTCATTAATTTATATTTTTTAATATCATCTATGTCATTGAAGAATTTACACTTTTTTTCTTCAATGACGCCAAAAACAACATCAGAGTCGAAAAAACGTGTTGGGAGATAAAAGTAACTTCTCTTTTTCCAGAGGTAAATTAATAAAAATTTAGTGGGCAATAAATTCGAAAATTTTATTTAAAAAATCATCGAATTTAAGTGGGCGGGTACACAATCTAAAATACATTAGAACTTTTAAAGAAGCAAACACTGCCCAGATAGCAATTTTAGTTTGCAGCAGACTTGCACTGCAAGTCTGCAAGCTTTCTGCAAATGTTTCACGACAAGTGTGTAAGTGTGAAACAAGCTTGCAGCAAGTTAACGCAAGCCTCGAAGTCACCATAGGACGAACTTACAGCAAGCTTGCATTGCAAACTCATTGCAAATTATAGCAAAAACAGAGAACGAACACAACCCAGGATAGCACTCGCGATCTACCGGTTCGGAAGCTGACGCGGTAACCACTCAGCCAGTTAAACTCTGAGAGGAGAAGATAGATTTCGCTAATACATCGTTCCATTTGATTCGTATACGATTTATTTTAAACTTTTTTCTTGATTTCATAAATTTTTGGAGTTGAGAATATGATTTGAAGTCAAAGAGAGAGCGATTTTCGCTAATAACTACGTTTTGCTAGTAGAATAAATCATGAAATTAGAGTTCAAAAGTAATTACTTTAAAATGGGACAAAATGTCTAAGTTATTATTTTTCAACAAGCATTGACTTTTTTTGGGTTTAATTTTGTTTATAAACGTTAAAATTTCAACATTCAGAAAAAGGCGATATAGTTTTCTTTAAAGTGCAAGTGCTATATTTAGTAAAAAGATGGAAAATGTTTCAAAAAAATTTTTTATAATGTTAGTTTTTTTACAAATTATCATTGATTTATTGAATTAATAAAAAGAAGGACGGTCTAGGAGATGCTATTAAAAATCGGATATTTTTTTAAAACAGAGACAAAGATAATTATCTCTTTGTGCTATCTTTGCAACAAGCTTGTTTTGCAAACTTGCAGCAAGCTTGATTTGCAAGGGAGGTGGCGCTATTTGTCACGTCGAACTTGTAGCAAACGCGTTTTGCAAGCGAGGGTGGCGCTAGTTGTCACGGCGAACTTGCTTCAGGTTTGACGCGCCAAATTTTCCCATGACAAGGGAATATCAAGTTAAAATCAAACTTGCTGCAAACTTACGTGCTATCTGGGTCCAATCCAATATTTAAAATCAATTTCTATGCTTATTTCTGATTTAGTAGTTGACATAAATACATGAAAAACGCGAAAATTTTGAAACAGTGCAGAACGATATTTGAAAGTTTAAAGACAGATAGCTTCAGTGACAACCTTCCAAGCTCATTTTTCAGTACAGCTACAAGGTCGGAAAAATTAGGAAAGATTACCACAAATAGTTTTTTTTTATAAATATCAAATAATATAAAACATAATCCACCTGATGAAAAACGTTACCTTTATCCATTACGATTAAAAGTTAGTTATTGAAATATCTTAAGAATATTTCCATAGAGAGCCTTTCTAGAGAGATTGAATTCTCATATTTTTTTGTGAAAACTGCAGCAATTTTAATCTTAAAAATAAGTTTATTTTAAGATTTGATAGTATTCATATAACATTTATATTATATAATAACGAATTTTTTTCACTTTTTAACTGTCTTGAAAGGCATTTGTACTTATCACCGAAAGTATATTTTATTGGGCAATTGTATTAATTTGAGTTATGAGCGTACTTTGATGAACGTTCTAATAATCTCTTATATATTTCGCCACCGAAATCTTCTCAGGCAGTTTTTTTTTTTTTTTTAAGCGGTTTCCTGCTTTTTAAAAAATTTATTTATGCTGATTCATCTACACGTTGATAGTGATGATTTAATAATAATTCCAGAATTAATTTCTTCATCTTCAGTGGATTTTTTTAATGGGAGTTTAAAGCTTTCCTTTTTTTCATGCCGCATTTTAGCTATTTTATAGAGTGCCGGGCATTTTTAGGCAAAGTATGAAATATGATAATTATTATATATTTTATGTAGGCATTGTATATAATACCTAGCCATTCTATAAAATGACATATGCTATTTAGGCAAAGTATGAAAAAAGATCATAAGGCATTATTTACAAGACGTGCATTCCACAAAAATGCAAATGTTATTTTGAAAAAATAAGACTGCCACAAAAAATCGTTTATTCAAAATACTTAAAGTAAAATGAAAGTTATACATATCGAAGTTTTTGTTATTTTTATTAAAGAAAACAAAATAAAATATGAACCTACATGTTACATCAGGGAAGGAAATAATTTTATTTTTATTTGCATTTAATTTTATTTCTTATAAAATCGAATGGTCGATGTCTTTCATACTTTGCCGCTTTGTCATTTGGGTTTCATTAGAATGCCCAGGAAATGTGCGAAATGTTAATCGTTTCGTTCCTTCAAATTTTCTGCATTCTATAGAATGCCGGCTTTCATATATTGCCGGTAACATGCGGATTGATTTGAACTTCCAATTTTCTGTAAAGCATGGTTCTTTCTAGGCATAATTGTGACTCTTTTTATGTTAGTAAATATTATCCGTATAAAAAATGAAATTAAATTTAACTAAGATAAAAAAAAATCTTCACATGGTGCCATGAAAATTTAAATTCAGCAACAAAATCTTATTAGAAACTTGATGTTGTTCTTTTTTGTTAAGTATATATTTTAATTTTATTGTTCATGCAAATTAAGTTTATAAAATATTTGAAGTCCCAGCATACCGCCTGACGAAAGAAAAATGATAATTTATATGCAAGAATGTTTTAAATCACTTATTTTTACTTTAATAATTATACTTACTAGCAGTACGCGCACGGCGTTGCCCGTGGAATCAGGACTTGAACAAAATGAAAAAAAAAAAAAGAACCGCCCACAATGACATGAAAAAGTTTTGAAAACAAAATCAAAACAAAAGATACACATTTTTTGATTTTCCTGCTTATTTTTTTTTTCACGCTACAGTACAGAGTACGTTAATCCAAAACAATATTACAAAATTGGAACGTGAAAATGATTATTATACAGCAAGCAAAATATAAATAAAATCCGAAAATAATAATCGAAGTAATTCATTCAGGTGAAGGTCATGACGTATCCTACGCGTCCGCCAATCAAAATTGACATCAACGTTCCGAAGAAGTGCCGCTTTTGGAACTCGATCGAGAAAAATAACTCGCAATGGCCCAGAAAAAAATTAATTTAAAAAAAACGATAAAAGATATTTTAACCATTCTTGTTTTAAATCCGACAGAACCGTTCTAGTTATAAGCTGAAAAAAATTGAAATTAATAGTATTATTAGAAAGTCGGATGCAACAAATTTAAAATCAAAAGTAACATCTTGATGCCAAAACTGGGTATTTTTTAAAAATTTCTCAAAATTCAGTAAATTACGTTAGAAATTCAAAACTAACTTCATTAGAACGGAAATCGCGTGCTCTTTCCGATGGTGTATCTATTTTTGTCGTGCAATTATTCGAAACCAATCTATTGAGAAATTAGTGCGAAAAATCAACCAAAACAACACAAAACATTAAATAAAAAAAATTCTAGATTAAAATTTAAAATTTCGGCTTCGAGGTGCATTCAGTCACCATTACGACTACCTGTGTGCCAAATTTCATGGCTGTAAGTGCGATAGATTCGTCTGGACATCGCAGACAAACACACACACGCACGCACACAAACATTGCCTTTTATATATATTAGAGATTATTATAATTACGGCTATTGTAAAATTCAAAATAGATGATTGAATTGCAGTGTATTTTGTTAACTTTAAAAAAAAGGGGGAAATTAAATTAATTTTAGCAAAAAAAAAAAATATTTTAGACTCAATTTTCAAAATGCATATTTCACAGTTCGAGTTGCAGACTTGCGGCCTCAAATATATTATTTTGATAAAGATAATTCTAAAAATGGCCTTTTTTACGAAAAAAAAGTAGCGATTACAAACTACGTAGTAATTACACATGCGCTCTTATGAATATCGTCAACGTTATGTACAGAGAAAATTTTCTAAGATTTAGTCGGAGCGCATGCGCACAACATTTTTTCAACTCTGATAAGGCAATGCAGGGTAACAAGATACGTAAGCAAATCGCTTTCTCCGAGTTGCGATCAGCGACATCTAGTGAAGGAAGTGGACGTAGAAAGCTATTAGACGACCACGTTAAAAAAATGTTTGCTGAATTTACCTCTGTTAAACTATTTTTTCAATTAAAAACAAGTGATAGTCTCCTTCCTTTCACAAAGTTATTTTAGAATTTTTCCCTTCGTCAATGGTTATTTTCAAAGTTTCCTGTGCATTTTTTTAAAAATAAAGACAAGTACTAAGAAAAATTAGGACTTTTGAAAAAGATTTCAAATTGATATTAAGATATCTGAGTAGTAAAATAGTTTATACAGACTTCTCTGGTCTTTATCTTTTTGATATGAGTTGTGCTGTTGTATGTTTTTGACTTTTGCAATAATTTTATGGAGCTTCTTATTTCTACATCTAATTACCAGTATGAACAATGTCTCTTCATTTCTTTGTTTCTAAAAAATCTGTGCGCTGAAAATTTTGATTGTAAAAAAAAGTGAATAAAGCCCCCATTATAATTATAATGAAGTTCCTCATCATGTAAACAAAAAATATATCAGAAATATATATATCTCATTGGATCATCAGAGAATGCTGTAAACTTACCAAAATTCAATCTGTCTCCTCAGGTAATTCATGAACTTTTTCAAGCACTGTTTTTCACAAGTATACAAAAATAAAAAGCTAATAGTTAAATGCATGGTAGAGGCAATCAAATTGGAAACAAAAGTAAATAAAACAAAAAACACTTTATTTATTTTATCCAAAAGGGAAAGAATCCATCCATAAATCTATGAATACAACGAGCCTTGAAACCTGTATTCACTGAAACTTTTGTTTGTTTGTTTATTTATTTATTATTCTTATTCATAGGAAAAAGTGAAAATTATAAGTATGAATGGACCCTGATATCTCATCCAGAAGGTGATGAAACCGGCACAATGCAAGATCAGAATACAAAGAATCTGAAACTCTCAAAGGTAAATTACAAATTGTGATAGATGTCATTAACTGTGCCTGCAGCAAAAGCTTTAAACTGTGACTTTCACCGATTGCCAGCACCACCTAAATCTGGCTGAAATTTCGAAAAAAAGAACAAGTTAGGGCACAACACTTTTTGTCCTTTAATCTGATTGTTTCATGTGTATTTGTGTAAATGTATCCTCCATGCTGTGCTTGTATCCATATTAAACAAATAGAAAATGGAAGCTGTGGTTATTGACTCCCAATACCATCAAAAAGCACTACCCCAGATAGCAATTTTGGTTTGCAGCAATCTTGCTCTGCAAATCTGCAGGCTTGCAACAAATTTGACAGGACAAAAGGGCAAGCTTGAAACAAGTTAACAACGCAAACAACTTACTCACAACGCGTCAAACTTGTCACAAGCTTGCGGCGTCAAACTCATTGCAAACTATAGCAAAAACAGAGTACGAAGACAACCTCGGATTCGTAATCCCGACAACCCACTTCATAGCCAGACGCCTTTAGCCACTCAGCCAGCGAAACTCTGTTGGGGTAAGATAGATTGCGCTAACAGATGGGTGCATCTACACGTTTTATTTTAATTTGTTTTCTTGATTTCATTAATTTTTTAAATTGTGAGTTGAGAATATGATTTGAAGTCAAAGAGAGCGATTTTAGCTAATAACTACGTTTTGCTAGTAGAATAAATTATGAAATTAGAGTTCAAAAGTAATTACTTCTAAAATGGGACAAAATGTAAGTTATTAATTTTCAACAAACATTGATTGTTTTTTAGGTTTAATTTTGATTAAAATTAAAATTTCAACATTAAGAAAAAGGCAGTATAGTTTTCTTTAAAGTGCAAGTTCTATATTTAGTAAAAAGATGGAAAATGTTTCAAAATTTTTTTTAATAAGAAAGTTAATTTTTTCACAAATTATCATTGATTTATTGAATTAATAAAAAGGACGGTCTAAGAGATGCTATTAAAAATCGAATGTTTTTTTAAAACAGAGACAAAGATTATCTCTAAGTGTGCTATCATCTTTGCAGCAAACTTGTTTTGCAATCGTGCTGTGAAGTTCGTCATGACATCTTCACAGCAAACTTGATTTGCCAGTGAGTTGGTCGATTATGCTTTGTTATTTTGCAGGAAGTTCACTGCAAAGTTGCCGCATCAAGTTTGTCATGACAAGCTAATATCAAGAAAAATCAAACTTGCTGCAAGTGTACATGCTATCTGAGACAAAATCACTTTATTGTGATTTTTTACTTGTGGTAGATTTAAATGTGTTTTGGGGTTTTTTTAACATTTTTATCACTCGACAGGTTCAAAGTATTTTATTGATTTGTTAAAAATGTTACTATTAGAGCAGGTTTTTTTAAAATTAAGTAATGTGTATTAAGTCTAGTTAGTTGTTCTTTTATGCTAATTGACGGTGAATCAGAATTATTTCCTGTCGGAGCTTTCAGTTAGTTAATGAACAAGAATTTTGCCTGGAATACAAAATAAAATTGTGAAAAGATTCAGAACATTGTATCTTTTGTTTTTTCTCTGTCACAGGGCGGTCATTTCTCTTTTTCTCTTCTTACTTTCTTTTCCTTGCTAACACATTTGATCATTCTAAAATTACACAAGTAGTTCAATAAATATATTTTATTGTCAAATACCAGGCTCTTCTTGGAATTCTCATAATTGTTATCATTTTAGAAAATTATTCATTAGGATTTTCATGATTTTCTTTCATTATGATCTTCAATGAGTAATTTTGAGCTTATGATCATTATACAGGATACACTTAAATAAGGGCGACCCCTCTTAACTTCAGAACAACGACAACTATAGACATGAAAGTGGTGTCTAGATATAGTAAAACGTCTATGCGATGAGACCCCTTACAATGCCACCTGGTGGCAAACTCCGGAGTTAGCATTCCTATCTCGTAAACGGTACAAAATAGAGAGAAAATGTCAATGACAAAGTTGTAGGGTGTTTTCGATTTAGTACAAAAAGACACCTTGTACACATTAATACAAAGAATAGAACGCTTAAAATGCACATTTCTTTATTCGCGTTTTCCGAAATTGTAATGTCACAAGACATGGAGAAAATATTTTTTTTGACAAAAAAATGGCCCCATTATACTTTTTCCTGTGGGAATAACTCAAACAGCAGGTGTATGTGACCTTTCCGCCAACATTGCAGGACTTTTGATGACGTATTTCTGCTGCTTGTGCTAGTGCTCCCATCTATATGATAAAACGTGTGCAAAGTGAAATTCAAAATAAGGGCTCATATCTGTATTGTAGATAACGGAGAGCACTTTGAACACCAAAAATTAAGGTATCTTGTGATAACTAATAATATAAATATAAAATAAAAAGTAAAAAAAGAAAGTATAAATAAGAAACAAAAGATTTAGACAATAACGATAACAATACACCTTTTTGCGTGCTCAATGCAATCTTGTGATAACTAATTGTTTTTTCTCTTTGTAAACCGTTTTGTAATGTCACAGTTTCGGAAATCGAGAATAATCAAATGTAAATTTTGAACGTTCTGTTCTTCGTATTAATATGCACAAGGCGTCTTTTTGTACTAAATCAATAATGCTCTTCAACTTTGTAATTGACATTCTCCCACTATTTTTTACCGTTTTCGAGATAGGAACGCTAACTTCGAAGTGTGCCACAAGGTGGCGATGTAAGGGGTCTCATCGCATAGAGCATAGACATTTTAATATATATTGACACTACTTTCATGACTATAGTTGCCGTCGTTCTGAATTTAAGAGGGGGTGGCCCTTATTTAAGTGGGCACACAGTATATGTTTCAGTTTTTCCATGTTAAAATTAGCTGATTTTTCAGTTTATGTTTTAATAAAAGTGTTTGAATTTTATCTTGTTCTTTCAGTCTGGTTTGCCATGCGTGAAGTAATTATGCTTAATAGAAAACGAATTTTCATTGAGTTCATGTTTGGGCTATATTTTTAATTAAGGTAATTGTGTATATTTTCCTCTCACTAATGTTTTTTTCTTTTTCAGTTGAGGGCTGGATTGTACACATTTAAAGTTTCTGTAACATCAGGGAATGCTTTTGGTGAAGCCATGGTTAATGTTACTGTTTTACCTCGTAAGCATCTATATTTCTATTTCTATTTTATAGCATTATGCACTTGATTATCCATTTTTAATTGTAGCATCTTGTCTAACTGCACCAATTACCTTTTCTTTTGTTTAACACTGTAACAAAGACAATTGGTGAAATTCTTGGAATTGTCTGTCCTTAACCTTTGAGATATTACTATGTATTGCTAAAAAGGAAGTGAAATGGCAGTTCCGAACACTATAACTAAGTGAATTTTACCCCTGTAATTTTTGTAAATAATTCATTAGCTACTTAGATAATATCTCAGTGACTTAAGAAAAAAATCTTATTGTTGATGTATTTCTTGGCATCTATTTTTTTAATTGAAGTGAGACAGTGTGAATTTGGGAGTCAGTCCCATGATTGTAGACAGGTTAAAAAAGAATGTGCAGGTTAACCAACTCACTAGGAGAATTCTTAGTCTTTTATACTTGAGGGGCATTAAATTGTACTTTTGTACACTTTGAGCTAGGTTGTCATTATGGCCCTGTCTTTCAAAGGTCTCCATTGGTAACCTCTGGAAACGTCAAAAAATCTCATCTCGTGAAATTCTGGAATGATGAGCTACGTAGCTTTTCAGTTGTTTGCATTTCTCTTAGAACCCCTAGGCATTGCTGTAATTTGCTGTAAAATTTAGTTCTGGAGACCTTCATGTTTGGTATGCACATAGGGGCAGCTGAGAGGGAGCAAAGTAATGATCTCAACATAATCTTGTAATTCAATAAAGATTTTGTTTTATTTAGAGAATTTTTTGCTTGGCTTAAGTAAAAGATGAATAAAGCCTTACTCGTATAGTCTTGAATTATTGATTTTATTTGGTTTTACATGTCTTTTCAAAGTTGAATGCCTATCAATTTTTACTCACGGATGAACTGTTTTGGGCTGCTGTGCAGAATTGATTTATGATTCAGTTTCAGAGATGGACTGTAACTTCTTCCATATGAATGATATGGCTGGATATTTCTCAACATTTTTCTTGGATTATGAACTTTCCCTAAAACTTAAAAAATAATGACAAAGTTTTTACTGGCGAAATTGAAGCTGTGAAACAGTTTGACAACTTGAAAAGGGATTTCAGGAGGAAAAGTTTAGAAATCCTGTTTTAATTCTTTATAATTACTATCATTAATGTAATTAGAATTACATTAAATTACTTTATAAAAATGTAATGTTTTATTGATGACTATCATTTGTTAATCGATTGATTTTAGTAGATGTTAACTAACCACTTCCTCATTTATTTGTCTTTTGTAATGAAATTTATGATTTAGATTTTATAGTGCTGATTTAGTTTTTGTTCTCTTAATTCATTTTTTACTGCTTAATATGCTTAATGCAAGAACTCTTCCTTTTATTTAGCTGAACGAGAAAATAAACCCCCTGTTGCTATTATTCAGCCATCAAATGTCACTATTAAACTACCAAATAAAGATACCGTTCTTGACGGCTCATGTAAGTATGAAAGTGATAAAGTTTAAATATATGTTGGCCATAAAATAACATGAATCAAGCTCCAACAATGTTTGGAGCTTTATTTAAAAAAATCTGGCCAAATGTAACCAGGTATACATACTATTCTGACCAAGGGATTTTGATTTATATAAAAAAAATTAGTTCAGATTTGTTCCACCAACATCAATAACACAGTACACAGTTGCCCGAGTCAGTTAACTAAGAGAATTACTAAATCACAATTTCTACTACAAATTTTATTTTGGTATTGTTGATATGTGTGGTTCAATAAGTTTACACTACTTGCACTCAGAATAGTGAAGCATAGGTGCCTGCAATCTAGCGTATTCATGCAAGATGGAGCATCTCATCACATTTGATTTTGTTACTCAACAAGTTCTATAACAACAATTTACAGGTGAGCTGATAATCCTTGCATGTGGCCACTGCATTCCTCAGATCTAACTGCCTGTGATTTTTAGTTTTGGGGTTATCTGAAAAGTGTGGTTTACAAAGGGCATGTTGATAAACTAGCCACCTTGAAGGATCAATTAATGCTGCAGTTCTGACAAATCAGTGCTGATTAACTGACTAGGCCAACTGCATGTACAGTGCCATATTGCAGGTCAAATTGGATTACATTGGCTGAACAGATTTTTTTTCACAATCAAGCTCCAAACACCTCTCATTATTTTTTTATGGGTACCCGTATTTTATTATTCATTCTACACAATTGCTATTTATACATAAGCTCTAGTAAATAACTACTGTAAATAATGTAGAGTTTTCTGAATAGTGTCTTGCACATACATGCTTATAATATTTCTGACAAGAACATTATGCATTTCTTTTAGTTAGTACTGATGATGATAAAATTGTAAGGTATCAGTGGGAAGTATTAGAAATGCCAATAGGGTATACTGTGAACCTTAATGAAACTCCAACTTTACAGTTAAAGAATTTGGTTCCTGGCCTTTATCGTTTTAAGTAAGTTCATTTTTATTTATTTTATCAGTCTGTATTACCCTGTTCATCAAGAGTTGATCTACAGAAACACATATATATTGGGTTGGGGGCTTCCTATTTTATAGTTAACTTAGAACAGTTTTGAGCATGTTTTGAATGAAATTTATTAAATCAGTCTTGCAACATTTTGATTTACAATCTCATGTTTACAAGTCTCTTATCAAAGCTAGCTTTGCATCATTGAGAGAGTTTGCTGAGAAGTAAAAATAATTGATTGTCTGAAAGGTCAATATCTAGAACTGTACATGACATTGCAGACATCATAACTTCCCAGCCGAATTCTTTTTTGTTTTTGACTTGTTTTTTAAGATGTAAATGGGCTAATGTTGTCATGGTGTAACACTATACCTTTTCTGTTGATCTGTTCTGTCACTTTTTTTTAATTCTTTGCTTTAATCTTATTTTTTGCTGACAGTGAATATCAGAATCTATCATTTCATTGCCTGTAGGCCCCCATAATGCATGATTCTCTTCCATTCTCACCATTAACACGACATCATATTTCTTGGCATCAATCCCTACTTGACTACCACTTGGGATACTTCTCCTTACTCTGAACATTGACCACGATGTTTTTCTGTAATTGTTGTCTTGTTTAATATACTTTTCATTACCAGATGTGAAAATCTTTTAAACTTAATTAAAGTAGATATGTTTCTTTTCATTTTTGGAATGAAACAGATCCACTTGATCATTCATGGAGTGGTGTTTTTTTAAATAAATTTAATATACTCATTATTTTACTTCTACATTGTGCTGTAGATATTTCCTTTGTTTTAAGATGTTGTGGATAATCTGATTATCGAAAGGGTGACATTGTGTATGTGTTTTCATCAGCATTTTAAAGTATGCCATGGATGATAATAATATCCGTCAAATCTTTCAGATTTTATTTATTTATACAAGAACCCCCTTTAAAATCAGTCTTTCTTTAATTTAGAGTTCCTTCATGGATTTTTTGGAGGGGGGGGGCTATTTAAAAAGAAACTCTTTAGCGATAAACCATCTAGAAAATGTGTGCTTTTAATAGTTGTTAAAGTATATTTGTAACTTATATACTCTCTGTTGATCAATTGTTCTGTATATTCTGCTGTGAATCTAAAAAAAATGTAGTATAATCAGTTGTAATAATTCTCCTACAAGTATTTCCCTAACTTTTATGCTATCTGTAATGTTTAATTTTTATTTTTCACAGGTTGAATGTTACAGACTCCAAAGGAGCTTGGAATTTTACTTTTGCTAACGTGACAGTTCAAAAGGGTAGACAGAATAAATTTTTATTGTTATAAATATTTTAATTAAAATTTACCATATCCAGTTTGAAAAGTACACCTAAATATTTCGTAACATTCAGCATTAATCGATTCTTTTGTTTAATAAGTTGAATTAATTGTAGACCTAATTCCTGATTTGTTTGAAAAGTTTTTTAATTTCTTATGTTTGTGTTTTATCTCTAAATCTGAATAAAAATGTGTTGCAGAATTTCTGATGAAAAATAACCTCATCAGGTCTTATTAACATTTTAATGGACTTTGTTGAATTGCATTAACAAACTTTCTGTATAAGTTATAAAGTGAGATGAGCAAAAGTAAATTAATATGTTACTTGAATACATCTAAGACATAAAGCTCATTTTTAAAGCTTTGAATACATTCAGTTTCTAAAAGACATGAAATAATTTATGCCTTCTGTTTTTCTTGCTTGTTGGAGAAATTTCCTATTCTTTTTTAAATGAAACTGTCCTGATACTTCATAATAAAGAAAAGATTAAACTAATATTTATGAAAAATTTTCGATCTAATAAGAAAATTGAGTAAGAAATCTGAAAGCACTAACAGTTAGATGCAAATTCTTTTTTTTTAGTCGAATCTATCGTTTTGCATCGTTTGCTGTGTTGCTCTCTCACTTTCAACTCCTATCCATTTTTAAGGCTGAATTCATGGCATATGTATGCCTTTTAAAACATGTATAATCACTAATCGAAAATACTCTTTATCATGATTACAAGATGCCAAAATATTTATTAAAAGAAATTGATAGATGGTCTCCATTTCATTCATTCTTATCCATGCAATGCTTTATTTTTAAACTAAACATATTAGTTGTCATACTTGTGACTTATTGTATTACTTTTATATCTGTTGTTTTTAATCTTTTCTGTCAACGAAAAGTTCATCCAGTTTTCTGAACTGGAGTTGTAAATCAGAAAGGAAGCGCTTCTCATTTCAGAAACTTGTAAATCTGACTCTGCTATTAAATACTGTGATGATGTCATTCCGCCCTCCTCCGTTTGGGCTTTAGTTGGAGAAAGATGCCCATAACTGTAGGGAGATTAAAGCTTTGGTTTAAATATTAAATAAACTGTAGATAAACACCCTGAACCAGAAAATCATAAGAATTAGTTATTACTAATATTGTAGCCCAGATCTGTCTCTCGGTAACGCTCTGACGTCACCAACATTAAAATTTGCGCCATAGCACTGCAAGACGTTAAACAGCATTATTTCATTGTTAGAGAACCTAAATTTCAGTAATTGTCATTCTAATATCAAATTTAATAGCTCTAAAATAGCGAAATAAATTTTTCTATCGATTGATATAAAATTTATCTTGCTATGATCAATAGTTCCTGAGAAATTTTAAATTGTATTAATCATATATTTCAAATTAATTTCCGTTTTTTGAATAGAAAGTAGTAAATTGCGTCAGTGGTATGTTATGTGCGTGATATAGTTTGGGCACCACGATGTATCTGATTATTTATTGCAATCATGATGATATAATTTGATAATATTTTTTGGCAACATTTGGCAAGCAGAGAAGTGCTTGGTTTTGATTAGAATTTCGAAAAAGAATTCCTTTGAAATTTTTTGACTTGCGTTTGACAAGCTGAGAATTTCATGGTTATTGAATTATAATAAAATTGTTAAACAAAAATACTTCACACGGAATGTTGTTTACCAAGAGGTTTTTTTTGAATAAAGAAATATGTAAATAAAAATATATTTCCTGTCATAAAACATGTTTATTTTATTTGTTTTCAATCAATGTTAAACATTTCTCTTGCATATATCTCTATTTAAACACGTCAAATTTGGTGGGAAAGCTCTCGAAAAAAGAGGCAATTTGCACCTGTCATACCATGATGGGTGATTTTGTAGTATAGAAATAATACTTTGTATCATCACATGTGTCTGAAGGAGCATGCTGTCAATGTGAGACCAACACTGCAATGGTTTTTGTCCATCCATCTGCTTCTTGACTTCATTAGTGACCACAGACATACAACACTACTTTTGACAGCTCATTCCAAAATGCCCTAAATCTCGATTTTAAGATCAAATAAATTTGTTGGCACAATGAGTTGTGTGCACCAAATTCATGTTCTTGAATTGACTAGGCTTGAACGCCTCCAGTGTGATGAATGGTACAGTGGTCACCTTGGTAGACTGATTGGTCCATTTGACCCTTTACACACAGGAAGTCCACATAGAGACATCCCGTATGGGGTACAGATGACATTCTTTATCCGAATGCTGATTTACACCAGCAGTCACTGCCAGTCGCCAGAATACACCCTCTAAACATTAAGTTGTAAACCATGAACTGTTCTGATCTCTGGGCATAATCCAGATTATATTACTCCCTTGTTTTCCTGGTAACACTAGAAATGCATTATTGGTCATCACTTGAAAATATTTTTCACTTATGTACTCTCAAAGTATGTCAATGGTTTAATTATTTTCAGTCATTGAACATTCAGTAGAACCTGGCATAATATTTATTCCTTTACTGAGCTCCCTGAAGAAAAAATCCAAAATCACCATGAAGCCATGTTTCTTGATTTAGAAATAAAAATAGTAGATGTTTTGTGGATTGATACTTATAACAAAGGAATAGATTTCAACTTCCATCTTAAGGTACACTTTGGGGTGGTCTGGCATCGGAAACAAAATGTATTATAAACATTATTCTTAATCACCTGTCTCAAATAACTGGCATATGCTCTGCAACAGAAGTCAAATAAAAATTGATATGTTTCAAGCGGATCTTCTTGACCGGCATTCTATTAAACTTCCTTCAAAAACATATTGCTTCTTTTTCATGAATTTCTCCACAATTTGTCTTTCTTTGTTCCTTCTTAAAACTGGATCTCCTCTATTATAAATGTCACAAAATACACCCTACATATTTTTTTTAAAAAACCAGTATCTCATTGGATACTGACAAGTTCAGTTATATCTCAGCTTTTAGTGGTATGTTATATATATATAATGTTTCTGATGTGTACATTTTGGTGAAAACAGGAATCCAAGTTGGCATTTAAAATAAAACTCTCTAGTTTATTTTTATAAAGTGATCACTCAAATATTTCAAAATAAACCAAGAGGGATGTAGAAATTTAAAAAAAAACATTCTATTGTCATTATTAAAAAAATAGAGTGGGAATATACTTGTAGACCCCAACAATGCCAAAGAATAGAAAGAAAGTGAAAACTAACTGACTTGGCAATTGATTGAATTGAGATTGTGAAATTGAAAGTAAAAGTGAGTTTATTTTAACATTGACGATGGTATTTGTCAGATATGTATGTATACAGCCTTTATGATTGTGTTTCATTCTTCTTAGCTTCGTGGAAGAAATTGGATTTAATTCTGTTTTAGGTTTTGAGGGGATTGGCACCATCTTTTTCATGTTGTGTCATTAACCATCCATGCTTTAAAAGCACAAGATTTTAAATATAGAGTATTTACCCTTCTACCTATCATTATTTCTTTGATATTCCTGTTATCTCTATTCCAATTTTCTATTGTAATTGTTATTTCACTTTTCACAATTTTTTAATTGTAATTTGTCATTTCACTTTTCTCCATTTTTCAGTTATATTATTTCTCCTCACCCACTTTTCAGTTGTTTTACTTTTTCCATTTTCAGTTTTTTTTTTGTTATAAATATAATGTGCCATTTAAGAAAGCTTTCAGTTTCGTCTGCTTTCTCTAAACAAAGCTTGGCATTGCATTTTAAAATGAGCCATGTTACCTTTATTTTATTCTAATATATATATCATTTAAATCATTATTCCTGTCAAAATGCATCTTTCTTAGCAGTCTTCATTGTTTTAAATTTTTTCTTGAAAAGTAACAACACTCTATATTAAAATCCATATACAGTTATTCAATTAGTCAGTGATATTACATTATTGATTTAAAATCTCAGCTGTAATGATTTAAAAAGTAGAAAAGTAATCTACATTTAACATGCTACAATTCTTATAATTAGAAAATTTCAACCTTAATTGAACTATTAACTTTTTCCTTTGTTTGTAACTCTCTTTTCTCATATTGCTTTTTGTCTTTTAATTCAAAATCTTCTGATATAGAATTTTCGACCTTCAATTCCTTTACAAATTAGCAACTTTATTGTATTCCATTACTATTAACATTACTTCCTTTGTATTATACATCAAAGAAAAAGTAAACATTATGTTTTGTAGAGGTTGTGACATACATTGTGTTTGTTGGGTAATTTTCTCTTTACTTAACAATAAATATGTTATCAGGAATAACATTGACAATCATTTCTTTGTACAGACTCTTTCCTTACTGTAAACTTTTGTCTAATAGGATGAACTTAAATATATATTTTTTTAATTCTGTGTTTTTTTTATGGCTGCACATCTGATCAAATTTTTAAATTTTATTTCAGAAACTGACTATCCACCTACAGCTAACGCCAAATCGGAAGTTGTTATTTATTTACCACAAAATGAAGTGACTTTAAATGGGAATCTTAGTACAGATGATAAAGGTATTAAAAGTTGGGAATGGAAAAAAAGTCCCGACACAGATAAAGCTGTTGATATGGAAGTAAGAAAATGTTTTACTGATTCAGACATTTAGGATATTGTAATATTAAGTATCTCAAGCTAGAACATTCGGAATTCTGTGGATGTTTAATAAACTGATGGATTTTTCTTTCAGATAACCACAAATCTGTTTTAAGTTCTGATAAATATAATTTTTATATGATTTATATCTATAATTTCAAGTACATCTGTAATAATAATTTAAAACACATTTTTGATAAAATTCTTTCAAAAGTAGATATTGTATGAAAAAAATGTGCTGAGTTTTTCTTTGTCAAAATTTTTCTTAAGTTTAAATATTTTAAATTTTTCTCTTAAATTTGTTAGGGAACAAATGGACCGTATTTACATCTTTCTCAGCTTGAAGTAGGTGTTTACAAATTTATCTTGAAAGTGACTGACACAGCTGATCAAACATCTACTACTGAGGTTCATTTATTTGTTAAACCTGAAAGTAATACTCCACCTGTAGCCAATGCTGGGACAGATCAGAAAATTACTTTACCGCTTCAAGGTCCTGTAATTTTAAATGGCACTGCGAGCAAAGACAACATAAAAATCACTCAATGGAAATGGGAACAGATCTCGTAAGTTGCATTATTTTCTCTTTGTGTAGTTATTTATAGAACTTTATTCCATACTGTTGTCATGGCATTTAAAAGTGCAGTTAAACATTACTGAACTGTCACTGCTAATTTTTCATTGGTATTTGTAATTTTAAATTATCACTTTAGATAATGTCATAAACACTATATCCACTTGTATAATGGTTTATGATGTCTGGCTGTATTCGTTTTTGTTAATATGGATTTATCAGTCTGAATTTTTAAAACTTAATTTGATTTTTCTAAATGTAGAATTTTATCCGGAGGAATTTGCCCACCTCTGTATAGAATGTCATATTTTTCTCGGAACGTTTCCAAAAATGTAAGGCTGTAAATTCAGCAGTAATTTACTCATTCAGTTTTAAAACTGAATTTTATCAAATTGTAATTCATAAATTATCTTTTTGGTGTTCTTCTAGTGTGCTATTTGTTGTTATATGTAGTACTGCATGTTCAAATATAGAGATGGGTGACAAAATAAACACCTGCTCAAAGTAAGGTTCATTTCACAGCTGCATTTCATTCTTTCCACTTGACACAGAAGTTTGGTACCTAGTGGCTGTGAAAGGGAAGATATCAATCTTTCAACAGCTTCTGTAAGTGTTGCATGTACCCATCATGCTCTCTAAAAGATACTGTAATATCAGGATCACATATTCCCAAAAAAGAATAGTTGTAATAGTAGGTTTGGAACCTCTGTGGCAGATACAGCAACCGTTTTGGAGGGTGCACAGTATCTTCCTTCATAGCAGCATACGCAGAAGGTGGTAGATTGCATCTTCAAAGAACAACATTGGGTAAAAGAGAAAACTGATTAATAAGGATAGATGGGTGTTGAGATATACAGTGGTCCAAAAAACAGGCATCCTGTTCCAGACAATGCCTTAAATGAACAGTCAGCTTTGAGACCCTATTTCAACCAGAATTGTCAAAATGGAATTCATGTTGCAAATATTTATGGCAGAGTGGCAACCATCAGTGGCATCTTGTAATGCTATCAGGTAATGCAGGGATTGGACTCCACAGCAGTGCAAGACATCTGATATGATGAATCGGATTCTGTCCTATTTCAGACTAGCAGGATTGTCTATGTTTGGAGAGTGCCGAGAGAAGCATTTATTCCTGCCTGCCTCTTCCAGACTGTGATACATGGAAGTGGCTCACTTTTGGTATGGGTTGTGATATTTTGTGTCATTTTAACCCATTTATTCTAAATTGTAAGATCAAAGCCAATATCTCTTGGAGTATTGTGGAAGATCATGTGTAGACTTTATTCCTTGGTAAACCACTGGTTTTTTACAATAATAGTGTTCTTGTCTTCACTGCTAGATATATTCTAGTGTAGTTTTAAGAGCATGTCAATGAAAGGGGACATTTCTTCTGATCCTCTCAATCCCTTGTCTTGAATATTATTTAACATTTGTGGGGATATTTGGACTTGATGCTAAAGTTTTGCTTCCAGTCACATTTTTTGGAGTTTGGGACTGCTGTGCAGGAAGAGTGGCTTCATATTCTTTTTAATGTCATATATGACCTGTATTCATCTAGCCTGTGTCACGCAATGTGTAGTCAATCAATAATCTTCATCGCGGAGTCAATGGGCTTTCTTTGTTAACTAATTTTAATCTGTAGTCAAAAATAATTAATTTAACGTGATTTCACCTACCCTATGTCCGTTCCTGGGTTTCAAGCTACAACTCTGCCAATTTTCATCCAAATCGGTTTAGTAGTTTTGCTGTGAAAGCTTAACAAACAGACACACTTTCACATTTATTATATTATTAAGGATATTAAAGCTATGATATTTTTCTCGAAATTACTGTTCCAGTGGCCGGGCCGCCCATAATTAAAATCGCTTAGTATTTAGAATAGCTCATTGTAGGCATGAATTTGACATGCATGCTCTAAAGTCCTTTATCTGATGCTCAGATGATTAATTCTGGTGGTAAGTGCAAAACTTATATTAAACTGTGTATGGGCCTTCCTTTAAAATGTACCTATACATTCTATTGATGTTTACTCTTTCATTTTTATAGTGGACCCAAGCCTGCTGTTCTTGTGGATGCCGATACTGCAGTGGCTGAAGTAACTGGGTTGATACCTGGAGTTTATCAGTTTATGCTCACAGTTTACGATGAGAAAAACGCTCATTCTTCTGCTACAGTTAATATTACTGTCATTCAAAGTAGGCACACAAATATATAATATTTCTTTTACTTATTATTCTGTAGCTCTCTCTGCACTTTTAAAATTTATCATATGCCAGAGGTAAAAGCTATGAATTTGCAACTTGATAGAGAATATTGAGATTCCTTAAATATATGGTGATATTTTGGTTGGCACTGTCAATTGCTGTTCTTTTTGTTTTTTATTTCAAAGTGACTAAATATGTGAACTTTTAATTTGACTATTTCTGTAATAGCATGACAGACTTAAAGTATTAATGCTATAGAATTTCAGCCCTTTCTCGTATAATCATACATTCTAGAACATAACTCAAGAGATAAGAGATGTATCTTGCCATCCCAGAATCCTAAAAAGTGAGAAAATTTGTAATGTGGGAATTTTATGAATTTTTTCAATAGATTCCGTATTAGAATTTCAATAGATTTTTGAATACTCTTCTTGCTTCTCATAATGGAGTGGTACCTTTGTGTTAGCTTTCTAAAATAAAAAAATAATAAAATAAAGAATATATTACTGAAATATGCAAGAATGTAAGAAACAGAGCAACAATTTTTTTCATATACTCAACTGGTTATCCAGTTTTAGTTTATAAAGTATTTTCATTGAAAATATTAATTTTAGATAAAAGTTTTTCTAAACTTCATGTTGTAAATCAACAAATTTGGAAAAACTGTTG
Organism: Araneus ventricosus; assembly: GCA_013235015.1. Taxonomy (NCBI): domain Eukaryota; kingdom Metazoa; phylum Arthropoda; class Arachnida; order Araneae; family Araneidae; genus Araneus; species Araneus ventricosus. The sequence goes on from BGPR01000001.1 coordinate 3,283,537, forward strand.
TTTCACTGCTACTTTAGTTACTTACTTTGTATTATTACTTTTTTAGCTGAGAATTTGGCTCCTAGAGCTAATGCTGGTGGTGATAAAACAATATACTTGCCTTGTGATGTGATTGTAATGAATGGAAGTTTATCATCTGATGATGTAGGTATTGTGAAGTACCAATGGACTAGAGATCCTGCATCACTTGCAGCTGGAGTAAGATATTTCTTATTGCTTGATATCTATATATATAAAAAACAAATATCATGACTCGCTCATCACGAAATCTCCCAAACCACTGGGACTAGAAACTTGAACTTGGGCAGTAGGTGCTCGTTAAGAAAGGATTTTTTCAAAATTTGAATTAGAATTTTAATTAAAAATTACCTTAAATTTTAGCATTTTTCCGCATTAACTTTGGAGCATATTGGCGCACAAAAATCATTTTAACATCATCTTAAAGTTTAAAAAATTAGCATTTCAATGACACCAATTTTATTTCCATGTGTCATTCTGTTTAATTTGAATTAATTTTAAAAAATGTTTCCGAGCACAGCTGGGCGAAGCAATGCCGTTGCTCACGGTTTCTCAAGGTCGCAGTTCTATTGATAGAACTGGAAAGGGAGGGCAGCTTTGTTGCAGGTTACTATCTAGGGGAAAATGCTTCCCATTCATACTTCACAACAGTGGTGGTGAGTCCGGGGGAGGGTCAGTCGCCCCCTACTCTTTTAGGGAAAGATTAAATTTTTATTTCATTTTAGCTGTCTGAAACTAGGAATTACAAAAAATCAATAGTGTTCGGGAAAACTAACTATTTTTTAAATTTTATTCTCTACCCCCTATACTCCCTGGTCTTTTAAATGTCAATAAATTTTTTTGCCACCTCACTTTTCCCACCCAATCTGGCATCGACTGGTTCACATGGGGCATCCAGTATGTTTGGCTTTTGCAACTATATTCAACATTAATCATTCTATCGATGAGTGATTGCGCTAATAGATTGGTGCATCTACACTTTTTATTTTAAACTGTTTTCTTGATTTCATTAATTTTTTAAATTTTGAGTTGAGAATATGATTTGAAGTCAAAGAGAGAGCGATTTTCGCTAATAACTACATTTTGCTAGTAGAATAAACTATGAAATTAGGGTTCAAAAGTAATTACTTTTAAAAATATGGGACAAAATGTTAATTATTATTTTTCAACAAACATTGACTGTTTTTTAGGTTTAATTTTGTTTATGAATGTTAAAATTTCAACACAAAGAAAAAAGCAATATATATTTTTCTTTAAAGTGCGAGTTCTATATTTAGTAAAAAGAAATCATTGATTGATCATCATCATATCATTGATTTATTTAATTAATAAAAAGGACAGTGTAGGAGATGTTATTAAAAATCAGATGTTTTTTAAAACAGAGACAAAGATTAAAACCAGATATAACTGTAAGTGTCCTGTATCATCTTTGCAGCAAACTTGTTCTGCAATTGTGGGGTGAAGTTTGTCATAACAACTTCACATCAAACTTGTTTTGCAAGTGGGTTGGTCGATTATGCTTTGTTACTTTGCAGGAAGTTTGCTGCAAAGTTGTCACATCAGGTTTGTCAGGACAAGCTAATATCAAGAAAAATGAAACTTGCTGCAAGTATACATGCTATCTGGGTAGTATGTGAATAGTCTGAAGTATCTTATTTTAAATACATTTTATCATTTGATGCAGGTATTCTTTCAGAATTTATAATTCTCCAAAGTTTAATAATTAGAATGTTAACCCATTTTCTGCCAAACTCTGTTATTTCACTTTTTCAAAAAAACTTACATTAATATTATAACATGAATGAAGTATGAAAGAAAATAATATTTCTGAAATTTTTAAATTTAACTGTTTATTTAACTTTCAATTAGAATTAATTATCTTTTTTAATTAGAAAAATTATTTTTATTAGATTTGTACCTTTTATAGCAGTCATCTCAACATTCAGATGTGACAATCAAAGCTAAAATTTGCTCTGTTTAGGTGAAAATAATTCGAAAACAAGCATCCCAAAAAAGAGACAATGACAGTTAATAGGTTAAAAGCTAAGCCAAGCAAAATCCTTATATTTAAATGCTTCAGTGAGCTTCAATGGAAATTTTTACAGGAAGCAAATCTTTTTAATGATAATTGTTGTTAGTTTAACGCCTTGAAAACTATGATTAATAAAATCATGCTGCAGAAATGTTTAGCACTGCTCAGTGAGAGCAACTAACTTTAACCCTTTCGCTACCAGAATCTCCCAGGAAAAGCATCCACTACAGCCCAAGATGTTTATGACATCAATTGGAATAGATTTAATGTCCATCACATATAAGTGACGTCGTGCTCTGGCTAGAAATGGCTGTGTCACAAATATGTGACGGTTGGTAGCGAACGAGTTAAATTAAGTTTTCTAAAAAGTTGATAAAAATTCGAATAAGTTTTAAAGTTGTATTGTAAGTTATCTATGAAGTAAAATTTGTATAAACCCTGAATAGAAACAATAATAAAAGTGAAAAGAAAGCAACATATTCAGGAAGTTGGAGAATTTTGCTACATTGTCTGTGAAAAACTTTGTGTCAAGTGCTGTCTTGTTTTCTGCTTTTTGTTTTTACCAAGAGCAGATGTATTATTTTCTTAAGAAATTGTTTTTACTTATCACAAATTTTCTATTAAATGGACTTATATTTTGCATACTAAAATATCTTTGTTTTTAAATTTTTTTCTATAGTCTGTTATTGAAGCTTCAGATCAGACTTCTGTATTAAAACTTACGGGTCTTGTGTCAGGACGTTATTTGTTCCGCCTTACTGTCTTTGATCTGCAAGGTGCATCTTCTTCGGACACTGCTTCTTTAATTGTTAAGCATCCCAAAGACATAATTGATCAAATCGAAATTGTGGTTAATGCAGATATAAAAAGCTTCACTCAAGAGCAAGAGGTTAGTTACTCAAGCATTATATATTCTGTTCAATCTAGATTTGTTTAAAATGTTTAATTTTCTTTGATAATAAACTATTGTACATTTATGCACTAATTTTTATGTTTTTGTACTCATTAGGATACTTTACTAAGACAGCTGGAAATACTTTTACATGAGTCTGAGCCAGTTAAGGTGAATTTAATGAAACTGGATTCTGATCGCCATACGAGAAGGCAAGTACCATTTTTTTTCTTTTTTTCATTGGTATGAGGAACAACTGGAAAAATCAGATAAAAATTATTATTATTCATTGAATGAATTACTTGGTAGCATGTGCTTTATTCATCGAGGTTTTAAGAAACATGCAATGATCATTCTTTAGAACTCATAATCTTAGTTTCAGTATGTAAGATACCTCATGGTGAATTGATAGTTTCAATAAGATATTTTAGGACTTCTAAAAATATTGATGTATTACATAAGATAGCAATTTATTATTAGAGATAAACTTTAAATATATGAATTACTGTTTTTTAATTAGCCAAGCAAAAATTATAAAACTTAACTGCAACAGTTTAAAAAATTACCAAAGAAGATTCTTCTGCAATAACATGTTAATGGTTTTTATGTTTGTCAGTTCATTTTCAGGGGCCGCAATGGCCTATGCCAGTCTTGATTTTCAAATTAAAAGATCAAGAATTTAGACCTGATTTCACCACAATTTTTTCATATGTGTGGGCCTGGTGCATATTAAATCTGTTGTCAGTAGCCAAATGTCTTCATTTTGTTCAGTGTAAAAGCACAAAAAAATTCGTGTCCACTGAGATTCAGCTTTTTCATCTGAAAACAGTTCAAAATTGCTAAATTCATGTCATTAATTACAATGCCCAAATTTACGAACTTTGTACTGCAACTCCAAGTGGATTTAACGAATGGTTGAATCGACTTGGATTCACAGCAACACTTATTGCAAGGCAAACAATGCACCTGGACTTTGAAACACTACAGTAGCAAAGCAAAAACCCACCTAATGAAAGCGAAACTACTGAATGCATTTTTACTTTATTTCAAAGCCTATATCGATTAAAACAGGTGTCATATAACTTACATTGTACAAAACGCCTAAGAAGTTCATTTATGCCACGCAGGTGCTACTGTCTTCAAATGAAGATTTCAACGGAGTACCCGCTCCCAAAAAGGGGGCTACCTCCAGTCCTTGGAGAGTGTAAAACATGGCTTTGTAGTATTTGGCCTTGACTTTCAACTTCGATGGGTACAAAAAGATGTTAAATTCGCGACGTCAGATCAGGTCTGGCAAAGTGAAGAAGGAGCAGCAAGCCACAGCTTCTCATCAGAATCAAGGCAGGAACTGTTGGTTTTTCAGGAGTTAGGTGTAAATAAAGCTGGAAGGCTGTCCAATCAGGGCTGAGTTTTGGAGAGGTGGGTGGGCGGAGTTCTGCAGCTTTTCAGGATGAGAGATGTGGAATTAGTCTAAGTAGTGGTTTTTATGGACAATTATTTGTTAATTGGAGAAGGAGAGTTAAGATTTCGGTATAATTTTTTGCTAATTTGATCTTCTCACTGATCTCAATTAGATTTGGGAATCTTTTGAATGCGTCGTTTATAATTCGCATGGCGTTCAAGTTTCTCTGAAAGTCAGAGAATTCTTCGGACTTAGCCTGTGCGTTAGTTTCGTTATTAGATATTTTTGGGGAGATTTCAGGTTTCCTGTTAGGGAGGTTTGCTTTAAGTTTTTGAGCGTAGGTGGGGAGTTTGTTTTGATTTATTTTCGGGTATTTTGGGCATCCTTGCCATGAGGCGAGGTGTCCTGTTTCTTTACAATTTATACAGGTGGGGTTTTCGATTTTTTTCTTTGATTTGGCACTTTCTGGTTTCATGGGATCCATTGCATTTTATGCACCGGAGCTTGCACCTGCAGTTTCTAGCACTATGATAAAATTCTGAGCAATTATAACACATAGTTGCACGATTTTTCTTACGGTAGGGTTCAATTTTAATTTCGAAGAAGTTAAAATAGTCGATTTTGTAGACATCAATTACATTAGGAGTTTTAGTGAGTTCTACAAGAAAAATAGGGAGAAGCGTTTTTAATCTAAAATTTCGGAGTTGATTAATTCGGACGACTTTGAAATTAAGTTTCGCGAGTTCTTCGGAAATATTTTCTTTACAGTGATCCGGGGGGAGATTTTTTATAACTATTTTGATGGGTCTAACATCGGGCGCTTCGGATAGAACATACTCTTTTTCCTATTTATTGAGATATTCAATAATTTTTTCTCTATCTTCGAGAGAGTTAGGGGAAAGTTTAATATAACCACGGTCATATTTGTTACTGGTTTCAGGGTGATTTTTAGAGATTTCTTGCAGAGTGAGATTATAATCATTTGATAGTTTGAGATTTATTGCAGGAATAAAGGTTTTGGGGGGTTCGGTTAGATTTTCCTGTTCCTCAACATCCATCAGATGTTGAAATTTGTTAGAAGTTTCAATTTCGGATTTATTTTCAATCGGGCGCGGTTTTGCTGCTTTTTAAGGGAGACAACTTTAAAGGAGTTTTCATACAGTTCTCTGTCCCTTTTAGCGAATTCAGCAAGCATAGCATTAGTTTTAGTAAGGTTAGGAGAAATAGTAAGTTTAGGAATTTTATGAGGAGAAAAGTTAGTTGAAAGAATATACTGACCATGTTCCGGCATCTCAGCATCCTTGGTTATTTCGTGATGTTTGGTACAATCCATTAATCGACAGGGTCCTATAGAAATAAGGATCTCTTCGCATTCAGCGATCTTTGTTTCGTATCCTTTCAGCTCATGAATTCTGCTGATAATCAGGGCCTCGTTACTGCCGTTATTTTGCAGATCGGTAATTGCCTTGCGACAATTTTGTGCGTATTCTTGATTTTTGTCGATTTGCATCTCTCTGCGAGATATTTCCTGGCAGATTTGTATATCCGATGCGTTAAGGTGACGATTGTCTTTCATGAGGCTGTATATTTTTTAGAGGAATCATCCTTCGAAGTGATGAGTTCGATTTTTGGCTAAATGCTGTCGAAGGCAGTGTGTTGCCGCTAAGTGAGCTTCTGGAACGTCCTCCCTCTGACATGTTTGAGGAGAGAATGGAATATGAAATCGAAATATGATATCATGCTACTGATATGGTGCTACTGTCTTGTGGTATTGTTCTTGTTTTTATCTTGTAGTTTTAATTATCCAGCTTTTTTTTATTAAAAACTGAACAATTACAAATAAAATATATTGCTTAAGTTATATTTGTAGACAAATTAACTTAAAAGGCTACACAAAACTATTCTTGCTTGTTTTCTCAGTATTTTTCATAATACTTTTTTTTATAACCTCAGGGTAGTTCTAGTGTTCACTGTTGAAAGAACTTCAAGTCTGAATGAAGGTCTTATATCTGGTGTAGATGTTGTTTCTCGCCTCAAGAAAAAGCTTCGCACTGACAGTTCTTTGTTAGATGTGCAAGTTCTTTCTGTTGATACAGTTGGTATGACTCCTTTCATTACCCTATAGAAATCTTGCCTAACATAATTTTTATGATGTATTTTTATTACCGTTAGAATTTTTTTTACATTTTATCATATAATTATGTTACAGAGTTTTCTATTCAAATTCAAGAATATTAATGTTACTTTCTATTTCTCTTTTTCTTTTTTAAGTTTGTCAGAATAAATGCTCTGGACATGGTATTTGTGATCCTTATACAAAACATTGTGTCTGTGAAGCATTTTGGATGCAAGATATTTTTCGTTACAACTTTGGCGATAAAGAAAGCAATTGTGGTAAGTTGCTTAATAAGGCTTTACAAGTTTGCTATACTTTTGTAAAAAAGAGTGCAGAATTAATAAGTTATGATATCCAGTTCACCTGAAATTTCGGCTTCAAGGTGCATTCAATCACCATTACGACTACCTGTGTGCCAAATTTCATGGCTGTAAGTGCGATAGATTCGTCTGGACATCGCAAACACACACACACACACACACAAACTTTGCTTTTTATAAGTATAGACATAACAGGAAAACCAAATCTTGAAACAGTTTTTAATTTATATTTAAGCAATTTAATCTGATATTGTTTCTAGTGATCTCCATTGAATTGTTGGTAATTGCTTTAAACCTTATTTAAAATTTTATTTTCTATTAGTGTTATTTATTATTGAATAGAGTGCTTTCTGTGTAGATATCTATAAAACTACCCATGGCAGAGATTTCGAATTAAACTATTTCTTGCAAAATTCTTTCACGTCCTTCATATAATACATGGATGAATTTGGAACTCCATCCACTTGTTGGATATAGAATACTCGTAATAGACCAACTTTAATTATAGTCGCCTATTGGATGAATGGATGTGTGTATATTCAGTTGGATATGTCTATCTTTAATGATTTTTTTTTTCATTTCCTATGTATTTTTTATAGATTGTTCTATAATTCCTCAATAGAGTTGATAGGTTTACTAGCAGGTGTAAAGAAAATCGATTTGAAAGACAAAACTTTACTTATAGAATAAATCAAATTATCTTGGATGATCACATATACTTCATGCAGGAAGCACACAAAAAATGGGGGAAAAAAAACCCAGTCACAAGGTCTAAAAACATTAATACTGTTCACAATATGGACAATTGCCGGCATTTTCATCTTGTTTTATAACTGTCTGGGCTCGGATTTTTTTGAGCTCTCACAAAGTTTTGTTAAATATTTTCCCAGTCTAGATAAGGCTCTTGAACCCATATAAAGGAAGTCTGTAATTTTTTGAGATGTCTGAAAAGCTTTGGCATTCTATTTTTTATCCCAAATTTGATGAAAAATTCACAGGTCGCCAGATTGGTGAGACAATTAAACGCCAGGAGACTTTTAATGGCCAAAATTCAATTCCTCTTCTGCTATTTGACAATTTGAAATATTGAAAAGTGGTGCATTAAATTAATAATAAAATAATTCTTTAAAAGTTCTTCCTTCAAAGGGCTTTCTATTGCTGTATAATACCTGAACAACGACTGTAGAAGGGAAGAAAGCAGTTTAGTGATATAAATAAATGATATTATGATTGAAAGGATATTGATAGTCAAATTAGATATTTAGAAATGTCTACAAAAATTTCATGAAAATATGTATTTATTCGACTCTATCATATTTATTTCGTTTTTAGCAGTTTTGACCATTTTCTATAGGATACAAACAATTCATATGAATTAAATTGTGCAGTTTGTTGTCATTCAAACTAATGTACAGGCTATAGTACTTTTGTACAGAAAAACAACAAAAATTATGAACAAATAAAAATGCTCCCAATAGAATTAACTTCTTCTGCATGTTAAAATGATTGTCCAAATTCAAGTAATTTTTTGATAAATTGTATTTATTCATTCTAAAAAAAATTTGAGTCCAGTAGACTCATAGTAATGAAACTTCTCTTGTCCAACATTTTTAGCTGCAGGATTGGAGAACATTAAAGGGAAAATAAATTACTGCATGCTGATGTCAGTTACCTTGGGGTGACGTTAAACATGATCTAAACATCTGTTTTGTTATTGAATTGCCTGTTTTTTAATGAACCTCCACTAATCCAGCAGTCTTCTGGCCTGATATCTGCCAGATTACTGTGATTCTACTGTATATTTAAGTGATATTGCTTTTTTTTTTGTTTTATTAATGTTCCAATCCATGTATGGTGCATGGCCCTTAGATTTATACTGTTATACATGTCTGCAATATTAAAACAACCATGACCAGTCAGGTGACTGTTTTTCAGTGACAGAGATAGAGGTATACTTGAAGTGTTGCTACGTTAATTTGATGTTTGGCTACTAAAAAAATTATCTTTTTAAATAATAAGCTCAAACTTTACAAACATTTTCTGATTTATGGGTTAAGTAAAGTCTATATGCAAGTAGTTAAGAAGAATTTTATAAAACTGTAATTTTTTAATTAATTTAATTGTAAAATTTGGATTTTCTTTTTTTACATCACTTGCTTACATTGTGCTGAATGTTGTTCTTTCATTTCTGTAAGAAATAAATTTTGAATTATTAATACTTACTATTTGTCTTTGTTAGCTTTTAAAACTGATTATAAATAATTTTAATAAGTATGATTTACATTTAATACGTACTTATTATTTTGGTGTGAATTCTATTGATTTCATATTCTTTTAGATTGGAGCATTCTGTATGTTATTATTGTATCCTTTACTATTGTGGTAGCACTAGCTGGAGTTCTTTGGAGCATAGCTTGCTGTTTTTCAAGGTATGAATGACTGATTGAGCATGAGTACAACTTGAGCAATAAATTGTTGTTAAATTTTCTGTATATGAAACAAAACAATAAGAATATTTTAAGTTAGACGATTCTAAACATAGCTTGAATGAAGATTATTGATAGATTCATTTTTGTATTTAACATTTAATTGAATTTATACTGTAGCCTTTTGATGATTAACATAATTATAGTAATATGTATGTTTTTCGTGTCATAAGATAATATTTTAAATATTCTTGCATGTGTAAAATATAGTAAATTCATTGTAATAAATTTATTTTTAGTTACATTAATAAATATTTGTAGGCACTGAATTTGCTCTTATGTATCTTAATATTTATTTCCAGAAGTAAAATTTTTACCTTAAGACGTTTTCATCCTGTAATATAAAAAATTTTGTCATTTATATTAGAATTATTGTGAATTTAATTTAAACATAATTGCTTGTTTACAAAATTTATAATAAAATAGTTTGTAATTGTTACTGAAAGTTAAATTAAGAATTTATCTTTCTGCCTATAGATTAGTTTTGAAATAACAAATCATTAATCACTTAAAAGAAACTTCTGAATGAATTTGTCAGAAAAAATATATTTTCTGTCTGAGTTAAGCCGGGAGCAGGCGCATGAAAAAACCAACAGGAGTAGGTGCGTAGGGTATCTCATACCTGAACTTTTTCATTGCTCCTTACAATCATAAATGGTGTGCAAAATAATTTTTATAATTAAATTAAAGTAGAAAATACAGTACATTGAATAACATTTTTAATGCGAAGAAAGGCTACTTCCAATTAATTTGTGCATTTTCTAACAGACTGAAGCCATATGCTCCATGCGTATATATTTTTGACATTTTTCACAAGTATATCGCGACTTGCAGTCTTTCTTCTTTGGGCATTCAGCACACCTTTTAAAAACTGTTTTTGCCTTCTTATTAGGGGTTCCATTTCTTTTTCTGGGTTCAATTTTTCTTTTATACTTTTTGGAAGCATCGCTTAGTGGCTCCTATTCTCTCTGTAATCTTCGATAAGCTGCAAACCTCAATGCTTCAGGAAAGCGTGTTTGCTTTCATAATGAGATGGTGGAGTTTTTGTGGATATCAAAATTATTCTCGCATTTATAGTAGCAACGTTGAGTAGAGAAAAAATATAACCATCGGCCAACATTTAGTTTTTCGAGAAGTTGAATATGAAGCAGCCATTTCATCGACAACATCTGCTCCACCTTCTGTCATGTTGTAAAAGGTTATTATTTCGGGCTTTTTAGATTCTCCTGTAAGATGAATCAATTGCATTATCATTGCGCATTGTAGAAAGTAAAAGAATGTTCTTGTTTTTCTTTGGCACGTATGACACAAGGGTTGTATCCTTCTGAAAAGCAAACATAGAAAAGCTGACTTATCTCTTTTTTCAATCCAAAAGTATTGGAGGGATTTCTTCTTTATTCTTTTGTAGAGTTTCAACGACAGTAATTTTTTTCTTCAAAAGTTCTTGGGAAAGTAGATGCGACGTATACCAATTCCCAGAATTATACAGGGGTGACATTAAACATTTTACAATGCTACCAGGACTGTTATCTAACTGGAATGGCCCTTTTGGTTGCTGTCCAGTCTATACTTCCATTTTCCAAGTATAAAGCACTCTCGAATCAACCAATGCAAAGATTTTCACTCCATATGTTAGCTGGCTTTTTAGGCATATACTTTCTAAATGGGTACCGGTCTCTTAACGGCTGCAGCTGCTCATCTATCATGGCATAATCTCCTATGTTATAACATTTCTGGCAATTATCAACAAATTCTCTTATTGGAGCTAATTTGTCAATATGTTTTCTGCTCTGGCGATCATGAATGCCATCAAAACGGATGCATCTGGGTAGGAAAAGAAAACATTTGGATGACATAATAGTGCGGAATATTTCAATTCCTGTGCCATCTGTTGCCCAAAGATCAGTAATGTTCACATCGGACGATTTGTGAACACAAATATATAAAAGTCCTATAAACGCTTTCATTTCAGCTTCAGTTGTAGATTTTGCTCTTGTTCTCGCGAAAAACGATCTGAAATCGATGCAATGTAAATGTTAGTGCAGTTCACTAAATCTTTCACCATTTCATCAGACATCAGAAGTTTCCAAGATTCTAACGGTGTACTAACATCTCTTGAAATAACTATGTTTCCAGGAAGTTTCATCATTATATTTTTTGCAGAAACTCATACATTAGTTAGAAATTTTTATTTTTTCCATGTTGTTATTTTATCTCGTCCAACATAAAAATCATTTTCATTTGACGAATCTATATCTACTTCGATATCTGTGTCACCGTCTGTTGATAAATCATGATTACTATTATATTCATAATCATCAATTTCTTCTTCGTCATCAAATAAACTTTCTTCATCCGTCGAAATTGTATCGAGCAAAGTTCTCAAACGCTTCATTTCTTCGTCATACGTGAGAGTGCCATATTTGCAAGGTGTCTGACTGCCATGGCAGGAAAAATCTGAGTGGCAAGGATGAGCGCAATGGATATAATATACCCGAAACACAAAACACCGGAATTTCTATTTTCAGAATTCGTCTGCCAACCTGGCCTGTCCAAGCTCACGACACTACATTCAGCTATACCGAGACTCGTCAACTTTTAAATGAGGGGTCGGGAAATAGACAGAACAAAAATGGGCGCGGGTATGTCACACCCTGTGTGCCCGTTCCCGAGCTAAAACTATATTTCTGGTGTTACTTTCCTTTTCTTCTAATTAAAAAAAATTTAAGACCAGTTTTGATACGTAAAATCAATGCTTTGATTTCCATAGCTGAAATATAATTACATTCTGACACTATGTTTTTAATCTGTAAACTGTACTCAAAACTATATCTTGTATGTATAATGATATACACAGCTGTTAAAGATTTTCATTTCAATTTATAATTTTTGTAAGCATTAATTAGTTTAAATAATTTTAATATTGCTTTCAGAATGAGATTTAGTAAGCCCAAGAAACGCCATCGATACACTTTGTTAGATGATTTTAACGAAAGGGAAAGAGAAAGGGAAAAGTTTTTCCCTCATAGTAAGTAAAACAATTTATTTGAATATTTAACATGTCATTAATATTTATCTAAGAAGATTACACATTGACTTATCATTTAAAATTTTCATTCTTAGTTTTATCAGTGTTTTCCACTATGTTTCAGTCTTTTACTTAAATATTTCTTGTTGTAATATTAGTTGATTAAAAGACAACTTTTTCCAGGTAAGACGCAAAAAAATAGCTTAATGATATCAGATTCAGAATCTGATGCTATTTTTGAATCACAAATACCTCTAACTGTAAAGACAAATGGCTTGTGCAATGGAATCAGCAGAGATGCTCGTAATATTAATGCGTGAATTCTGTATGAAGTTCTACCAGTAAAGTAAGAACATATTGAGTTTTTTAAGTAGTTACGTTTTTAGCATAACATTTCGATTTTAGAGTTATTTTGTTGGAAATTGCTTTTTTTCCATTAATATTTAATGTATCAGCTGGTTGCCGTTTACCAGTTGTACTGCTATTTTTGTTTATGTGTGTATCAGTTAATCAAATATTATTTGTGCTTAAAGTAATTAGCATTATATAGATGTTTTAAAAATTATTTTTTAGGTTACTCAATAGTTGAATTCTTAATTCTCATTCATTCATAAATTACTATTTTTAATCTTTTGCGTTAAAATTTAATTCATCCAATACTATCAATTAGAGCTATAAATTAAGAAAGAAGCTCTCCTCATTTCAGAAACTCATAAATTTACCAATTCAATTCTAAATAAGTATTTTTTCACTTTAGACTTTATTAAGTATGCTTTTACCATACTTTTCTGGTGTCTAAATAATGTAGTCTTTTTATAGATGTAACTGAAAGGTAGTTGTCACTTTTTTATTATTTAATTACAAAAATACAACTCGGGAAAATAGTAAAATAAAAATGATAGAGAAAATATCATGGGAAAATTGCATGAATAGTTTTCCCACGATATCCCTTCCTGACAAAAAAATTATGATATTCAAACTACAGTCTTGTCCAAAGAAAAGCAGGGGATAATTTTTCCTATGATATTCTTTCGAAATGATATTTTTTCTATCATTATTCATATTTTTCATTTTAATTTGTTATAATCATTGTTCTACATGTAATTTGGTGTTTTATCTTTTTTGGGGGGTTATTTAATCATTTGTTGTTTGAAGGAACTGCTGTGCAGTCAAAGAAAGGATTTTAAATCCTTTCTTCCTAGCATATTATCATTATGCTGTACATTTTTATTACTATTTAAAGTCATATTTCGATTAATTTTTGGTTTGTATTATTACAAATGAAATATTTTGCAAAATAATGGAAAATTTAGTTACCATTTTTCAACTTTATATTTCATGTTTTTACACATATTCTGAGTACATGCTTTTTTCACAAAAATTATTTTTACTGATACACATACTTTCTATCAACTGTTTTAGAATTAACAATAAAAAGTGTTATTGTGTTTGTTATAATTTTTTTGTGCTGATACTTTTGTTAATTGCAGATAATCTGTTGTGTTTTTTGTAACTTATGTTCAATAAAAATAACTGGATTTCTCTACTCTCACTTTTCTATAATGAATAATTTTAATATCCGGGGATTGCTCATCACGGTATTGAAATTGTTCAGGAGTTAAAGGGGAAAAAATATATCTCCTTTTAAATGTTATTTGTATCTTTGTTTCAGCCTACATTATAAATCTTATTTTAGATAAAAATTCTACCTTTCATTAATGCATTTTATGTTGTGACTGATCAGAATTGCATATGGATATACATTAGGGTGGGACGAAAAACTTTTTTTTTTTTTTTCGAAATGCTATAGTGCTGAAAAATTGCCTCTAGGGTAGATAAGTAAAATGCAAAGAAAAATGTTTTCTTTTGCTTACATCTGGCGGTAGCACATCGACCCTAAACTTTTCGAAAATATACGAATTTCATAATTTTTCTAATAACTGGAAAAAATTGAAATAACTTCTATAACAAATATCTATAGTTATAGTTTAGTACAGGGGTGGCGAACCTTTATGTATGAACGTGCCATTTTTTCTAAAAAAATGTTTAATGAGGTCATAGACGTGCCGTCAAATAATTTTGACTTCGTGATTATTGGGAAAATAATAATACTAAATACTATCAACTCAAAACTCTTTATTTACTACAAAAAAAAACATTTTGCAAAGTCTCAGTTATACGCGTAATTCAAATTAAAGTAACATTAGTGTGACTTCTGTTGTTGCAGATTAGATGACAAATAACTTATGTTAGGGTTGTAAGATATTATTTTTAGCAGAATGCATGCTGAACTGGAGTCATCTGTCAGACGGTTTCTAAGCGAGTCTTTAATATTATTCATCTCTGAAAATAATGACTCGCAGGCATAGGTAGATGAAAATATGGTTAAAATAGCACAAGCCAGCTTCTTCAAACAGTTTAATGTGTCTGGTAACAAATTCCATGTTTCCAAAATTTTGTTATTGGTATTTTTACTTATATTGCTTGTCAATCTTTCTGTTTCAATTAATTCCAACTCTTACCTTGTTTCAATAAATTTTTGAATCCATGTTGAACTAGACTGGAAATCAATCAGCTGCATTTCAAATTCTTCAATTTCCAACCAATCGAATTGGGACAAGTTCAGTTTATCAAATGAAGTCACATCAGGGTAAATAATAAACTTGAGTGTTTCCGATAATTCTTTGAACTGAGAACACTTTGCTGAAAATTCATTGATTGAAGAATCAATTACAGAAATAAATTCTTCAGTGACTGTTTCTTCAACTGGTTTTGCCGTGTATATCTAAATCGTTAATATTCTTTTTCAAGTTTGGAAAATACTTGTAGTTTCTTGTAATAATATCGTTCCTGAAAACATGCAGGTTAGCGTCAAAAGCGCGAATGAGATCTATTATGACGATAATTGTTTTATTTGTGCCTTGAAGCTTCAAGTTCAATTCATTGACCCGTTGGCATATGTCTGTAAAAAACATCAATTTTGAAAGCCAGATAACATCCAACAACTGTGGGTATTGTTCAATTTTCCCCTCATTTTGCAGAAACAGTCTGATTTCTTCCAAGCAATCAACAAAACTTTGAAGTACGTTCCCGCGGCTCAACCAGCGAACATTATTATGCGTCAGTAAGCCATTATACACCGAGTTGACTTCATCCAACAAAGCATCAAACTTTCGCTTATTTAAAGCCTGCGATGAAATGAGGTTGACTATTTTTGTGAGTACCGCCATTACATTATCAAGAGATGTTCAATGGTTCGTTCGTAATATGCTTCATAGTGACCTTTGTGATCAGTGGCGTGCCCAAAATATTGTGTCGCGTGCCATTGGTTCGCCATCCCTGGTTTAGTAGAACAAAGTTTAGGAAAGATGAAAAAATAAAAAAATAATACATTTTACAATTTGTTAATAGCGCATTGTACTCAAAAAACGTATATTTTTACAAAAAATTGACAAATTTCCATTGAAACAAAAAGTTGTTTCTGATTGTGTAAAATTTCAATTTGTAATCAAATATAGTTCTTTACTTGCCTTCAATTTCTTTTGATATTTTGAAATAATATTTGCTTGTAAAACTTGGCATTGAAGATCTTGAAAGAAGTTAGTTGTTATAAGTTAGTTGTGACTGAGTTCCACTCAGTCGCTGTTCCACCTGATTGGACCCAAGACCAAATCTTTTGATTTGTGAATCTTTGCAGAAAGGTGGTTTTGAAAATGAAGTAGTGTACCAGTGAATCATTTCAATGTAGTCTGCAGCTAGGAAATTGATTCTAGCTTTTATAATTCTTCTGAAACCTAATTCTCATATATGATCCCTTTCATCTACTATCATACTCAAAAGCAAGTTTTTTTGTGGGCAAAAAATGCATTTCTCTGAATTACTGGGTCAATGACTTTTAACAAGTTTTCTGGCAGGAATCTTAACAATTCTATAACTTGAAATACATGTTCTGGTCCATTTTTGAAGTACTTACTTTTATGACTTTAGGATAAAAGAAACTATAATCTTGTGTTCTTCTGTTGGGTTTTCAATACTTTAATACAAACGGAGAACTCTGTTTGCCGGTGTTAACCATTTTGAATGGGAAAGTGGACCAGGTTCACGAACAGATAAATCTTCAGGAGGTCTGCTTGATTTTATAGCATAACTTATCTCCAGCAGATAGTTGATCTTTGCTTAAAATTTTCCGTTCAATTTCCGGAATCTCACACTCAGCACTTTTAAAATTTAAAACTGGGAGTTTCTCACATTTACTGAGCTGTGTGTCAATCAGACCACTAAATGATTTTGGCAGTCTTTTCACCATCTAAATTTATGAACAGATGCCGGAATAGCAATTCATTAAAGTGTAAGAGGCACTCCCCCCGCTGTAGTGGTCTTTTAACTTGTTTTTCAATTTGGCAAATAACACCTGTTTTCCACCCCGTATTGGTAACGGTTTCATCACATCCAATTACATTCCAGTTCATGTAATAAAAATACAGTTTCAGTCAAATAAGCAAGAATGCTATAGGCAATGTTTTGAGCAGACCTAGAAGAGGGTGCAGTGTGATGAACACAATACCTTAGTTTCTTTTATCCTAAAGTCGTATGTGCCTGTGTGGTTTCATATTAAAAAAAGGAAGTACTTCACAAATGGACCAGAACATGTATTTGAAGTTATAAAATCGTCAAGATTCCTCCCAGAAAAACTTGTTAAAAGTCATTGACACGTAAATCAGAGAAATGCATTTTTTGCCCATCCAGAAAACTTGCTTTTGAGTATGATAGTAGATAAAAGGGAGCATATAAGAGAGTTAGGTTTCAAAAGAATTATAAAAGCTAGAAACTTAGCATCTACAAGAAAGTCAATCAAGAGTTTCCAACCACCAAAAATCAATTTCCTAGCTACAGACTACACTGAAATGATTCACTGGAACACTGCTAAACTTTCACCACCATCTTTGGAGCGAAGATTCACAAATTAAGATATTTGGTCTAAGGTTCAATCAGGTGGAACAGCGGCTGAGTGGAACTTTGACAAGTTTCCATGTCACAACCAAGCAGTAGAACTAGGTGTGAAGCTGGTAACCGAGGCATCACAAAAAGTCGTCGGTT
Organism: Araneus ventricosus; assembly: GCA_013235015.1. Classification (NCBI taxonomy): domain Eukaryota; kingdom Metazoa; phylum Arthropoda; class Arachnida; order Araneae; family Araneidae; genus Araneus; species Araneus ventricosus. The sequence continues at coordinate 3,300,928 of BGPR01000001.1, forward strand.
CCAATTCCAGAGATGGTTTGTTTTATAAGAAATCTTATTTCAAAGCACCAAAAGAAACTGAAGGAAAGTAAAGGACTATATTTGATTACAAATTGAAATTTTACACAATCGGAAACATTTTTTTGTTTCAATGGAAATTTGTCAATTTTTTGTAAAAAAATATGCGTTTTTTGAGTGTAATGCACTATTAACAAATTGTAAAATGTATTATTTTTTTCATTTATTTATCTTTACTACACTTCGTTCTACTAAACTATGTCTATGAATACTTGTTATAGAAGTTATTTCATTTTTTTCCAGTTATTAGAAAAATTATGAAAATCGTATATTTTGGAAAATTTAGGATCAATACGCTACCGCCAGATGTAAGCAAAAGGTAAATTTTTCTTTGCATTTTACTTATCTACCCTAGAGGCAAGTTTTCCGCACTATAGTGTTTTTAAAAAAAACAAAGTTTTTTTCGGCCGACCTTAATATCCATTTCAATTGGTTATATTTCAGTTTTCTGTTGCGAAATTATTTCTTGACCTCGTGCATAAGAAGTTTTTTCGGGACCCTAAGTTGACATTTAGATAAAATAATAAAGTATTAATAACGAAAAAAAATTAAGTAAAATATATTCATTTGGAAAATGTTCTTGAAATATGCCATGTCAAGACAGCTTTTTGAATTATTTTTGCTTCTGAAAAATCTGATAAAAGTATTAGTTATAAATTTTTTGCCACCCCAAAATTCATGTACATGATCCCATCTGGCTTTGAGACCCATAATTTATGAAGGCCTGATTTAAATTGGTCTGATGTGATGTCCTAGACTTGCCTTGGATTAAGAATCGAATTCAAAAATGCTGCGATTCAAATATAACAAGGAAATTAGTATTCTGTCCATGTATTAAATAATATGAATGGTATTCATAATTGCCTTTTTTTATTTATTTGGAATCTCGTTTGGGTTAAGGTAAATTTTTTTTAACATAGGACTACGTTCCTCCCATTGAGGTCTCAGGAAGGAATTTGATTCACACGTCAGAGTGCCACAAAAAATGTTATATGGGGGATCCTCTATATCTCGGTAACTTCTTATGTTAAAAGCATAACTAATATCTTATTTTAAAGATAAAAGGTAACAACAGAAGTTACAAAATAAATTATTAAATTATGTATGTTACTTTTCATATCATTGATCGATCCTACACAGAATTGTAACATATCCACGCACGATTGAAAAATTCAAAACAAAAGAATTGACATTGTAATATATTTTATTAAGAAATAAAACAATTTTCCATACATTAGTATTTCAAAGAAACGAAAGAGAATTGAAAGTAACTTCGAGAGACAAAAGAGAATCTCGAGAAACAAGAGAATTCAAGAAGCTTCTAGAAACAAAAGAGAAACGCGAGTAACAAAGAGAAACTTTGAGAAACAAAAGAGTCATGCGAGTAAAGTAGTCCTATGCCTTAACATCAGTGGTTGTTTGAAAAAAACAGCCTCCCGTCATTTTTTTTTTTTATTATTTGGTATAATGAAGATAGAATAGAATAGAATTGTAAATTAGAAGACTTTTATGCATCAATTTTCAGTTTTAGATGCTGGTTATTTCTATTTTTGATGCTGTTAATTTAAAACATGAAAATCTTTGCATTTCAGCTTCAAGGACTTTTTTTATTATCACCACTATGTTAAATTATTTCTATCAGCAACTATTTCTTGATATAATTTGAGAAATCTTTTAAATTTTTTTTTCAAAATATATGTTGTTGCTATTACTATTTTTACAAAAACAATTATTTTCTCTTTTCATCCACAGAAATCACAAAAAATATGACGTAATTGAAATGTGTACTGCCTCATTTGAACATGCCTGTTGCAGTTCCTCATATTCAAATCTTTGTAGAAAATATTTAGAGGTTTGGATATGAAAATGAAATCTATATTTAATATTTTACAAAATGCATCTTTGTCTGTGATAATACTTCAGAATGTGTATAATGTGTGCTTTTAATGTTTTTGTTTCATTTGACTTACTTCATTGACAGATAAGTGCCATGATGTCTAAAGTTAAAGCTTCGCTTTACTATCTTTTACAAAGATGCTTGAATTAAGAATGAAAGCTGCATTACAGATTTACAAAGAATTTTTGTATGGAAAATACTAAGTCATGTGTGTTATAATTTATGTGCGTTTTTGAATGGTCAAAAGTAGATTTCATCATTAAAAACTATGTTTTAAATTTATGTAAAGTCGCTCATTATATTAAAGCGCAAAATTACATTTTACTATTTTATATTGAAAATGTTTGATGAATACAAATTCTCATCTGTTTTGTTTATATTATTTTTCAACTAATGATCAACTATGTATTTGTTATTTAGTGAAATGAGGTCACATTTTCATATCTTTGAAGAATAATGATGTGTTACTTTCATAAGCAGTTTTGTAACAATTATTGTGCCGGTTGGGTTAGTATGCAGGCATATTAATCCCTGTAATAATGCCAAGGTGTACTGATATGAATGTTCATTTTTTATAACAAGTGCTTATATTTTTTTTATATATTGGTATTCACTAATATGCATGTCCACAAGTGCATCACCATTTTAATCGTAGGTAAAGCACATATATAGCTGCCCGATTTGAGTTCACATTCAAGCAAACTTTAAGTTTCTTCACTCTCGATTCAACACTTATGCTCAAAACCTGACATCAATAATCAAAATATGTCATAGGTCTGCAAATACGACGAGATTTCATATTTCAGGAGTATTCATGATATTTTGAATAATTTTAGGTTTTTATCAAGTTTATGGAAGGGATATAGTTGAACTTTACATTTTAAAGTGTGTAGGGCTAATGAATTAATATATGAATTTCACTTGGTTATTATCTTTCCTGTTTCTTTTAGCTTTAAAATTTCATTTCGAACAAGTCACGATTTTATTTAATGGGTTAATTTTTAAAATATTATTTTTACACAGTTCGTCTTTAGTTTCTTCATTTTATATTATGAAAAATTTTCCTGTCTGAATTTTTTTTTTGTAAATTTTATTGAAAAATTGTGTACCAGCATTTTCTAATAATGAAACCACTGATAAAAATGTAATCAGATTGTTTTCTTTTTATATTATTACTTTATATATTTATTTTTAAAAACATAGATTCTCAAAATTAAACAAAAGCATTTTCCCCTTTTTACATTCAAATTGTATTTTCTACCGAAGAATAGTTTATAGACTCTGTATAAATTATAAGTAGTTATGAATTATTTGTTGTGTTACATTAATTTCTTATGATCATTATTCCTTTTAAAAAAGTAACTTTCATGTACCAAATATTTTTCTGAAAAGAAAATTTAATAATTAATCTATGAATAATGGATATTGATTCTTTTATTTTTCCAAACAATGATAATTAATGTAATAATTTTTATTATTTTGAAATAAGTTTTAAGTAGGTAAGAAGAAACTCTAAACATTTTTTTTTTTTTTTTTAATTTCAAGGTTTTTCTTAATGTAAAAGAGTCTAGAAATATTATCTCGTAAAAAGGTATGTTTTTTTGTCAGTAATCTTATCAAAAGTGCTGCCTTGTTATTTAGAATTAAGTACCAACTAAGAATCAAACTGTTTTTTCAACAAGAATAGAAAAAATTTAGATGATTGATTTCATAACTTTAGATATAGTGTATACATCTCTGAAAGATAAGAAAATGATTTGTATGAATTTTAGAAAATGTATGTTGATACTGAGTTAATGTTAGTGAGTAATTCTAATTACTCATTTTATATGTAGAGAATATGTTGCTGTAATTTCATAGATCTTCCATTTAATATGAGAAAGGAATTCCGTGAACCGTGAAGTTTGGTAGTTACCTGTTGTATAAACTAGAAGGCTAGTAAATCAGACATGTTAAGAATAAATCTCCAAAATTTAATCAAGGACATATACAATCATTAAAAATTCACCAGTTAGATCTGTTAACTTATTTTCATTGAATGTTAACTGCTGTATTAATTTTGTCTTCCATTTTAGTTCTCAAGTAAATTTAAGAGAATGAGAAAAAAATGCATTTGTTTATTTTGTCACTAGTATGTTTCAAATGCCCTATCAAAAGTTTCCATCTCTGAAGAAATGCAGTAAATTGTTGAAATGTTTCCCCTGAGTAGAACAAAGCTAAAGAGATGCTTTGAAGGTATTTCATCTTAACTGTTACTTGAAGTCTCTATTAAAACCCTTACTGCATTTGTGGTGCTCATAGTTAAACTAATGACCTGGAGAACCACTTCCATTTACAAATGAGGTATAATAATTGGACAATGTCATTGAAACAATTTTATTAACTCTTTTCACTTCAATAAAGATTCTAACTCTTCTTATATGCAAGTGCATAATTTTACATTTTTAATAAAATTCGAAAGATTGGAAATGTGAAGAGAGCAGCATGCCAATACAAAAAGAGGAAAAGTCATTAAATTATCCACTATTTGCACGACTTTTTTAAAAAAAGTTCATAAATTATATGAATGCACATTCAGATTTTTTAAATATTAAACATCTATCCAGAATTTAAATTGCAAAGGCTTAAATTCAAAATGCCGATATAGGGAAATGAATGTATTGTTAACAAAGACGAAATAATATGATATAATTGAAAGGCATTGTAAATCGAATTAAGTCATGCAAGATATTAAAATTTGATTTGCAGCTTCATATTATATCTGCATCTCATTGTAGACTAAAATTTGAGTGCAAATGTTTGTAATATAGCAAAGTCATTTTTTAATGAGGTTTTTAAGAAGTTAAGAACCCCTGACAGACAAACAATTTTTGGCTAATATATCGATATATGTGCAGAATTCATTTAGAAATGGGAAAGAAATATAAAGTATGCATATTACCTCTGTACATTTTGCCCATCATCTGCACATATCAGATTAAATCTTTGGTTGTCTAGAACACTCACTTATTAATTTGATTCAAATGAGAACAGCACTAATGAAATTCAGCAATGATAAAATATTTGCATGCGGAAAACATCTGGGTTTAATTCTTTCATTATATTTCTTAAGTTTTATAATAGGAACTGGAATTACAAAAGCAAAAATTAAATATTTTGAAAATATCATATAATTTTATTTGCTGTTGAAACATATTTACAGTTGAAAATTCAGTAAAAACATATCATTGTTATTTAAAAGTATGAGAAGGAAGTATAGAGAGAAGTTAGGTGTTGAGATTGTCGCTATAGATAATTTCGTCATTTCATTGAAAAAATGTCCTTCACTGTCTTATTAAAAATATAATTTTATCATCTGTATAAAGGTAAGTCTTAAATCGCATGTCCTTGATTAAATTTGTAATAAAAAGTTTGCATTAATAACATCTTCATTTTCAATGTGCTTCAACATTTTTTAAAATATGTATCGTATCCTGTTGAATTGAATTATGATTGCAATATCATGTGTCATGAGATAGTTACTATTTTTTATTTGAAATGTTAACCATTCTCAAAACACTTTCTCAATAGATTTTTAAAATATATGATTTGACAGTAATTCTAATTATGATTAGATATTTAAACTTCTTTTATTAATCAAAATGTTGATACTTTTTTATTAACAGGTTTTTAGTACTGCATATAAATATGCTGTAGTTTTTATAACATGACTTGTTATGGCATCTTAAATTTTGAAGTTCTTATTGTTTGTAATATATAAAATTCACTATGCATTTAATTTCAAAGAATTGTGTTGGACTTTTGAATATGTGTGCTAAGCATATTGAACATATTTCATCAATGACTAAAACTGTCTGCTATGATTTCAATTTTGTATCTAATATTGTCATGTGAACACTATAACTCAAAAACTTGGAATAGCTAGATGGATAAAATTTGGTACACAGTTTTATCATCATGAATGTAGGTTCGTATCAAATTTTGGACCAAATTCATCGAAGGGTTGATTGTCTGTTGGTTTGTATAATCACATATTTTTAATCGCAATAACGTCTTAACAAAATTACTTAGGTAAATGAAATTTGGTATGTGGCCTTCTTACCTTAATTGTAGATTTGTGTCCAATTTTTGTGTCAATCGGTTTAAAAAAAGGCATTCAAATTGCATAATTAATTTTTCTAATCCAATTCTCCAAGTGCATGCGTATGTCTGCGCACGCGGAAGCTATTGAGCGAATTACATCACTTTGTCCTTGAGCCGGCAAGAGTGGAACCTAGCAGTGTGTCATAGATGGGTTTTAATCAGTACACATCTCTTTGAATTTGATTCTTTACCTAAATATTTTACAATCACTATAATCTACAATGAAAAACCTTTTGATAGGCATTGGATTCTGGGTTACAGTAGGTTCGAATTTTTTTTATCCACTCGTGTGGAGGGGAAACAGCACCTTTTTGGGGAAGTATATGAGAAAGTTTAGGGGAGACCACTCCCGCTGGTTAGTGTTTTAAATATAGCCATTCCATTTACTTTTTCATAACAAACATGTCTTAATTTATCCCATCTCTTAAGAATTCAAGCATTGAATGTGTATAAATATGTACAAATAAGTAATATTGCTCATAGAAAATGCATGGAAATTTCTGAACAGGTGCAAGTTTAAATACTAAAAAGAAAATTGTACATATAAAAAATATATATTCAATGCACTTGTATAATAATACTGCATTATTATCAGCTTCTGTGCATTTTTAACCTAGCGTAAAATAATTCTTTGTAATCTTTGCTCAAAATGAACTGAAGTTGCATCATTACAATTCTATCTATTTAACGTTGAAAATATTTAGAGATTAATGAATATTTGATGTCTAATGTGTAATTGTTTTGACTTGTAGTATTTTATGTTATCAAAATGTTTGTTGCTTTCAGCTTTTTTTTTTTTTTTTTTTTTTTTGCTCAATTGACTTATAGACTCAAGTCCTGTGTATGATATATTGTTTGTATACTTGCTTTCTTTTAACACATTTTTAAAAACAAAAAAACATAGTTCATGATTATGTTTTCTATTCATAAAAACATGCATTCCTGTTCATCTTAAAAAAGTATTTTTGTGTAAAAAGTTTTTAAAATATTTTCTTTGTCTAGGATTTATAAAGAAAACTAATGTAGTTGACATAAAATAATGCATTAGTTAACTGATGAAAAATCATTATTGTAAAAATGCCGACTATATATATATAATTTAAAATTAGTATTATTACTCTGATTTTAGTAGATTGTTCCCATCAATTATGCCATGTAATAATTGCATTTTTCTCAAAGTATTTGTTTACTTTCCTTCATTGTATGCTTAAAACTGCCATTGATATAAAAAAAACATTGACAATGCAGGCATTCATATTGCTGTTTTTTCAAATATAGTCCAATTTTAGTTTTACATTTCACAGTGTATTTTTCTTTCTTCTCATTTGAGTTTTAACTGTTACTTAATTTTATCTGTTCTGCATCAATTTTTGAATTGCTAAAAACTTTTATCACTGTCAGTTATCCCCTAGTTACATGTTTGTCTTACAAATCCTTCGTTTTCCATTCTTCATATTGTTAAGTGAGTAATTATATTAAAAAAATCGTGAAATTTGTCATCATTGCAAAAAAATCCATGTGAAATCATTTTTCAAGACATGCAAAGTCTCTTAAACTATTCAACATACAGAAAAGATTGCCTAATACTTGAAATGAGAAATTAGTACAGATTTAAAAATAGTGGGTTGAAATCTAAAGGAAATATTTTATAGTGATATCTTTTATTTGAGGGGAATGGTGTTTTTATTATTATTAATAATAATCATAGCGAACAAATAAAGTCATTTGCAAAGAGCCCTAGATTCAAGCTGATGGGGGGCGGGGCCCTTGTTTTAAAGTCATCATTTCATAGTTGCTTTATTTCTGTTATTTAGTATTAAATTATTGAAAATAGGTTGGATCAAAATTTCTTTCATATGAACAACAATCTTGAATGCTGTTTGTGGCGATCTTAGTGGTGTCTGTCTTTCCCTCTCTTTTGAAGTAGCATCGCTACTTCGTTGAATTTGCTGCTGGGAAGTTATGTAAATATATTCATAATGATTTAACTATTTTGAAATAACAAACAATAGTCACAAGCAATTCTTGTGTAGCAAAAAAGAATGGAAAAATTGTTTTTAATTTCTACAATTGTCTATTGATAGATGTGATCATTCTACGGACTTATAAATCTTGATACTTGGGATTCGACAACTTCTGAAGTTCAAAAAGTTACCTAAGAGAAAGGGGAGTACTTGTAGATTTTTCGTGTAAATAAGATTCCCAGTTGCTTTTTAAAGTTTTTAAGTACAGTAAAACTTATCTAAGCGGCCACCCCTCTCAACGACCACTTTTATTAGGCACAAAATTTTTAGCCTATAGACATAAGGTTAAAATAACCTCTATTAATGGCCACTCAAACCCCTCTGAGTGACCAGCTTGGTTGCCAATTCATCTTCAGTGAAATACATTCCTTCCATCTCTTTGGCCTTTTATTAAGAGGAAAGAAAGAACAACAAAATTCATACATTCAAAACCAACACTGGAAACTGGATCGAAATCAGTCATTCCTTTCTGATTGTGAAGAGAAAAGTGAACTTCAAGTGGGCATTCAAGATTTTATTTGTGCCTTTCAGGCACTGATTCGATCTCTAGCATGGAAGTGGCCGATATGAGTTGCAACCATCAGCAAATAAAACTTTCAGTTCAACAGACTTAAATGGAAAAAAGATATTATTAAAGATATTATTATTAAAAGATATTATTGCTAAAGATTATAAAAAGATATTATTAAAATGGGAAAAATTATTTCCCCATTTAATATTATATTATATTTATTTTGTACTTCCTAACATAAAACCCCTTTAGAGCGGCCTATTTTTCTTGAGGTAGAGACTTTACTGTAGAGAGGTTTCTCTGTATTATGTTTTAGAATTTATTGATAATTTACTCCCCTTCATTAAATAAAAGAACTGCAATCTAACATACCCTGGTGTTCGAAAGTAAGAATTTGTGAATAAATTAACAGCTAGACGCGGAAAGAATGGCATGATGATTTTTCTTTTTAATTCATTCTAGGATTGCATCATTTGATATGTCAGTGATTCTTGGATATGAATTAGATGCATTTATTTTTTTCTCATCACATAGAAATCTTTTTATTTTTTCTGGATTTCGGTTTTATATCCCTCTCCCTAAAGGAAAATTGGTTATCAACTAAATTCCAAAGTTAGTTGTTGTTTTTATTGAATAATTTGTTATCAAATCACAAACATGATGCATTTCCACGGAAACGCGGATTTCCGCTTTTTCGGCATCGAATTTTATCACTCTTATTTTTTAAATTATATAATATTCTACAATATTTTTAATATCTTAAGCACTTTTTGTATAAATTTATTTATTTTATTTTTATATTAATTACACTTATTTTACTTTTCGATATTTATGTTTGGCACGATTCATTATTTATGAGGTTCAGCTTTTTTTGTTCCAAGCCTGTGTCACGTCTGAAATCAGGATAAAGAAACTTTCAGGACTTAATTGATCTTATTTCAGTTCAATCTCATAACAAGTGTACATCTGTTTTCAAGTCCTAGATTTCAAGATATAAGATGCTTATTTCAACTTGGATGCAACTTTTTTTTTTTTTAAGAGCTAAAGTTTGAGAAATGCTGACTTATATTTTATATGTGAAGGAAAAAGAAATTTATATCAACTGCTGTATCAGTTTTAAATTTAATTTATATGATGAATTAGATGAAATGCTTATGAGAATGGATACTTGTAATTGTATTCTGTAGTTTTCCATGATAAGAAGGAATGTTAAAACAATTCATTATTTTGTTATATTGTACATATTAAACATGCAATAGCTAAAACCAAACACAAATATTGATAAACCTAAGAATAAGCCAAAAAATTAAGATAACATAAATTCTGGTTGAATTCTTTTAATTATTATTATTTACAGTGATGAATAGCCAATTTAATAACTATATATTTTGGCTTAAAGGTCAGAAAAAATGTCCAGAAAGATTTTATTTATCAGAAAATATAACCAGATTATCCAAATTTTCATTTGCACCTTTAGTACTGCTTGCCTGTAAAATATTTCTGGTGGCACCCATGGTAGATTTTATACAAATAAGTTCATTAAGACAGGCAAAGTCATGAATGTAATTATACGGCTAGTTGGAAAAAGTAATAGTATGTTGTTCGTATTGAAATTTTAAAATGTAATATGTTTCCTAAAATTTGCTTTCCTTAAAACTTCTTAAGATTTCTTTTTATTATATCAATGCTCATTAGTCAGTGATTTGCTCAATGTCCATAATCATTGGAGAGGTATCTGTGAAATTGATGCTCTTGTGTGATGGATTATTTTTGTTACTGTATAGTGTTTTTAAAATATAGTTGTTTTAGATACATTAGTATAGAATTCGTCAAAATTTAACTTGTAAAGATTATTGCACTATTGAGTAATAATTTGATCTATTTACAAAAAAATTACTAGATAATATTTGTGCCAAACAAAGTGCCAAAATTTTGTTATGTAGGTGAGTAACTTGTATGAGCATATCCTACCATGAGTGCTCTTAATGCTCTTGACCTTTCATGTTTCACATAATCTCTGGGAACATAAATGCAAGTAACGTACTTAATGTTTACCCTTTGCCCTCCAAAAACTATTTAGATGCGTATTGTACTTTGTATGTCACATTTGCAGATTAAATTCCTTAAAAGATTGCACAATTACTTTAATTAGTTATCAAAACAAGTAGTAATTGTCTCTGTAAAATCCTGTCTAAATTGTTTGAATAAAAATTGCATCATATGTGTTTTGAAGGTAAAGTATGGATGCAACTCATGTCACCTTAGCGGAGACAATGGAGCGCTAAGGTTTAAATAAAATTCCTATAGTTGCTATAAAACATGCTAACCTTATTAAACATTTTTGTTTTAACTTTGTTCTTGTGTCTATTGTATAAGCATAAAATAAAGCACAAAAATTTAGGAAATCTTAATAAAATGTATAGTGACAAACAGATTTTGAAGTCTTGTATGCAGTCCTAAATACCCCAAATTGAGAAATATGTCTTGTGCTATCCTTTTAATTGCTTGAGTAATGTTGGTGGGAATTAAAATGTAGAGATTGGTGTGGAGAGATGTGAGTAGGAAGAATGGACACTTATTTCAGCTCCTTTTTGACCTTATCATAAAAGACTGAAAGTAGTAGGGTAATTTGTTATAAATTAATATTGACTGAACCTACTTTTTAATTAACATTTACATATTACTTGACCTTTTTAAATATCTAATGACCTAAATTTTTACATTCCACGAAGCGAGTTATTAGAATTTCCATGGATGCCGCCAGATTTTCTTTACTTCCATTTGTGGATTACAAAACATATTTTAATACGTTTTCTTTTCTCGAATTTATAAAAGGAATTAAAAATATTTTACTGGCTTTTTCATTGATTTTATATGTTGTGCACCATTATATAACACATAATTGCTCCATAATGCAGCAAAACATTTTTTTTTTTGTAATCATATAAATACCGTTTTTTGTTCAATCAAATCTGTTCCCTCAAGTATACATAAATATATTTATATCTCCCTATCTTAATTTTTTATATTTATGTTCCAAGTATTTATGGCTAAATGAGCTACTATCAAATGAAGAGTTCAAAAACAGTTTGTTATACAAGCCAACATATTTCTTCATCCAACATGAGGAAGCAAATCGCTTTGTCAGCTGATGTCTATGCTTATTTCCTATTAGAATTTGTACATTATAAAACATTCTTGTTCTGAAAGTACTTTACCCTACTACTGATATCTCGCTTGTTATATCTATGCTTTATCTCTCTCTCTCTCTCTCTCTCTCTTTTAACATTGCAAGAATGACAACAGTGTGATGTTAGTCATACTCTTCAAAACTGTAGTCTTGAAGTTAGTCATACTCTTCAAAATCGTTATCATCATTATGAGAACGATTTTGGTATCATCCAAAGTAAATCCTGTACAACATTGAAGAAACAGTCTCAGGGTTACAGCTGGATTGTTAATTGTATCCTCCATTTTGTCGAGATCATTCAATGTCTCGTACGTGTTGCAACTTAAAAATGGAAGATCTGTTATTGGTTTTCAAAATACTGAAAATAAAAAAATTCTAAATACTTTTGTATAATTATTGAGGCAAATTTTTTCTTTCTGCAATTCTTTCCTTTAATGGTTTTGCAATTTTTCGTTATCATGCTGTGAAAGTGTGGTAGATTCATCTCATTCGAGTAGGTATTGTTTATTAAGATTGTTCTTGACTTTTGGATACCAGTGTATAAGATGTATTGCAAACATTCCCTTTTAAGCGTCCTACATTTTAAAATGAGTAACATGTTTGCAAGTTAAATTTAGTACTAAAAACTGAAGGATTTTAAGAGACGAGGGGAGAAAGATCCATCTTCTGTAAATTGTATGCACTTTCATGACTTCTGAAACCATTAAGAATTAAATTTGAGTGGGAACTTTGTGTATATTTTTAAGTTGTCTGAATTGCATTAGAAATTCTAAAGTAAAAATGTAGTAGATTATCTGTTTAAGTTATTTATTTTAATGATTTTTTTCATTTGCATAATTTTTTTTTATATGTTTGCTATATTGTACTTTATTCTATTTTAATCCTTATTTACAGAACCGAATAAAAGTTTTCAGTTCATTTCTTTTATGTATATAATTTTTATCAGCTAAAGTATTTACTCATTTTTATATGTTTGGGGTGTTGACTTTGATTGTATTATTTTTATACTTATCCAAAGAAAACAGTATGTACATATAACAGCATGTAAAAATGTCAGCTACTCATGTGTGGGTCAAGTCCCACATGATTGAATTTTTAGTCATATTTTATTTTTCTGTTAATTGGTAGAAAATATAGTTATATGTTTTTTGTATTCTGTAAGTATATTCTATGATTCTGTATGTCTTGATATATTTAATTTCATTTCTTGTACAGTATTTTTTTAATGTTATTTACGAAACAGTGAGCGATTTAGAGTTTAGATATTAAATTTTATATCTATCTTTTATATCTGAGGACTCCTGAAAAAAAAACTAGGAGGCAATGAACTTCAATATTAAAAATCTACTCAAATTAATTTACACTGAAGTCATTTTGTTGTATCATATCATTCCATTTTAATGAATTGTTCTTTTTTGGTTTCAAAATTGTATTTATTGCTGATGATAATAAATATACGATTATATATTTTATATTGACTCTGCTTATATTAATTTAATATATTTTATAGAACAAAAAATATATACAGTGAGTGTTGAGACATTTGAATGGCTGTACATCTACAGTAGAAATGATTTCTCTGTAAACGTGAGTTTAATTGAATCGAATATTTAAAAAAATGAGTGAATTTAAAAATTTTCTGAAATGATTTCTAAATATTCTGAAAGAAGTATAACAGTTCACATCAACTTTATTTATCTCATTCTAGCTTAAATAAAACAAGCTAAAGGATGAATGAAATGAAAACAAATGTTCCTGATGATTATGCTATCAGGTTAATTATATGATAACATTCCAATATGCATTTCACAAAACAACAAACATGCACACAATAAATTCTTTTCTTTTCTTTTTTTTGGCTTGATATTCAAGGAAAACTGTGAGAGAGATGTAAGCTAATATTGGGAATGTGGTAAGTCGGAGGGTGTCTGCGAACAATTTTTGTTGTTTGACGACCTTCACAATGTCGATATAGACGAATCCCTCCATACACTGGCAAAGCGAAGATTGAAATGCCCACTGCTAATGCCCCGGCACATAATGCTAGAGCTCCAAGAACTGGTGCTGCAATTAGCTTTCCACCTACAAAAAATATTTTATTTATATAACAATTTTAAATGTACAGTCGGACCCCCATATATTGAACTTCCATACATCGAAAATCTCTATACATCGAACTTTTTCCTGGAACTTTGGATTTTCACGAGAAAAAGTTGTCTGTAAATCGAATGAAATTTCTACATATCGAACAAAAGTTTTCTCATATAAAATTATGTATACCTATTGCAGTTCAAAAGAGCCCATGGATTTCTTTAATATAAATTAAATATAAAAAAATCATTTATTCTTACAGCAATAAAAATTCACGAAAGACTAAGGATGTTTACGAAAACGAGTCTTATGTTATTCTTAGCTTTTGTTCTACGAATCTCTTTCCTAGCTTGAAGCAAGATTTTTACTTTAAATTCAGTTCAGTTTCGTTTTAAATTATTTATAGTGAACATGGCCCCTAAACGGAAATATTTAAGTGTAAAAGAAAATTTCAGCTTAATATAAGACATGGAAAGCGGGATGAAATATAGGTACAAAAATAATTTCGTTTTGGGTGTTTTTTTGTTCGAGCAGTTTTTAGTGCTCTGTAAGCAAATTAGAGACATATTTGTACATTTTTAAGTGTATTTCTCTGAGAGTATCAACTCTTCTTTAACCCTAAAAATTAACTATGCATAATTGTTTTTAGTAAGAAAATGTTAAAAATTGCAAAATGTAATTTCTGTTTATCGAAATTTGTATATATGGAATTTTTTTCCGGGAACCTTCAAGTTCGATATATAGAGGTTCGACTGTGATTACATTTTTCTACAAATCTATATAAAATAGAAAATAAACGTGTCTGTCGCAAGAATACCTCCGAAATGGCGAGTAACAGATAAATAAAATTTGCACATGCCTTTCTGGGGATTATTTCTAGGTCATTTGTGCTATTTTCAACTTTCAAATCATTTTTTCCCTTAAGATATATAATTATTTGATCCAGAGTTTGGCGTTTTTGCTCAGTATTTCGCCAATAACTTTGATATATTTATCGCAGGAGATTGAGTTATATATCATCTTAAGGAACAAACAATTATCTTTCCAATAATTTTAGTTTAAATATACGATATTTCGTCTAATCTTGACACGTTTTTAAACAATCCTAACCAGTGGTTTAAGGCCTTTAAAGTTTTCAGTTTCGACTGAAGGGAGAAATGACAGAGAAGAAGACTCCAATTAGGAGGGGGCTCTTCTGCGAGCTCTTTGACCCGCTTCTTGGTAAAGTCGTTGCGTTTGTAACAAGCGTTTGTAATTTAATTTTTTATTTTGCCTGGATAGTATTTAAGGAAAAGAAAAAACACAAAGCAGATATTAGAAATTTTTGACTGCGTTCGGAATTTGAATTAAATACCCCGAAGTTTCCGCTTTTTTTTTTTTTTTTTCTTTAAACGATACTTCGTTGAATTCACTTGAAAATGAAATTCTTTTTAAATCGTTTTTGCAATGTAGCGGGAACCTTAACTTTAATATATGTGAAAGGCCAACGAATTCTTTTGCACTTCCATCAACATTAGATAAAATTTAGTAGTATATAATCATTTAAAGTCGAACTGATGCACTTGAAGATGAAAACTTATCTTCCAGTCATAGTAGTCACCGGTTTGAATGTTCTGTTTTATTTTTGTTTTTCAAAAATAGCATGTTATTTGGTTCAGAAATTCAGTATAAAATATTTCGTTGGACAGCTTTATTGTAAACTTTATTTCTTTAATTGAATGATTATTACTAATATGATGGGCAAACCAGCTGGTCAGTGCAGGCAGTTATTCTTAAATAAAAATCATTATTCAACCTTCCGTCAATCATTTTCATCCTTAAATGGTAGCAATGTATATCGCGTATATATATCTATACTATATCTGTGGATTCCATACGAGCAACGGTATCTGGTAGTGAATTTTAGAAAAAAATGATTTCTTGATTCCATAATATTTACAACAGTGAACTAAGACAAAGACTAGAAGGTAGAATTAATTAAAATAAAAAGATTATACTTGTTAGTACACTAATAAAAGTGTGCTTTTTCAAGCTGTTTTTATTAAATTTCTTTTATATTTATTGTGTTGTTTCTGTCTATGCAAGGTAAAAATCGTTAAAGTAAAAAGATAATTTCACCGTACAAACAATGTATATATTGCAGTAAAATTCTCTAATGGAGCATTAGTAAACAATAATAATTACCAAATATTGCGCCTCTGATAACTTTTCTTTGAATTGGTTGGTCAGCTTTGAAGCGATATTTGCAACCAAAGATACTCAGCTTGCTATAGTGATCCCCGAAGAACTTCAAATATCGAAATCGTTCTCCACATTTGTAGCAAAAATCTGTCTTGCAACGTGTGCAGTGCATGTGATCACAGCCAGTGGTACGCTCGATATAGATCTGGAAAGAATTAAAACAGGAAAAAATTAATAACTGTTAATTAAACGGAAAATAACAACTGAAACCGAATAAAATAAACGAATTCCAATTCGTCTGTTATAGATTAACCATTTCTGTTGGATTCTTTATTTTTCTTTCTATTCTCATTTTATGTAATCGCTTCACACTGTGCTGAAAAGGAGCTTAACGCAGTAGCGTTACCTTGGTATAGGAGGGGGGAAATATTACTTTCTTCTTATTTCCCTGTCCCCCCACCCCAGCCTTGTGTAATGGAGACATAGTGGGCATGCGTCTTACTATATTGAAACTATTTCTGAATTGGCACTTTAAGAGAAAAGAAACAGTGGCGTATTAACCGACCCTGAATCATTAGATGTCAATGGCACAACCATAACGACAGGACTGACATAACGGAAAATGAGAGCAGCGATTGTTACGTATGATGCCCTATGTAGCGTAACTCATGTTGCATTTTCGTAACGAATATTGCACAAGAATTGCCTGTAAAACATAATGGCACTCAAAAGTCGCACAAAAAATTTTCAACGCCCGCATTTATGTAATCGTAATTTTTTCGAAAGCGGCATCTGTTCAATTATTCAAGTTCAGGTTTCATGAAATGCAATAATTTCAGAAAATAAAATTGTCTTTTTTTTGTAGTAATATTTTAATGCAATAGTTTTATTACACGCGCTATCTTGTGAATCTTAAGTTTGACCGATCGAATGGAATAAATGATGTCAACCTAAAGTATTCGTCAAACACGAGGTAGTAAGAGTATGACTTGGGCATGGCTGTTCTTTGGGCTTCGCAGTATCCCGCTGCGGCACCTAATCTTCCAAGTCCAGTCTGAGTCTTGGTGTTTTTAATAAAATATCGCACAACCGATTAATAATAATTTTTAACTACTTCATATTCAGTTGTGAAATACTGTGCATATGCAGAAATCGACTACTAATATTTCTTATATCGGACCAAGACAAAAATAACGAAATGTCTTAAGATATTCACAAAATATTTCAGTTATGAACGTTCAACTCATTTGAAATAAAATTATTTGTGTGTTTTAATATAAAAATAAAATTAATGTTAGGAAGATAAAATAAATACCACGGAAAGTTGTTTCTTTCTCTGCAGGAAATGTATAGCGTCTTTTAGTAATTTATCGTTTTTCATACCCTCGCTCATTACTGAGAAGGACAATTGATTAAAATGAGTATTTGAAATCGGATATCAGACACGTTGTGATGCGTCGTTTTGCATTAGGTAACCGAAAAAGGCTACAGTATATTTCACAATTATATATTTCAAAATGCATAGTGTGTGGTGGGTTTCATTAATTAATGAAGTACTATTGAAATATATACCCAGTGCCGCCGAGAGCCGATCCGAGCCCCGGGACAAAGTGCTGGCATAAGGACCCTCACACACTAGCATGAACCCCCCACCTCATTTACGAATTATGTCTGCGGTGACTAATCAGCGGACGGTGGTCTTTCTTCCGGCCAATCAGTCACGTCCAGTATTGTTGCGAAAATCTGATTTCTAACTACCTACTGTAATTTCGATTCATATAATGAGAACTAGAAGATTTGTGTCCGTCTAAGACGGGCTTTTCGTTTGCCAACAATATCTCGGATCTGATTGTCACAGATTTACTAACGAAAGTTGTTGAAGAAAATATCATGCATATTGTTAGAGTGCTCAAGAAATAATAAAAGAAAAAGGATTTGAAACTGAACTGATGATTCAATTGACATTAACTTTCGTTTTGTCCGAGTAAAAATAATGCAAAATCTACTAACAGAAATACAAAATAAAAAAAACATTATGAATTGATGAATGCTAATCTTTAAGTAAAAGGAGCCTTTCAGTGTGAGAACGGTTAAGGGAAAAATTTTAAATATAAATATTCATTTCCAAAATTAAGTACGAAAAAGAAAGAAACCTTTTAGCAAAAATTGAACTATTCTAAATAGTTCTGTGTGCATGAATTAAATAAAAAGAAAGAAAATGAAGGACATATCATAATTCAATCCGATGAATCAACATAAAATAAAAAAAGGAAGCCGCTAAACTCGACTAAAAAATAAATAAAATAAACTGTCAAATAGCAATAATGTCCATTTATCCCCTGTGTATGCTAATTTGTAGACGTAAACGTACCGTCTGAATCTCTTTGGCACGTAGCCAAACCAAATGCTAATTTGTAGACGCACACACCGTCTGAATCTCCTTGGCACGTAACCAAACCAAACCACGTGAGCGTTACCGCAATTTCTGGATATATCTAATATAGATGTGTGAATTTTATATTCAGAGAAAATAGATGTAAAAAATATAGTTTAACTCATACCGACCAGGCCATGCCATGGATAAAAATAAAATACTCTTGAAAATAAGAAAATATGTTTTTTCCTTATCCCGGGCCGATGGGCCCCCCAGGCCCGGACCTCGAGGATGTTGCCCCTGCTTCCTCCCTCAGCGGGCCTGTATATACCACAAAATTGACGTGGTTCCCTAATAAAATATTGATTACTTACCTTGCATTTTGGGCATTTCTGTGCATTCAACTGTCCATGAGTACGTCCACGCGCCCAAGTTCTCAGTAGACGATCCCCCTTCCTAAACTGCTTACAAGTTAACGATCCATGCCAAGGAGCATGGCAATTGAAGCACCATTCCAGATGGCAGGATGGACAGGTAACACTAGAATGAGAAAGAAGAAAACTAAGAATGCATTTTAAAAAAATAAAATAACAGAATGCATGTATTGCTTGTTCTATCATAGTGTATTCGTGATGTGCTGCATTAGGTAATAAATAGCAGCTCCTTAAAATATTCGAATTATACGAAAGAAATGGCAGCCTCTTCTGATTATGGTAATTTCTTTTCAGTCAGTGATAAAAATTAGAGTAGAGTGTTAAAACTTATCACAGAGCAATGAGTGTTGGACAAACAATCAAATTGGACATTTAAAGTTATAATTGATGGCATATTCATTTTTTAAAATATTTTTAACAGCCATTTTAAGACATGCATATCAAATTCTTTTAATGTCATCCAGATATGGATATTCAGATACAATCAAACAACAAAATCATGCTTTAAGAAAAATTAAAAATGATTAAGATAAAATAAATAA
Source organism: Araneus ventricosus (assembly GCA_013235015.1). Taxonomy (NCBI): domain Eukaryota; kingdom Metazoa; phylum Arthropoda; class Arachnida; order Araneae; family Araneidae; genus Araneus; species Araneus ventricosus. The sequence goes on from BGPR01000001.1 coordinate 3,320,372, forward strand.
AATGGAAGAGAACTCGAATGACGAACTTTTTCAAAGTGCTACTCGCCATCGGAGTTCTAATATGGATAAATTTTCTGTCAAGGGAATGACTAAATAGTTAAATAATATTCCCTCAGTGGCACTTTGAAAAAGTTCGCCATTCGAGTTCTCTTCCATTTTTTTTCATTTTATTTATTTTATCTTAATGTTTTTAATTTCTATTAATGCATGATTTTGTTGTTTGATTGTATCTTAATTGGTTAGTTGAATTCAGACAATATTGTTAATGCAATAACTGGATGCTGCTGCGTTGCGCGCAAAAGGTATATTGTTATCACTATTGTTTACTTCTTCTGTTCCCTCTGTATTTTCTTTTTTGTAATTAAATATCTTAGTGTGGATATGTTATATTTGTTACGCGTTAAATACTCACCTCCAATCTAGTTTCTGATATAATTTATAAAGGTAGTTTTGCTAAATTCAATGAAAAAAAGTGGGGAAAGCAATGTCAGTCACCTCTACACGTTGGTAGAATAAGCAACCTACTAGAAACCAAGGAAGTAAAGAGTGCGTGAGACTTTTATTAGTAACCTTTAGGATCTGCTGGTTATTATGGGGAATTATAGGAACATGAAAATTTTTATCTACAGCAAAAGCGCAACTTCCGCAACCAAACGATTCAATTGGCGCAGTCACTTGTTGGTACTGACACATTTGATATGAAAGCGAACAGTTTTTGAATGCAACTTCCTTGCGGTATGCATAAAAAGTCATAATTTAGCAGATTTTGTAACATTGAAAATACTCGTTCGTTGCAAAATCTGCATTGTATTCCTTTCTACACAGATAACGGTGTGAAGTATCGAAGTAGGCAATATTATTTGCCATTGTTGAGTTGATTTCAGATAGTGGAACTAGTATCGAAATCAACTCAATCAGAATTTCTTCCATATTTTCCTTTATTCAAATAGCCCCACTCACAAAAGTTATACGAATATTGGTGACAATCAATAAACAACATTAGTTCCTTTTGTTTTTCTTTTAAACGCAGAAATAACTGTTTTGTTTCTTACTTTGATTTCTAACCGCTGAACCTAGACAGAAATTTCCATACAGTCGAAAGTTAGGGACGATTGAAGATATATTAATAGAAATAATTTATTTTCCCCAAGCGAGCACGATAACAGATAAACGTCACTTTCTCGTCGTAACGAAAAATGGAAGATTCTTCTAAACAATAGATACATTAACGAAAGCAACTGTATGTAAATGCGAAAATACTTCAGCTAAGTTCTGTGATGAATAAAGATTCTACAAAGTCGAGCATTATTATACGCGATTACATGTTAATTCTGACGAACTTGAAATTTGATTGTATGCAATTGCATATAACGCAAGGGAAACCTACGGCTGCTTGATTTTCAGTAGTTAAACCAATTAATTTTTAATGTGGCTGAAAAAATATGAAGATCAAAAAAACTTTTAAAAACTCGTCTATTGAAGATAAGAGACTTTCAGTGCTCAATTCTTAAATTTCGATCTGTCTGAAACTATATATCACCAGTTTATTACTACTCATGTCCGAAATATTTTCTATTGGAGTGTTCTGGTCCAAACCTACGCCATTTGTTTTCTATTTTCAAAAGATGTGACAATGTAACTGAATCAAATTCACTAGGTGTAATTTTGATGGCAAATGTTATTAATAAATATAATGCTCTGAAGTAATCCATACGGAAATAATTATTAGTTTTTTCTTCTCCTTGAATTTCCAACTCGAACAATATCCGAACTTGCGACAACATTCTAACTGGACGCAAATTTTAGATTTTCTCAATAATTTCAGCAAACAAAGTAAAATAAAATCTTTGAAAATAGCACCGATTTGCTTGTTTCTTTTCTCAATGTCATAAAAATTTCCATGTTATTTTTATTAACTTTAAGAAAGGTTCTGGAAATAAAGGGTTTTAAAATTACATGAAGAAGAAAATAACTTTAAAAAAAAAAGAAATTTGAAGGCTAAAAGAATTTTTCTAAATAAATTGGCGAAATTAACAGAAACAGGATATAAATATTACGGGTTACAATTTATTGCAATGAAACTATAAGTCACCGAACAAATATTTGACAACTCACCGACAGTTTTATACTTATTAACACAAAAATAATATGAAATAATTATTCGAGCTGGGGGGGGGGGGCGCTTATGAAGCCTTCTGCTCACATCTTGTTAAAGTTTTTTTCTTGAACCGAGAAAAGGAATTCTATGAGAGGAAAAACTCTTATAAGGATAACTACGTCATAACAATTATACGCATGTATCAGAGACGCTTTTGTAGGATAGTAAAAATTGATCTACTTATTACGACAAAAATTGTTTAAATATTTTATCAAGGAATTTAAGCTTATAATAATTCTTGCTTGAGTCTTAAAAGATTAATTAAAATTTCCTATTGGTATGCACAAAGCGAATCCCTTCGAATGGAGAATCGGATTTCCTTCCTGTCTTTAAATCGTTGCTTTCGGGACCATGTTTTTCTTATACTTGTTTGCCTAACAGCTTTTTTATCTACACAAATGAAAATAAATAATAAGCATATGTTCTAACCTTAAATTAACTTAAAAACGGTGTTTTCACAACATGCATTTTATTCTGTGCATATTTCAAAATTTAATCAGCTCTCTTGTGACCCGTATTATAGATAACAGATTGCTCAATTTTTTTATTATATCGAATCATAATTGAACATTGTTCCTTTTCTGCAGTGACTCTTCAATTACATGAAAATATTTTTCAAATGCCTGAAAAGGTTTTGAGGACAATTGTTGAATTTATCTTTCAGGTATATGATGTAACATGTTCTATTTCTTTATGCAGTGTTATCTGGCGCTGGACAGACCAATTTCAACAGTTAAGGAAGTTCAAATAATGTCTCCTTAGGGTTACCTTATTTGGACCGTCGCCTAGATTGGATCCTTATCTTTACCTCAAATGTATTAAATGTTTGGGCAGTAAAGTAGGCAACTCACGGTACAACGATGTAAATATGGTTTGTGAAATCATTTTTATGAGAAAGTGCTACGTGGCTGCAGTTAGTGAACAAGTGTTTATATTTAGATATCATCAATTAAATATTTTAACAAAAAAACCTAATAGTCTTTACACTCTTTTAAAGTAAGTAGCATACACACATGTCCACACTTATCGTGGTCCGATAGCAAATTTCTAAACCGTTAGAGATAGACATATAGTTCCAATTGGAAAAATGCTTTAAATAAAGGTAAGAATTATATTTTATGTTTTTTGAGTCACTCAATATATTTCTGAAAAAGTTACGAATTCTAACTTTTTACACGGTCCCCTGGTCCTATCACTCATATTTAGTAAAATCTTCTTGACACTCTAAAATTAAAAAAAAAAAAAAAAACTCCCACTCTTCTGCGACTAAAACTGAGCGAGTTCCGGAGCTTTGAATTTCATGATTTTTAACCAATCAGCGGCCTCGTCGAGCAAGTGCAGCGCATTGATTCGTGGATCGTCTTCAAGACGGCTATTGAAATGGTGCAAAGTGATCTAAGTCAGCGATATTCAAAGCTCCATAACTCGGACAGGTTTAGTCGCAGAAGAGTGGGAATTTTTTGTTTAAAACATTAGAGTGTCAAGAATATTTTAATAAATATGATTGATAGGACCGAGGGACTGTATAAAAAGTTAGATTTCGTAACTTTTTCAGGAATATAATTATTCACTCAAATAACATATATTATAATTCCTCCCTTCATTTAAAGCATTTTTCCAATTGGAACTATATGTCTATCTCTAACGGTTGAAAAATTAGCTATTGGACCACGATAAGTGTGGAAACCCTGTATATTAATCATTCTTCCGAGAAGAAACTTGTTTGGTTACAACAATTTATTAAGTTTTATTAAAATAGTTTAAAGATAAGTTTAGGTAATTTTTTTTGTATAATTATTAAAATTGTTCAGATTGGACTACAAATAGTTGCCTGAATTGGAACAGCCCAGAAGTTATAATAACTAGTAGTTCTCATAAACCGGAATGGAAACAAGCTAGGGAAAAAAAATATTAATATTAAAGGCATCAAATGTCGATTCAGAAAGAGCAAAAATTAAGGCTACGTGGCTTTTTATCATACGTGATAAAACAAAGGAAGAACTGATACAGTGAATAAAATGTCATATATGCCCTCCTACACTAAGCTGGTGTGAATTTGAGAATCAAAAAATACTTTTGTATTAATTATGCTTAAAGAAATTGAAAATTGGTGGTCCGATTCGGGAAACCAGTTTCTTTAACTGGACCGCTGACACAAATTTAATGTGTTTTTTTTCAATGATTTTAAAGTCCTCCTCGACACACAAACAAGTTCGTTCCGACTGACACATCTTAATTCGAACTGGTCTAAGTCGGATTTATATTTTTCAACACTGTTTTCATTCTAATGAGATACAAAAAATGTACAAAAAGCACCAAAATTCAATGTATTTAGTATAACCAGTGGCAAATCCAGGGAAGGGGGGCTATGGGGCTGCAGCCCCCCCCCAGATCTAGACCAGAATTATTTATTTTACTTAAAATCACTACAGCTGTTTTATCTTAATCTCCCATTAAAAAAAAAATGACAAAATTTCTTCCTGGCTTTTGACAGGCTCGAAAATTTTCCCACTTTTGTAGTCATTCCACTCGTATTTGTAGCGTTGATGCGGTCAAAAACATGTTTTTGCTAGTTATTTCATTGTGTTTTTTATTAAATTATGGAAAGTATTGTAGTGTTCTTTATGATTCTTATTGTCAGGTGAGTAAAGTCTGTAAAGTTAAAGTGTTTAGGTTTACATATGCCATAAGGTTTGACATTTGTCACGACAATACAAAATTTTTTATACCTCAGCCCCTCCCAGACCAAAATCCTGGATTCGCCACTGAATATAATTACTGTTCATAATGTGAAAAATATATAACATGTTCTCTATTGTACGTACTGTAAACAAAAATTCTATCTGAAATTACTTTTTTTAAATTTTCTTTCTTTCTTTATTTTTTATTTTATTTATTTATATTTTGGTGGTTGTAAGTCGAAGAGAGTAAATTATAGAAAGTAAAATAAAAATCGTATTTTCTGCTTGTTGTACTTGTTCTTAAAAGACACAATGGTTAAAAAGAAATATGACCAAGAAAGTTCAGGCAAAAGTGAAAAAAGTAATTTTATTATTATTTCTGTATTATTCGCTGTGTAAGCTAAATTATTCATGTCTTTTTTTTTTTAATCAGAAGTTTATCCTTCAATGTTCAGTAGCAGTCTGTATGCAACAAATCTCAGTTTTCACAGTAAATTATCTAATAAGCCTCCTCCTTTATTTTATATTTGAAATCTCGGAAGAACTAGTTTTCATCGAACTCACATAAGATCTTTTCAAAGTATTCTGATGTTACTAAAAACTTCCAAATTTCATTATTTCTAGTTTCAAAAATCTTTAATAAGAAAACACTTGTTATTGCATCAATAAATTTCAGAACAGAATTGAGGTAAATAAGATTTACAAAACAAAATTTTTTGCTTAAGCAACATGTTGTTTTAGTTGAAATTTTAAGAAGTATATAATGTGCAGACCACTAAATATTCATAAAAGTGTAGAGCGCTGGGATTTCCATTGCCTCTTTCAAAATATGAAGACATGTTGAGGAAAAGGAAGGGGAAATGTCTTATGTGTTATGACAACATATTTCCTAACCTTGGTGTCTTACGATCTTCGTCACTCTGGCAATTTGTAGGCTCTCCTGTCTATTGATTTGTTTGCGTGTTCTTCGGTGGTAATAATACGGAGACCTCTTCTATTTTATGACTTATTTTGTAAGCATTTTTACTGACGTCTCCATAAAATGTCAAAACCTGAGAACCTGGCTGTTATAAGAAAATAATTTTGCAGTGGTTGAGCAGGGAGGAATCGAAGCTATAAAGTTTTATATTTTATAAATTACAAGATGGTAACATTCATATTATTAAGATAGCAAGTATTAAACTGTGAATTCACAGGTTTTTCAGACCTATTGATTTATGTGTTTTTATAAAATTAAAATGTTCTTTAAAGTAATTAGTTACTAAGGTAATGATTGCTAGTAATCTATTCAAAGTATTCTCGGTTACAATGACAGTTTGAATAATGGAAATTCATATAGTTTTACATGATATATATTATTTCTTGAATGACAGAATAAAATTGTGAGAAAACAAAATTCAGAAATATGAAATAGAAAGGAAATTTTAAGCTATAAAAATTAGAAATATAAACATAAATAAAAACAGACAACAAAGCTCTGACTTTTAAAATGCAGATTTTTCTTTATATACAAGGTGTCACTCCAATCGTGTGATAATAGCTAGTTTCTAAATCGTTAAATGTATGAATATACTCACAGTTAGAAACATGTTTCAATGAAGTAAAGAATTATTTTTTATACTCTTTGAGTTAAAACATATATTTCTGTAAAAAAATTATTTAATATTTAGTAAAATGATTTTGGCATCTTAATATACATAAGGAAAATACAGGACAACTAAAACTGACTAAGTGATATAGTAAAGTTAAAGTAAAGGGGTCATATATAAATCTATTTCAGGTAACAATCATCAGCTTATGAGAAAATAAAATAATCGGAGCGAATTAAAAGTGGCATTTCAATTTTCTAATTCGTTTAAAAATTCCACAGAAAGACGTAAAACAGATATACACCTTGTATTCACAAAATAACAAAGCTCGTGTTGTAAACAACAGGGTGAAAGGAACAGGAACATCACAAAATGAATATTATTTAAAATACAATTATGATCAGCAATCTGAAAAACTTGAATTAAAAATCGCCAGAAGTATTTTCTCCTACGGCTGAAACAAATTCTTCTTGCACTTTTTGCAAAGTTGTTGGTGTAACAGTCTTACATCTCATGAGAATATGATTTACCAAATCTGGTCTACTCATGGCTTCTCTTATGTAGAATTTATTTTTTATGTCCCCCCCAAACCCCTAAAAATGATCTAAATGACTTAAATCTGGCGATCACGGGGCCCACTCACAAGGTCCTCCGTAACCAATAATGTTACTTTTAAAGCAATTGTTCGAAAAAGTACGCGGATGAAGAGATTTGTGTGCTGGGCCCTCATCATGCCGAAATCAAATTCTGGACAAATCCCACAACGATATGGATTCCTCCAAATAATCAGGTAACGGTCCATTTAAAATAGCTGTATATTAAGTAGATATTACAGCATCATCAAATACGAATGGCCCAATTAAATTGCACTATCATATTACGCACTATCACAGACCAACGCATTTGATAACTATTTGGTACTTTCTAGCGACCATAAGTAACTATTGTATTAATACTTCCTTGGCTTATAAATTCACACCCGTAAGACCAGAACATTTCATTATTTAAAAATGGTTTTCATCTTGTTTATATAAAACAAAACTGCAAAAATCGAAACACGCTACTTGTCTCCCGACAATAGCTCTTGTCCCAGTATTGGGTGATATGGATAGGATATACCACGCATTTGTTTACAATTTTCCACACTTGAGATGATGAATACACACAGGCTTTGCCAATTGCACATACACATTCTTTTCTGGATGAGCAAGGGTACACACTAGGGATGACGGTTATTGCAAAAAAACAGTCTTTTTCACTTCCGGTTTAACCCGGCGGTTAAAACCGCTTAAAATAACAGGTTTTTTGAAAAAACCGGTTTTCGGTTCAAAGCAACGTTTGTAGACAGAATTTATTATTAATAATATATACAATAAGTAAGTATTAATACAATAATTAATTAATGTAATGAGTAATGATTATAAATAAGTAATTAAAACAATATGTAATAATAATAAATGAGAAATTATTGCAATAAGTAAGTATTATTGACAAAATTTTTTATTAACATTGTTTTCACAAGAAATTAATTCATCGGCAAATATTTATCGTCTAATCTGCTCATAAAGACTCTTTCAGCAATGTGTTGATCAGTGAGTCGACACCTCTCATCGGAAACAACATCATTTAACGTACTATTCTTTCGGACATCACAGAACTTCCGACTAAAGATAAATATTTTTTGGCTACAAAAAACAGACGCCGTTTGCAGACAAAATTTTTTATTAGTATTGTTTTCACAGGAAATCAATCCATTGGCCAATATTTATCTGTTCATAAAGACTCTTTCAGTAATCCGCCCACCAACAGACGCCTCGAGCAAGCGGTTGTCAGTGATTGGCCTACGATGATGAAATTCAAAGCTTTATAACTTGGTAAATGTTAGTCTAGTCGAACCTAAAATCGAACCTATCTTCAGAGCCGGTCTTTGGATTTAAAAAAAAAATACCGGTTTAAACCGGGGCAAAAAAATAACCGAAAAAACCGGTTAACCGAAACAAAAAAAAACCCGGTTTTCAGTTTAAACCGGTAGGCTTTTCCCATCCCTAGTACACCCTAGAACATCTTCAATACATATGTGTAGAATTAATTCAGGGGAACGTCTCAAAGGAGACCAATTTTTAAACTACTAATTTCTCTAAAGCGTTTAACAACATTCGCAATCGTATTTGCAGACGGATGTTTTTCACTAGGAAATATTAAAGAATCCTCGCTGCCTCTCGTTTATTTCAGCTGCACTGTGAGTAAATCAACACCATTTCGCCATGCTTTAAATACAAACAAATAAATCTCTTCTAAGAATCGTGCAATTACGCAATAATGGCCTCATGCCATTGTGTGATGAGAAAAGACAAATAGGCGATTTGAACAACTTTTTTTCGACCGATTGAAACGAAAATTGGACACGGATCTACAATTAATGTTAGCAGACCTCATACCAATTTTTATTTATCAAAGCCGTAGGGTTTACGAGTTATAATGTTTAGAAGTATGCGATTATACAGACCGACAGACAGTCAACTCTTTGACGGATTTGGCACAAAATTTGATACAGACCTACATTCAAGATAATAAAACTGTGTACCAAAATTTTATCCATCTAGCTATTCAAGTTTTTGAGTTACAGTGTTCACATGAACGTTTATTTCAGCTGCAATGTGAGTAAATCAACACCATTTCGCCATGTTTTAAATACAAATCAACACCATTTCGCCGACCTGTATTTAAAACGTATTCACATGCAACAAACATACAAATAAATAAATCTCTTCTAAGCAAACAAATATGTATTAAAAGTCTTTTCGAAGGGTCCTAATACCTCCGTAATCCATAGAAATCTAAAATCCAACAATTCCTTCATATTTAATTTCAATTTGATACGATCCTTTAAGACCTTTCTGGAGGCGATGGTGTAGTTTAGTTATATTAATGTCCCGTTTTGAAACAACACGAGGGCTATTTTGGGATGGACCTCGTAATTTTGAACAGCGGTCAGATGACGAGGACGACACCTGAGATGGCACCCCCTGTCCAAACTTCCGCACCACACCAACGGCGATGGAGTTTAGCCTCGAAATAAGGAAATTCAAGGTTTCATAATCGGTCAGTTTTAGTAGCAGAAAAGTGGATCTTTTTTAAAATTTAAAATGTTGGTGTATCAAGAATATTTTACTAAATGTAACTATTAGGACCGGGGGGAGGGGCTGTATAAAAATTTAGACTTCGCCATTTTTAAGCAATATATTTATCGACCCAAACAGCATGAAAATAATTCTTTACCTCATTTAAAATATTTTTCCAACTGAAAGTACAGGTCAATCTCTAACGGTTTAGAAATTAGCTCTTGTTCCACAATTAAAGTGTCACCCTGTCTATTCTAGAAAGATCTAAGAGAATTTTCCTATTTAACATTCGTGATTAAAATTTAAAAGTCAACCAATAAAATGAAGTTTTTAAAATTATATATTCTTTAATTATCAAAAAATAATTGTTTTCCTTTTAGGAAACCTGAATGTGATGTTAAGTATTGAGATTTAAATAACGTTTTAATTTATTTCTGAAGAATATAAAATTTTATCTTATATACTTAACTTTTATATTTATGCATAACCTGATTCGTGCACTTTAAAATTAAGATTTTGAAAAAAAATAATTAAAAAATTAAGTTTGTAATTTTATACACTTGACTTGACTACATTGTGTGCCAAATATACGTAATATTTTAATTTTTTAACTTTCTGTAATTATTTTAAACGATACCCTATTTTTAATTACTTCCACTTCCATCGTAATAAGCACACTTTCACTTCGAGTCCCGAGTCTTCCGGGAAAATCCCCTTCTTCCACTATATAACCTTTCTGCGCATTGTTAACTGCCTTTTTTACTTTCTCGTATACGAAGTATACAAAGAGAAAGTATTGTAATCGTCAAAAAATTCAAACTCGAGATTTTGACGAATGTCCACGTTTTAGACCTCCCTGAATCCGAAAAACACAATTTTGGAATTATGTCTGTCTGTATGTCTGTGGACACGATAACTCGAAAGCTATTAGAGCTACGGGGATGAAATTTGGTATGTGGTCTTTAAACATAATTTGTAGTTTTCTATCAAATTTTGGACAAAATCCGTCAAAGGGAAGTCTGTCTGTCTGAATTTCCGCAGTCATGTGAACACTATTATAACTCAAACACTTGAATAGCTAGATGGATAAAATTTGGTACACAGTTTTATCGTCATGAATGTAGGTCCGTATGAAATTTTGGGCCAAATCCGTCAAAGGGGTGACTGTCTGTCGGTCTGTATAATCGCATACTTGTATCTCATAAGCCCTTTGGCTTAGATAAATAAAACTTGGTAACACGGATGCTAACATTAATTATAGATCTGTGTCCAATTTTCATCTCAATCGGTTAAAAACAGGTGTTCAAATTGCATATTTAGTTCAAAATGCACATTACGACTGTGTGTTGGCGAGCGTTTCGCTTACTTTACTTAAGTTAGTATTGTTGGCGTTTGATCTTGGCGGTCTACGAAGGAAATTATAGCGAACCGCAAACACGCGCTTCGGAAACCCCTGAATCGAAACTTCGTTCTGACATTCTCCAGCTGGAAGGTATGGTGAAATCTTGTATGATATCTGTAATAAGATTTCGTACTCAAAAACGTTAAATAAAGTTGTGGTACCTCAGCGCGCCTAAAAATTTACAACATACGCAAATTTTTTTTTGCAAAATATTAAGTCTTGGGAAATTCATGTTTCATTGTAAATAACCATTCATAATTTTTTTCTCAAAATAACCAGGCCTTGGGTAAATACCCAAGAATATTTACCTACCCACTAGGTGTTTACCCACTCCACATTACTGGTCGTATGCGAGAAAGTTTCGGGGAGGCCACTCTCGCTGGTTACTTTTTCGTATACGAATTATACAAAGATTCGTAATCGTCAAAAAATTCGAACTCGAGATTTTGACGAATCTCCACGTTTTAGACCTCCCTGAGTTCGAAAAAAAAAAACAGTTTTGAAATTATGTCTGTCTATCTGTGTGTCTGTCTCTTGCAATGCCTCTACAAACACCCAAAATTTGAAGATTGATTTCACATATATCCACTCTAAAAATGGGAAAAATTGCTTATCAGTTGTTAATGTTAGTGGCCAAGCAAGCAACTCATTTGGAATTCACATTGACCATGTTATATCCATCTTGGATTAAATGATATAACTATATACACATAAGCATAGTTGTCATAAACAATTTATTTCCATAAAATAATAGAAGCAAACAGAGATAAAAAAAAGAATGAAATACTTCATTTGATTGTCTGGAAACCTAATATTCACATGTAAAACAAGAATAAATCGTATCAAAAACCCAAGCAAAAATAAATGTCAGTAACCTTTCTAAAAACTATTATGTTTTTTCGATGAAACGCTGCACTAAAAGTTCCGGTGAAACGTGAAATAAATATTCTTGAATGTATCTAAGCAAAATATATACGTAAGCGTCCCCATGGAAACGTATTTAAAACAACTGTAAAATTATTCTTTTTCGAGTGTGTTCAATTTTGAATGGCTTAAAGCGATTAAATTGAGGCAAAAATAATGCTACAATAACTAACCATTCTTGGAATATATTGCGGAAATTTAAATAAACGCATGCAGATTGGAAGGAAGAAAATCTTAATAAAAACGTTTTTAGCACCCCTTATGCTAATTCTCATGTACGAAGTTTCATTATTCATAGAACAATTTTTTTAGTACCCATCATAAGGTACCTAATTTGAACAGAATAAAGATTTAATTTAATCCTCTACATTATTAAACACTGTTTACTTAACATCAAATGTCATGTTTATAGGAATGAAATTTTGTAATCGTTTTTACTTTTTCGTAAGCGAAGTATACAAAGAGAAAGTATTGTAATCGTCAAAAAATTAGAACTCGAGATTTTGGTGAATCTCCCCGTTTGAGACCCCCCTGAGTCCGAAAAACACAATTTTGGAATTATGTCTGTGTATCTACCTGTCTGTGAATACGATAACCTACAAACTATTAGAGCTAGAGAGATGAAATTTGGTATGTGATCTTTACACATAATTTGTACGTTTCTATCAAATTGGTCTGTATGCATATCTGTTGGTCTGTATGCATGCTTCTGAACACGATAACTCCTAAATACAATGACTTAAATAAATGAAATTTGGTATGTCGTCTTCTAACCCTAATTGTGGATCCGTGCGCAATTTTCGTTGCAATCGGTTGAGAAAAAGGCGTTCAAATTGCATATTCGGTTTCTTTGCTATTCTAAGAAGCAAAAAAAAAAAAAAAAAAAAAGGCGCGACCGATTCGCACGTTTTGTCCCACCTATGTTAGGGAATGGAGCATGTTACTGGCGCTTGGTGTATTTTTCCCCCACCCGTGTTAGGGCGGATACGAGAAAGTTTTTGGGAGACCATTCCCGCAGGTTTAATCAGACATGACACAGGCTTGGAACAAAAAAAGCTGAACTTCATAAATAAAGAATTGTGCCAAACATGAATACCGAGAAGTAAAATATATATGATTAATTGAATAATAAAATAAAATAAATTTATCTAAAAAGTGCTTGAGATATTAAAAATATTGTAGAATTGTTAAATAAAAGAAAACTAAGAATGATAAAGTACGATGCCAAAAAAAGCGGAAATCCACGTTTCCGCGGAAATGTGTCATGTCTGTTTAATTCACGGCCTGATGTACTAGAGTTCCTGATGACAATGCAATATTTTAATAGTTTTAGAACTCTTAATTATTAATTAATAATTTGACTAAATATTGATTTCATGCAGGTGGCGCCATCTAATAGTCGATTTCAGAAACATTAACTTTTAGATTCCATAATTCCATTTATAATCATGAATTATAGTATATATTAAAGATTAAAAAGTAGAAAAGAATAAAAATAAAAAGTTTTATTAAACGCGCTTTTATTTGTGCAATAAAAAGTAGGAAATAATATTTTTTATCGTAAATCAAGCAATATCATTAAGAAATTAAGACACAATGAATATCATAAGAAAAAAATTCCTGGGTATTCATTAAAATTTAAAATATATTATATATGTGATTAAAATATCAATTTGTATAGAGTATTTCAATCAGAATCGCAGGCGTTTACGGTTTTCTTTTGATATCCATGTTTTTGATAAACTCGTTCACGCCGGTGCACAGTGGTCCAGTTTCGGTTTGTAGCGCGACAAAAATCGAAATTTCGAGGTCGGCAAATGGGTTTATTTTCTTTGGGGGTAGGTAGAGAACCGTTTGGAACCCTGAAAGCCATAAATTTTTTTGTATAAGCGTGTAGTCTTAGGAGGTTTTACGGAAGTTAAAGTTGAAAAATGTCTTTCGAACACTTGAGTCGCGTTTCAGTGAGCCCTCGGATTTCGTTCTGTAAAGTCCTACATTGCTCTTTATCTGTCTAATTTTAGATTTTTCATGATGTCGGATTCCAAGGCAAGTAAACGAGACCGTTTTCAACACACCATTTTATTATTTTTCATATTTTTATACTATATTTTAAAAGGCCCTTTTTTTCACTAAATTTTCAAGTTTAAAGTGAATTTAAAAAATTTGCACAACTTTGCACACCTTGAAACTACCTTAAATCATTTCTGCACTCTATCTTCTATAAAATGTCTAAAAATTAGCTCCGATAAACCCCGACTTTTTCAGTTATTTTATTTTTTAATGTCATCTATGTCAGTGAAGAATTTTCACTTTTTCCTTCAATGACGCAAAAATAAATATCTGGGTGAAAAAAAAACCTGTTGAAAAACTAAATTAACTTGTTCTAGCCTAGATGTTAATTGCTAAAAATTCAATCGACAATAATTCGAAAATTTTATTTAAAAAATTTCGAATTTAAGGGGGGCGGATACTCAATCTAAAATACATTTTAACTTTTTAAGAAATAAACGCTGGATGGGTTCAAAAGTATTTTAAATCGATTTCAATATTTATTTCTGATTTAGTAGTTGACATAAACACACCGAAAACGCGAAGATTTTGGAATAGTTCAGAACGCGATTTGAAATTTTCAAGACAGTTAGTTTGCTTCAGTGACAACCTCTCAAGCGCTGTCTTCAGCTACAGCTAAAAGGACGATAAAATAGAAAACTTAACCAAATATAGTTTTTCATAAATAACAAATAATATAAAACATAATTCGCATGATGAAAAGCGTTACCTTTATCTATTATGCTTAACAGTTAGCTATTAAAATGTTTTCGAATATTTCCTGAATTCTTATATTATTTTTGTGAAAACTGTGGTCAATTTTACTCTTAAAAGTAATTTTTTAAAAGATTTAATGGTATTTATATAACATTTATATTATATTAACGAAATTCTTTCACTTTTTAATCATTTTGAAAGGCATTTGAATTTATCGCACAATTATTCATTAGATACATTTTAACATTGAAAATATTTGGAATGTTAAAAATAAAAAGAATACCTACTAGACTTTACTAAAATTTCACAAATCTTATTTTAAAGCTATTTCCTTCATTTGCTAAAATTTATTAGATTTTTTTTTAATGTTTTATACAACTAATTATTGACTTTTCCGCAGATTACAACAGTTCCTTCCATAGAGAACAATGGGAACGAATTAAATAAATTAATACAAATCAAGAAATATCCAACCGATTGTTATGAAATTTCATGGGATACAACTGAAGTCCATTTCCTTTAAACTGTGCAAATTTCAAGTTTCTGCTGCTTTTAGTTTCGTCGCTATGATTTTTGTCTCGCTAGAAATCGAAACTGGACCACTGTGCGGTGCTGCAATTCATGTTTCTCTGCCATGGGCGGCTACTCTAAGAGCGTTTTGCTTTATGGGGCGGCGCCCAACAAAAGTGAAAAATGAAATTTAACCGCAATGATAAACATTGCTGTTCTTTATTTTTTTACCACTATTGCTGGCATGTTTGTGCCACCACTTTGCTCGAAATGTTTTAGAAAATTGCATAGAAGTAGATAAACAATTATGTTTATAATATTGAATTGTTATGTTCATATTATCGAATTTATTATATAAGTTATTTTTATAATATTGAGTTGAAATAAAATCCTACTTTCTCAATTAATATAGGTTAAATTTCCATTATTTTAATTTTCAACTATATGAAAATTTTTTATAGTTAATAAACGAACTAAATTGTTGGTGATACGCACCGCCTAACGAAACATTCAACGTCTTAATCGAGGTAAGAAGTTAAGAATTTAATAAGATAAAAATTAAAATATTTATTCGTAGAATAAGAATATTGCTAATGTGAACCATAATATTAAATATACAGATTATGTAGGAATAAGAATATTTATTCTTAGGAATCAAAAACATTAATATAAGGCAATTTTCATTAAGAAGAAATCTTATGTAATTGTTTAAAATATGGATGTAGGTTTCACGAAAGTGGCATGATTTGGTAAGTGGTTTTCGCACGACGTTTGCCATGACCGCGTTCGAATCCCGAATAAGGCTTCAATGTTTCAGAAGAGTAAAAATCCGACTTCTGCCGTCAGTTAGTGTGAAAAAGAAAAGCGACGTCACTTTTGGTAAATATATATTAAGGATAAAAATTAGAAAATAAAAAACATAAATCACTTTTTAAAAAATGCTTTTATCCGTGTTTTAAAAAGGAAAAATACCTTTTTTAATCAAAAATCTGGAGGTTAAAACAAAAATCGTAAAAGCGTAAGGCGCTGAAAACAATAGGAGAAGGATATAAAGCCGCATTGAATATCATAATACACAAAAAATTCATTAACATTCATTATATAAAATCAAAATACATTATAAATGTGATCACAATTCCAATTTACTTACAGAATTTCTGTCTAAGCCTCTCGCTTTTGCGATTTTTATTTTGACCTTCAGATATTTTATTTAAAAAAATCCTTTTTAATACACTCACAAATGATACGTTTTTATGTTTATTATCTATAATATCCTGATACAAATATCTAGGTCAGAATAATCCAACGGCAATATTACTAAAATTTGGTTCAATAATCGTTCATGTATTTCATTTAATGAATGAACTCGTTTTCAAAAATAAACAATGCTAAAATATATTAAGATGGATTAATAAAGAATTTTTTTTATGTAAATAGCAAGTCCTATCGTGTACATTCTTATAGCACTTCTAATCTTCGTAGGCGTAAAAACTAAAAATTATATGCATTTTAAAACTTTATAAATCACACTTGTAACAGAAATGCACCAATGTAATTATGTCGACATTGAACGTTAGTGATGAATGTTATCAGCGTGATCTCAAATGTTAATCATTGAAAGTAATTTTTACAACGAAATATCTGTTCGTTATGGAAGTGGCCTTTTTCTTTCCCCCTTTTCTTTCAGTCAAAATTTTATCGAACAACAAAATGTTCTTTACACCACACGCTTTTGAGGCAAATGAAAATACAGTAGGAATCTTTCTAATCCGACACATATGGGACCGGGCATCTGTCGGATTATAGAGAGTGTCTGGACTGTAGAGGGTCAATAGAAAAATATAAACTGCATGGTATTGAAAGGGGGAAGGTTTCAAGTTTTAACAGGAAAGAATGACTCATCACCAAATAACATGTTCCAACAGGTGCGTCGGATTAGTGGGAGTGTCGGAGTAACGAGTGTCGGATTAGAGAGAGTCTACTGCATGCAAAGAACAAACGAAACTTTTATTTGAAATTCCATTCAATCCAACTTAAGAAATTCCATCACATACTTATAAAGACTTCTTGTAAAGCGACAAGCTAATCTGAAATAACTTCAGAAAAGCGTGAATAAAGAAACTTCCAAATTTTCAAATCGCATTTGAAGAAAAGATTAACACATCATTTGAAAAAAATTCGTCATAAAATGTACAGTATAGTAAGTAATAAAAAGTAAAGCAAAGGTGATGTGACAATAAAACTGCTCTAGATTTCATACCATCCGTATTAACCAAATTTTGTTGCTTTTTTTTCCCAGTAATTTTTAAAGCTACTTATGGAAGAAATTTTGCGAAATAAATGTTATAGCTGTTGCCGAAATACCGCTTTATTCCTTCTCTCTTTTTAGTTAAACTTACTTCTTTCACTATTACTTCACTTAACATTTATCTATAACAGAATATTACGTCAAAGCATGCAGTTATGCATCATGATTTCTAAAAATTCATGTACCTAATTTTCAAAACTTTTACAGAATTTATTAATAGAAGCCTTAAAGTGGTGAAATAACCATATCACTCCCTACTTACTTTCTTTCTTGAGTCAAGTTAAATTAACTATGATGAATTCAAGATATTAAAGGGCTCTTAACAGGGCTAGATTTTCTATAGAGACAACCTAGGCCAGGGATGGCGAACCAATGGCACGCGTGCCATTGATGGCACGCGACACAATATTTTGGGCACGCCACCGATCACAAAGTTCACTATGAAGCATATTACGAACGAACGCGAGTTGATCCTACGCTACGGTTTTCAAAATGAATAACATTAAAGACTCGCTTAGAAACCGTTTGACAGATGACTCCAGTTCAGCATGCATTCTGCTAAAAGTAACATCTTACAACCCTAATATTAGTTATTTATATTATCTAATCTGCAACAACAGAAGACACACTAATGTTACTTTAATTTGAATTGCGCGTATAACTGAGACACTGCAAAATGTATTTTTTTAGTAAATAAAGAGTTTTGAGACGGGAAAAGTGACGTCTCCCAACCCAACCGGGGGTACCAGAATAGACCCCAAAATTTTTTGACGGCACGTCTATGACCTCATTAAACATTTTTTAGAAAAAATGGCACGTTGATACATAAAGGTTCGCCACCCCTGACCTAGGCCATAGTTTAGGGCGCATGTACGGAAGAATTAATAACCAAATATTTACACATTTTTCACTGTTATTTTCAAAAGGCCATATAAAGTTATGTTTTTAAAATTTACGTTCGTTACGTTAAATATATTGAGTGATCTACCTCAATGATCCTGTCATGCCACTAACCTCCACGTAACTGTTCCGGCTCTCATCCGAAGGAGGTGAAGTGAAGAGTAGAACAGTTTCGCGGGAGCGAGGTGGTAGACGCCATTAATGAAGTTTGGGTCTCTGCACAGCGTGTGCACGTTTTCGTTGGAGTTCTTGAGGTGAACTCCGAGTTAGAAATTATGAGTAATCTTGAAAGTGAATCCTAATTGTACATATGTATATATCTCATATTTAATCGTATATAGTAGAATTAATAAACTAGTGCGAGAAAAAAGTGAATTTATTGAAGTCTGGAGTACACAGTTATTACATGTCCTTCAAACGTATTCACGGATAAAAGCGCGAATATAGAAGTTCTATTAGGTATTTCAGACGATTTCAAGGAAATGGCGTATTTTTGTAGGCGTTATTATAATGTCATTTATTTCATAAGTACAGTAGAACCCCGCTAATCCGAACTAATTGGGACTGATGCCTGTTCGGATTTAAAAAAATTCGGATTACCCAAAAAATAGAAAAGAAAAAGATGTGTGCTAAGAAAAATGTAAGTTATAAGTACTCAGTATTACTCTTGAATTATTTTATTCAAAAGCAATAGAAAGAGAATTTGTCTCCCCTTTTCATTAGAATAATGGATGCGCTCCTGTATGAAGTGACCTCATCTTACGGCGAATTGCATTAGTTTCTTCAATGTGAACAGAATTATGCATGCTGAAAAAGTCCTTTTTTGTTTTTAGTATGCATATTTAAATCTTTTCGGGTAATCTTTTCAATTACATATAATTTTTGAAAATAAAATCGGTTCGGATTAACCGGAATTTCGGATTAGCGGGGTTCTATTGAAGTGTAATTTTGAATTATAAATTTAATGTGTTTCAAAGATTGATTATTGTTGATTATATTAAGTGTTTATATGTTTCAAAAATAAACTATTGTATACCGTCGCTTAACAAGCAACACCACTCATCTCAATTTTTGGAAATTTCAAAGAGGAAGAAAAAAAATGAATTTTTCGCAACCAATAAAGAATATTTCTGAATTTTTTTAGCATCTGATAGGAACTTGAGACCATATGCTCCTACCAGATGTGAAAAAAATTCAGAAATATTCGTTATTGGTTGCGAAAAATACAGTTTTTTTAACCTCTTTGAAATTTCAAAAAATTGAGATGAGTGGTGTTGCTTGTTAAGCAACGATATATTAAATTGAAAATTATTTATTACGTTTTTTAGATGGGAGGGGGCGTAGAATATGTAGGCGTAGAAATGTGTAAATCCGGCCCTGGCTATTCTATATGAAATCAAAACTGCATGACTAATTTAACACCGTAGAAATGTAGACTGGAAGGATGGCAAGGAAGAAGCTGTCAATCATAATATACGTCATTTTTTTAAAAAAAAATCAGTTCATTCATTGGTACTACCTATTTTAATAGAGAATTGTACGCTAATAATCACTTTCATTGATTTTGCTTAATTTTTTTAAGTATTATTGCAGTGATTTAGATCTTCACTTAGGTCAGTGCGAAGACAAGAAAAATCGAAACGATTAACCAGTGGCACCATGCAAGAAAAAAGCAAATTCTGTTCATACAAAATTAAAATTCCACTCTTAAAAGTAGGTACATATGTGCAATAAACTGATTATTTTCAATTTTTTGTTTCTAATCTGTTCGTGTCTTTTACTTTGAACTTTTTGTTGAAAGATAGGCTCTATTCTGCGTGGTTCAAGGTAGCCGTTTTTCTGCGGGGTCGCGGCCATTCAGGTTGTTGCATGACAGGTTGAATTCTTCTTTCAGGTTACCGTCCATAGTTTTATGCCATAAAAATCTAGGCAAGCAATATATTATGTTCTTTTCATCTTTGATATCACTTATAACCAGAGGGAGTGGTCTCCCCTAAACTTTCTAGTATAATCCTAACACATGTGGAGAAAAATAAGCTGAAAGGCGGTAAAACGAACAAGCGCCCCTAATGCAGCGGTGAAAAAAAGCTTGGGAATCGGAAGCTTGGAGGCAAAAGGCGTGGGTAGAAGCGGAAAGAATTAGATTTGAACAACTTTTTTTCGACCGATTGAAACGGAAATTGGGCACGGATCTACAATTAATGTTAGCAGACCTCGTACAAATTTGTATTTATCAAAGCTGTAGGCTTTACGAGTTATGATGTTTAGAAGTATGCGATTATACAGACCGACATACAGTCAACCCTTTGACGGATTTGGCCCAAACTTTGAAACAGACTTACATTCCTGATGATAAAACTGTGTACCAAATTTTATCAATCTAGCTATTCAAGTTTTTGAGTTATAGTGTTCACGTGAACGCGGACAGACGGAAAGTCAGACTTCCCGTAGACGGATTTTGTCCAAAATTTGATAGAAACATACAAATTATGTGTGAAGATCACATACCAAATTTCATCCCCGTAGCTCTAATAGTTTTTGAGTTATCGTGTTCACAGACAGACAGACATAATTCCAAAATTGTGTTTTTCGGACTCAGGGAGGTCTAAAACGTGCAGATTCGTCAAAATCTCGAGTTCGAATTTTTTGACGATTACAATACTTTCTCTTTGTATACTTCGTACCCGACAAAGTAAAAAAGCAACCCAAAAGACTATAACTCATTGGAAAGCGAGCGTGATTGAAACTGATACGGAAAGTTGGATCCCAAATACTTTAAAGCTAAGAACCTCTATATTAAATTAACTATAAATTTCGCCAAGATGAAAAATAGTATTATGGCTGGAATATTAAATTTCAAATTAATTTCCGGCGCCACCTTTCTTCACTTATGGTTATGTATTCCATCTCTTAATGCTCTGACAAAACGTAACCCGCCGATAAACATCCCACGCTCAAAAACAATTTATTTTTCTGCAATAAAACCTTCTACTTTTCAGGTATCCCGGTTTCTTTTAACGAAAACTTGAATCGATTTTTAACGGAAGTAAGGGCCAAAGGGAAATAAACGACAGCGTGTTTCTTACTTTCGTGGCTGTCGGAACGGAAAGCAACCACGCGTGGAATTTCCTCAATCACAATTTGGTCGTATATCATTAAAGATGATAGAGAGGGAAAAAAATATGTCGCTCATTGTTTTGACTTAATAGGAAACGTTGCGATAAGCGGATTTAAAGAAAGACAACTTCTCCTTTGACTCGCGTATTTTCTCAGACATTTCATTTGCGGTTTTGACTTCATTTATCTCGATGTAGTTTCACTTTTTGAGTTTTAGACGTGTAGGAAAGCTTAACAGAAATTTATTAAATTGCTACAGCAGTACAAATTTCGGTTAAGATGATTAAATTTTATTTACAAGATTTTAAGGCCATGAAATCCTAACTGCAGATTGGCAAATTAAAATATCTCAAAAAAATTGTTTCTTAATTCAGACAGGTTCTGACTTAAAAATTCATAATATTTCTGAATTAACATTTATTTACAATTAAACAATTAATAAATACTAATCGATCCTTCGCTCTTAAAAAGATTATCATTCGTTCAGCTTCATGTTACAAAAGTAATTTTGACAATCAAAAACAGAAAGTATCAGTAAATAACATCATTTGCTTAAAATATATACTAACGAGCTATTTAATGCAAAACTTTAAAAAATTGAAATGCTTTTAATTTTAATTAATTCATTCGTACCCCTTAATGGTCTCCCCTACTTTTATCACCGCAGAAATAATTAACAAAAAGAAGCTGAAAGTTTATATTTTAGCTTAAATGCATTCCGTCAGA
This sequence comes from Araneus ventricosus, assembly GCA_013235015.1. NCBI lineage: Eukaryota > Metazoa > Arthropoda > Arachnida > Araneae > Araneidae > Araneus > Araneus ventricosus. The sequence continues at coordinate 3,342,575 of BGPR01000001.1, forward strand.
TTGTTGCAAAATGAGTAATAGCCCATGAAATATTAAATGGAGATGCTGGTTTAAAATACATTTTTTTTTAAACTTTTGTTTCTAACACTAATATTACACTTAAATTTCAAAAGCACTTAAAATTGTGGTCCCAACAATACTTTTTAATGCGACAGTGCGCTCCGTATACTTTTAATCATAATTTTACAAGATACACCGTAAAAAATATCCATTTTTTTTTCCCGGACTTTTTCCGTATATTTGACGGTTTAAAGCTGTTTTGTTGACAAGACGGTTTTTCACCGTTTTTCGCTTCAGCCATAAACGGTTTAAAACCGTCAGTTCAAATTCTATTTTTCGTCATACGGTATTGCTTTCCGTACGATAACTTTCCCTCTTCTTAAATGTAATTTTATTGCATTCATTTCATGTTTTTAATAGGGTTCCATCTCCGTAACCTTAAAACACGTGTTCTGGCAATAGTTGATTTTTACACCACTAGGTGGCGCCACTAGAGCCATAGTGACTTTAAAACTCAAATAGATTATTTTTTCTTTATCTTATGAAGTCTCCGGTGGTCTAGTGGTTAGAGCGACTGCCCTTTATTTCTATGAACGCGGTTTCGATCCCCGTCTCGGAGGAGTTAGAAGTTTTTTCACCATCTTGCATCGAAATCGTCCAAGTAAGTTCAATTAAAAATTATATTAATTAAACTAATTGAAATTAATAATTAAGCCTTGATTAATTAATATTCCTAATTGATAATACACATCAGCACATTTCAACTCAACTCGAACAGAAGGAGAAAAACAACTCAACTCAGTCGATGACGTCACTTACTTCGATGACTTAATTTTTACGGAGAAAACTTGATTTCATACGGTAAAAAACCGTTGTGACTACGGATTTACTTCGTAACTTTTACGGGAAAAACTTGTTCCTGTATGGTAAAAAACCGTTTTGCCTATGGATTTACTTCGTAACTTTACGGTTTTTGTACAACCAACCCAGCTGCCAGTTTAAAACCGTAAATTTTACGGGATTTTTTTTACAGTGTAGATATCTATTAATTGCATCTAGTGTAAATTATTAAATATTAAAACTTTAGTGAACTTCATACATAGATTGATTTACAACATTTTTTTGGGATAAAAATTGTACTTAGTATTTTAAATTTATACAAATTTCTGCTCATTATCCAGAATGTGACAACATTTAATTAAAATTATACTTCGCTAAATACACCTCATTATTCAAACATCTTCTCTTCTTTGAAGATGCCATAAATCTCTTATCCTCCCCATCTCCCATGTTAATAAATTTCCATTCATTAAATCCTTAATAATAATATAATAAATGCGAAAGTGTGTCTGTCTGTCTATCTGTCTGTCTGTCTGTTTGTTAAGCTTTCACGACCAAACTACCAAACCGATTTGGATGAAAATTGGCAGAGTTGTAGCTTGAAACCCAAGAACAGACATAGGCTAGGTGAAATCACGTTAAATTAATTATTTTTGACTACAGATTAAAAATAGTTAACAAAGAAAGCCCATTGACTCCGCGATTCGCGATGAAGATTTTTATTTTTCAATAAACTGCCACGTGATACTTCAGGAATGCGAAAACATGTGGAATAAATTATTTTTAAAATCAACTATCACGTAATCCTTTTTTCCGCTGTAACTTCGGAAAAAATTGTCCGATAAACATTATTTTTATACCATCCTAAAGATAAAAATTTTACCTTTTCAATGATACCAATTTTATTTCTGTGACATTTTTCATTCAATTTTTATTAATTTTTTAAATTTTGCGTGCAGACGATTTTGAAATAACGCAAATTTATAGCTACTCATTTACTAGGAAATGGTTAGACTTTGAACTAATTTACCTTTATTTCTGAAAATTTTGCATATATTTATAAGTATCCATAAAATAAGGCAGAATTTACATGTATCTGTCTGTCTGTCGGTCGATCGGTCGGTCACAAGAACTCCTCCTAAACGGTGAACGGTAGCGACGTGAAATTTACACACGGCATTCTAGAGCATATTTTTAGGTCAAAGGTGTTATTTTCAACTTTCAGAGTTAATTAGTTCTTAAGATATTTAATTAAATAACGAACATTAGCCGCTTTTAAGCCTAATGCTTAGACGTTTTTTGCCAATAACTTCCGAAATCTTTATTAGACAACAATTATATTTATGCCATTTTAAATACCAGAAAATGATCTTTTTAATGCTATTAATTCCTTTGCGATGAAATGTTTTCTCCGATTGCTATAAAGGTTTAAAAATATTTTTTAACGTAATTTTTAACAATACTTTCATTCTTATAGAAATAAATTCACGCCAAATTACTGTTTCGCGCGCGGGCTTTTGCCAGTGTTAAAATTAATGTAAGAAAATATTGCTTTCTTTGACCATAAATAACAAAGGAGCCTTTCATTCCGGTTTCCTGTTGTGGTAGCATTTACAGCTTTTAATACGGTTACACAGTGGTCCAATGACGTTAGTGAATTATTCTCTCGATGTTTTGTTTAATTTTCACAGTGAATATTACAGAATATTCTTCTGTAGATACGGTAATGGGCATTAACAAGGAGCATCATATTCTGTAGAGCTCTTCAAGATCTTGGAATTGTCAGGGGCACTTTCCGACAAGACTAGAATGATAGTCGGTGTGCCAGTACTATTAATACGTAACCTCGATATACCGAGACTGCGCAATGACATACAGTGGCAGGCGCACATTTGGAAAAATCATATTTTTCCCATGGGCAACTATATGTGGCCTGTTCACGTGTGTACAGCCCACACAACCTCTACATCCGTGCAAATAACGTGGTATACAAAAGTATATCATCATAGATAAACAATTTACATAACTATATCAGCATACATGTACAGTACACTCCTGTCAGCCGTCCAATTAAGTATTATCAACCGTCAGAACTTTTCCTTTCCCCTTTCAAAATGCAACACAACATTTACTTTCGTGAATTAAAAAAAAGAATAATTCAAATTCTTCGCGCACGAAGTCGCGGGTAGCAGCTAGTAATTATATATATATATATTAGGAGGGGAAGGCAATGAGATGCGTTTTTGTCTTGGCGGAAAAGATTACAGCAAACAATAATAAAGCACTAATTAAACAATTTTCACTATAAACTTATTCTAAAATTCCAAGATATCAGTTATCTCTACTAGCAATAATAAAAGCGAAAGCGCGTGTGTTTCTGTTGGTGCTTTACACTAGTGGTGCGCAAACTATTTTCATTTCCGACTCCCTCACTTTGTGTGGGTAGCGACGACGTTTTCTGACGAAAAGCCTTATATTCTTCATTGTCAAATAAATTTTTTTGAATTTAGCGACCCACAAAAATTTTCTGGCGACCCACGGTTTGTGCACCACTGCTCTGCAAGGCAGACCGTGGGACCTAGATATACCAAATTCGGCACAAACTTTACTTTGCAACACTTTACTTTGGAGCAATAATTTGAAGATTGGGAATGTGCATATCAGAGTGATTTTTTTTTTTGAAATTTTAATAAAAATTTTATTTAATTAAAAAAAAGCGAAATTTTGACGCTTTCCCACGATAACTTCCGAAAATATCATAGCGCAAAAATGATTTTTACAGCTTCTTAAAATTCCAAAAATTATCTTTTCGGTGATACCAATTTAGTTGTCGTCCAAGTTTTTACCTTAATTTTAAAAAATGAAAAAAATATCTTTAGCATTATTTGCAACAATACTTTACATTGTTGCAATGAAATTCAAACCGTTTTCATTGTTTATACAAATATTTAATTGCATGTTTCTCTTCAATATTTCTTCTCTAAGGGATGAAGATTCTGCTTAGTTTTCCATGTTCTTTGATAATTTCGTAATATATATATATATATATATATATATATATATATATATATTCATTCATTTCATTTAATTTTTTGTGGAATCTGTAAGCAAAACCCTCTAAAATATTAAATATGTTAGGAAACATATGTCAGTGTATATAGTAAGCTGAATGATTATCTTTAATTCTTTTAATAGGCATGTTTTAATACAGCTAATATGTTATTGGACGTAAAATGCGCCATATTATTTTCATGATAGAATCAATTGCATACTTTTGTTTACATGAGGAATAAGAAAGTAGGTGGGCCCTGACAACGTAATGAGATGTTAGATGGAACGAACAGTTATGTCATGTGACTTGACTCATTAGGGACATTCATGTACACTATGAAGAGAAGAGGTGCAAGGCTACTAAAATAACACAGCTTAAATGTGTATCACAATTTGAAGTTTAAAAATAATATGATAAGTGAACCATTTATATCAATTTATGCAAAAGAGAATCGGCAAACAAGCTGGTTGCCAAAGGCGGGAAATATATAAATGTGTACTGTTCAGCAACGGATTCCGAGACTACCACTTTTGGACGATTTTACTCCGGAAAGGGGTGTCAGGCAATGAGTCATATGAGCGCATTTCCGGACTTCTTTGTTAGATCACGCTCAGTAAAATGTAAACATCACCCTTCCATTCTTCACTTTTCCCCTATTTTGATGGAAATAACTCCGCCCGGCGCATGCGCAATAGCGCGGAGGGTTTCGGAATCCGTTGCTATACAATATGCGCTATTAAAAATAACAGATGGCCAGCCATTTACATCAAGGTTACTCTTTTTTCAACACTTTATTACATAACTTTTCTTATCGTAGTTGCAATGCTTCAGTAGTGATTGTTTTCAGGATTTTTATCATTTTATTTAATTACATGTCACATACTCAGCTGACGAAGAAAGATTAGCGGGTTACTTTGCCTAACACCTTGAGTTCGACGACCGAATCCACTGATTTGAACAGTAAATATTCATAAACGTTTATCTGTAAAATTATAATATCTCAAGGTGCGAATTGTGATCCTAGATATCAACCACTAACAATCTGTTCAGTTCAACGTTTTACACTTCATTTAGAATGAATACTGAAGGACAGAGGAATTTTTTTTACTGTAGTTAAATAAGGTTTCATATATGCAGTTTAATAAAATGAAAATTTTTCGGTCAGACTGTAATTGCTCGTAGTTTAGAGCAAGAACCAATCAACACAATACACTCCTGAATCGCTAATTAAAAAATACAACTCCGACACACTTTTTTAAATTCACAAGAGATATCTAAGATATTGTGTTCTCGAAAATTATTTTTTATTTTGTTTCTTTATTTTTTGAGCTCCAATTTTGTGAGGGAAATATTTGTAGTTTGTGTAAGAAATGTTGCAAAGAAAAAATTTTCTGAAGATAAAAAAAAAAAAAATGAGTTACATTTTTGAAGCACTTGAATTTGTAAATTAAATTACCTTGCAACCACAAGAAAAAATGCTTTTTTTATAACTAAATCACGCATCTAGTAACCAATGATGGGATATATTCAATTTTTTTAAAAGAAATAATGTCCATAAATAATGTCTCTTAGATAATAAGTTCTCACTAAGTACTATTTTCGAAATTAATACTTAATGAAATTTTCTTAGTACCTCATTGTCCCGTTACTCGAAAACGATGATCACTATTCTACTAAATCACTATTCTTCTAAATAATCACTATTCTACTCTATTTCCTAATGACAAATATTCACATAAATTATGAAATCTCCAGTACATTCACTGTAACATTTGTAGTAACAAAAAGCAAAGAAAATTCTAGGAATCTTGTTAACGACACCCTTGCTTAATAATTCGGCGAACAATAAATTAATAAAATGGATTACTCTTCTTTTGAAATATCTTTTCAATATTTCTCAAAAACATTTACGTCTATGTTAATGGTAATATGGTAACTTATAGTGCACGTCACGGGAACAGGCTTTCGATAATTTTATATAAGAAATGCATGGAAAGCTACTGACGAGCAACAAAACTTTGATAACCATCAACGCATATGGAAAATAGTAATAATAGCAATATTATGTTATAATTTTTTACCAATAATCTCATATTGTTTTAAGTACTCGATAGAAAATCTTTTTCAGGCCCAAGACTAAAAGCTATTGAACAAAACATTTTTTTTTATTCTTCGGGAAAATCAGTTCGACTAGAAGCATTTATTAACATTAATGCAAGATGCTCGGCCCATGTTAGAAAATTAATGCACTTATAATACGGTTCAATGAGTAGCTGCAGAAACCCTCGATAAAGAAGATGGCATGAAATGTGTTCCTTATGTAGATAAAGGGATGCAATAAGTTAATTTCAGACTGTTGCCATGGGACGCATTCATGTTGTGTGCAACGCGAAAATCCATTTTTCAACTTTTCATTTCATGCATATTCATTTGCATAGAATAGCATTGCACACTGTTGAAATATGATAATAGTTCCGCTTATTTCCTAACTTATAAAAAAAGTATATTGCATGATGACCTTGTTCATAAGAACTGAAGAGCAAATAATGCACCACAAGAAAAATATATTCTTCAAAATTAGACATTTTGCTTATTTAAACAGACGCCAAGAACAACACAATTATCATCCAGATCTTCCCCATAAATGACACAAAACACCATTGACTGGATCAGAAATTATATATCTCTTTCTCAGCTTCCCCACCAAACGCTTTTTATGCACATACATCAAGATATCTTTTGCGAAGCGAAAGCTGTCTACTGAGACGGACAAGTAGTACGGCTCTCTCTAAAACTCGAAAATCCATTCAAGCATTTAATCTTCATGCTAATTAAAGACCTCTGAAACAATTTTATTCACATTTGGATATAACAAATCAAATTTATTTCAACATGAAAACAACGGACTCAAATACAAATGTTTTCCTAACAATCGGGAAGTTCTTTTTGGAAGAGTCCTTTGATTGCTATCCGTATAAATAAAAGGCCAGAGAAGACACCCTATTCAGGTTTGACAGAAACCGGAAAAATGTTTTTTGAGTTGTATGGGCCCGGAAGCCGGAAAGAAGAAAAGTTGCAGCAAAGGTTTCGTTTCTAAAGTCAATTAATAACGCTTTTGTCACAGCTGCAGAGTATCGTTTACCTTGAATGACAAGGTAGCATACAGTTCTGTCGCAGAAACTTTCGCGCTGTTGTGTTGTATTCGTTTCAGCGACAAAACTATTTTAACCATAATTAGCTTGAAATTTCTGTGTCGGGGATTTTTCATATCTTCTCTCTTAGACTTAACGCATTTCTTAGTGAAAACTTTCGAGCAGCTGAGGTGATGGTTGATAAGTCGTCAAAGGATAGAAGGAACAATATAAGTGTTAAATACAAATTGTTCACTTGATCAGAAAAAATTGTAATGACTTCATTAGAAAAGGATATGCGTTAATGACGTAATTTAAGTATGAATAGGATTTAACGATTTATTTATCAAAAATTAATGAATTATTAAATATGAATGGATTTAAATTTTTCTAATAATAGAAAGATTTTAAACATTTGTTGATTGTAGAACGTATCGCAATCAAATTTATCTTTTAGAAATCATTGAGAAGAAAGACTGCATATTTACCAGTATATCAAATAATACATATAATGCATGCACTGGTATACAATAATATATTCCGAATGTAAATTTTTCATCCAAAAGCGAGATTAAACATTAATGAATCACAACTATTTTTCCACAGGGAACATCAGAAATTAGTAGATAAAGAGCCACGACATGGGTTGATGAAATCCCACTGAGATAGATGTGAATACTATAAAGTTAGACTGTTGAGTTCTAAAATTACTCCAATTTCCCTCAACGAGAAAGTCTTCGTACATCACGATTTGCCTCAAATCGATCTGAAGAGGATTTTACGCGAGTGGTACGGGGTATTGGTAAGGTTAAGGTTTCACAAAAGTCAAGTAAGATCTACAATATCCGGTGAGAGCCAATCGATTTGGGGATTATTTGATTTATGAAGCTAGGCGGTGTTGAGAAAATTGAACACGTTAAAAATGCAGAAGGACTCGAATTGAATCTTCCATCTAACCGCAAATGAAAAGAAGGTTTTTACCTTGAAGCAAGAAGGTAATGATAAGCTTACCACAGTTCGACGTGGCGAGATTTCAAGAAATAAGTTTCTAGTAAAATGACAAGTTTAATATGTTCAACTCCGACGTCTAATAATAATTTTGGAACTTTCAGTTGTGTTTGTGTTGTATTATCAACGGCTGCTAGTTCAAAAATGCAAATTTTAATAGGATAAGCTTTGAAACGATCTTTGATTATTATTAGATATGACAGAGTTTTAATCTAATAAAGAACAGAAAAGACTTTTTTCCGCTCTCCAGAAAAATTCACTGCCCTATTTTCGTTAGAAAACTTTTATCATTACCCTATATTTGGAAAATAAATAAGAAAATGAAGCAGTTCTCAGATAATTTTCTAAATGACGTTCAAGAAATCGCAGATATTTACAAAACTTAATTATTGATGCACTTATTCATTTGAAATCTAGTTTGGGAAGATTATCGACACTTGCTGAAATGAAAACACATAGCCGTACATGAAACTAGTTTATTTATGAATAAACAGAAACGACCAGTTGTAACAATCCGGAGAATTTATTTAAGATTTAAAAAAGTTTCCTGGGAAGCGATTGGATTCTTTGCTGTCCCCTACGAAATGCTTTCTTGCAAATAAATTGCGATGAAAGAAAATTACTACTTTCCTGCAGCTACGGATAGATCCTGACTTATCAAACAGTTGACCAATAGAGTCCAGGCTTGACCGTATTACACAGATTTCGCTTTTATCCCGCAATAAACCAATCTCACGCCGTCCGTAAAGATTCTTTTCAATTGTATTGTTTGTTTGCTTGCTTTCTCTTGTATGTCATGAAGTATTTCACGAATAAGGAAAGATAGGGAATGCCTGATCATTCATTTTCATTTACGAAAGACAGCTAGATGAATACTGCAGCCTCGTTTTTTTCTCTTTCCTGCCACCCTGATCTGCTTCGGCTCATGATTTTCAATAGCGAGAGCTGTTTCTTCTAGTTGGCGGAGACAAGCGTCTTTGTGTGCACATGTGAGTGTGTGATAAATGGTGACCGATATTGCATGAAAGTATTACACCTTTTGTTTACAGAGATGAACTTTAATTAACACTTTTACAATCTTTCTTGACTTCTTTTCGTGCCGTAGAAGGAATTTAGATTTAGAAAAGCTATTTTAAAAATTCTATTGCTTAGAATTATTCCTTCAATCAATCTATTTTTTTTTTAAATTTGCTTCTAGTTCTATACAAGTAGATCTTTTAATTGATCAAAAACTTTATTTGTTGACAAATGACACTTTTTTAGCTCTGTTAAAATAATCATTGGAATTAATATTACTTTTAAAAAATGACGGGAAAGGTAGGGATGACAATGGG
>BGPR01000001.1:3351949-3403937 GCA_013235015.1 Araneus ventricosus
ATTCACATTTTGATTTCCTACAGATAAAAGCTTAATTACAAATTCTTCATCAGAAAAATTCTAAAAAGTTGCAGAGACGCTAAAAATTAGCTTGTTTTTTTCATATCAGTTTTACAATTCGTTCAACAAATAAAGGGAAAAGAACTCATCTTAATTAAAAATACTTATGAAACTATAATACTGAAGACAAATGGGAAATTGAACATAGCCCAACAGTTCAGAAAGTAAATCAGTTTTCCATACTCAGTTCAACTGGAATTGAACCATAGATGTCGTTCTGAGAACGCCTTTCAATATTTGAGCATTTCAACCTATTCCTTTTTTCAGTACTTTTCAAAGCAGTTTTACCACTTCCACAATTTAAATTAATTTCCTGTTTGGGTTAGACAAAGCCATCACTTAATTGAATACAAAAGGAAGTTGTGCCTCTGGTCCTCGTAAGCTCAGATTTTAATATTTAATTGAATTCGAATGAAATTAAATAAGGTATGATTGCTGGTTTCAGGAAGAACGAATGTTTCGTAACTTGGGGGACAACACGTACTATTATTTCCCAACTCTGCGAATAATATAGTTTTTACATGAAAATAACTTTCAAGTATCTGTGAAAATTTACTGTTAGCAGGTAATATACACAATTACAAAAGCAGAAAAGAAAAGGGTAACAAGGACAACTAAATGTATACTGCACGAGGTCATTTATTTATACACTTAGAACACTTTATAAATGCCATTTTATATAAAATTGCATTTTTCATACACAAAATTATTTGAAATTTGGGATACTGAAAATAAGTGACACATAGAAATATTCTAAGCAATTTCTTTGTCGCAGAAACAGGTAGAAAATGTTTATATGAATGATAATGAATTTAACAGAATGAACTTTGATTTTGTAAGGGACAAATCTTATTAAAGAATTTTTCAATAATTATTAAAATATAATTAAATTTTATTATTCCAATATAATTTAAATACAAGACACATTCACTACATGAAATTTTCTAAAGAATTTTTTCCAACCTCATTGTACAGTTAACTGCAATTGGGTACCATGTTTCAGAACAAGCAACTATCATGAGATATTTAAAAAGCAACTTTGTGCCGAGCATTTACCAAAATGATTAAACATTAAATAAATTACTGTCTGAAATAATAATAGGCTTCTGCGTAGCTCCGATTAAGATGCTGGAGAGAAAAAAGTGATTAACAAATCAAAACCGCTTCCTGAAAAGCTAATTTATCTGCAGAATATCTAATTAAGGTTTAGAAAATATTTTTTTTACTTCATAAATAAGGCGCATTGATACTTAGAAGTGAAAAATTAAATACCAAATAAAAAAAACATAGAAAATTAAAAGGCACATAAGCAGCATTTTTTTCCATAAGGAAGGTTTTTTTTTTTTTTTTAAAGCTTTGATACTTAGCGAACACTTGCATTTTTTTCGTTCAAATGTGAATTTCTTTTGTCTTAAGACAAAAAGTACCGATTCCGAACAGGGCTTCTTCAATTGTGAGTCGTGTAGACAGACTCTGAAATCACGAGAACTTTTATCAGATCATTTTCCATAGATTCTTCTGCACTACTAAGCAAAACTACGAAGAAAACAAACTTTACCAAATTAAATTTACATTTAGCAAATTATTTTTTGATGATCTCCCTATTTCTAAATTTTAATAATATTCCAATAACAAAAATAAAATTTGGGATATGTTCTTAAAAAGGGAAATTTTTTAAGAACATATATCAAATGAATGCTTATTTTGAACAGACTTCATAATATAATTGCGTAAAGGCCGTAAAATATATTTGCACTTTTGTTCGATGGGTGAGTGCGTAAAATTTAAGCTTCTAATGTCATCCACGAAGTTCACAAGTAAAAATATATGCAAGCTACATATATGTATGCTTATATGCAGGGTGATTCAAAAAGAAGGAGCAGATTAAAAATATTTATATCTAATGAACGGCAATAGATAGAGACATATACTCTAATCATTGGATAGAGGAAAATTCAAAGTTTTATTTCATACATTAATCCCGGTAAAATTGGATATGCTCCAACACTGGATGTTTCCACAAATTCAACAAGATCGGGATGATTTTATTTTCATGCAAGACGGTACTCCACCTCACTTCCACCATGAGTTACATCAGTATCGGAATGACACCATTCTTACCCCTTGCGACTTTAATCTCTGGGGGTACATAAAAGACAGGGCTTATGTACAAATCTTCAAGATTTGCGAGATCGCATTGTTACAGCAGTGAGTTCAATAACCAGGGACCAGTTACTTCGTGTGTGGCAAGAAATGGACTACCGATTCGACGTTTATCGCATAACAAATGAAGCTCATGTTAAAGGAATAAAAAAACTTTGAAATTTCCTCTATCTAGTGATGTATAGTATGTGTCCACACTTATCGTTGTCCAATAGCTAATTTCTAAACCGTTAGAGATAGACGTATAGTTCCAATTGGAAAAATGCTTTAAATAAAGGGAAGAATTATAATTTATCTTTTTTGAGTCACTAAATATATTTCTGAAAAAGTTACGAATTCTAACTTTTTATACGGTCACCCGGTCCTATCAGTCATATTTAGTAAAATATTCTTGACACTAACATTTTTAGCAAAAAAAGTCTCACTCTTCTGCGACTAAAACCGAGCGAGTAAATATTGAAGATAGGTAACAGAGCTTTCAGGAGAACCGTGTAAGAACTCAAAACTTCCTGAATGTCTTTTGAATGTTTATTAAATAATTATTTATTATCATTTGCAGTAATAAATTATACTATTTATGCGTCTAATTTATGAATGCAAAATTTAACATACATACTTGTAAGTATGTATGTTGAATTTAGTATAATATATTTAGTATGTTATTACCGAGTTTTTAATGTAGCTTTGTTTTTTCTTTTCATTTTCTATTTCATATCAACAGTTTTAACATATACAAAAGGCGTGCGTGCCATTTTCTTTTCATTTTTAGAAGATACATGAAGAATAAAAGTTTGAAAACCATTAAATTAGATGGCTTAAATACTGAATCCCAATCACTCTGTCAAGGGAACATTTAAAAAAATATTTTATTTTACAACGTCATTTTCGAATTAACAAACAAGAAATTGAAAATTAGTCTTAGAATTTTAATTCATTTATGCATCAAAGAGTTAATCTACTTCCTTGAAAGAAAAGATCTTTAAGAAGTTGCATTAGTAACTGAAACACTCCCATGAGAAAATTCAAGTTTTATGTGGAAGTATAAAATAAACCATGAATTTAATTCTAAAATAGGGATAAAGAACTTATTACCATGTATTAAATTTGACGAACTGAAGTCATGAAAGCTTTTATTATTATCACTTCTGTCCATCCCCAGACATGGAGCAAACCTGATTGCTCTCTAATCAACCCCATTCTTTTTCACGGACATCCGAAATCGAGACATCACGATGCAAACTAAGCATGCCTGTATGGCCTTCGATACCTTTGATATGTCACGATGTATTTAAAAATCTAAACGTACATCTCCCATGAAAATCACGCTCCTCATGCTTTACATTTGTGGGAGAGTTCCATTTTATGCCTTATTTATTTTGCACGATCGATATTTAAAAACTGACCAGACATTGAAGAAAAATGTGTTTCAGCGCAAAGAATTTTTCAGCCAACAACTCGTGATAGAGCAGATCGGATAGATGATCCAATATAACTTCCATGCAAATCTTGAATTTCAGCATATTACCTGCATATACACACTGTAAGTAATGATTTACATTATTCGTAAAAGAAGATAAGCACATATCATTCAAACGTCAAAAGATTCAGTTAATTTTCTTCTTAATGCATTTAGTTACTGCAGATCCATGGAAATTTAGCATCTAAATCCTCATTGGCCATTTTTAAAGTTGTAAGTGATTAAGGACGAAGTTGTTACTAGTTATGCACATCAGTGACCAAATCTAGAATGTTTAAGTCTTCACACATTACCTATATCTAGCGCACAAAATACTAAAGAATATAATTTTTCTGAAAAATTATGCTCAAAAAAGTCACCTGGATGATTATGAATATCTCTTAAAATTTCGGATAAAGCACTCAAAGTCAACACATAAGAAACATCTGCGAAAAACTGGCTTGTTTACAGTAATGACTAATTTTCTCTACTGGCATCCGATTCAACTACTGCTGTTAGATATGAAAAAGCAAGGCAGGTTACAACAGTATCAATATGTGACAGTCACTCCATGATATTATTCTGGTAAGAAATCCAATACATACTTATAAAGTGATTGTTTAAAAAAAAACTGAGGTTCGTAACCTTTTTGTTGTTTCAATTCAGGGCTTCTTAAACTAAGTGACGCAAAAAATATCAATAACACCACCGTCTCGAACAATCCCTTCTTTTAAATATTCTTTCGAAGCTTATAAAAATGATAAATGTGGTGCTTATTTTTAAAACACAACAAAAAACGCAACTTTGAGGAATGAGTTTCAGTTCTCTCCTTACGATGCTGGTCTCTAAACTGAATTGGGGATTAAAGTACCAGAACTCAAATTTTGAGATTCCAGCAATGGATATATCTCAGTATTCCTTTTCTCCGACTTGGACAAGAAGGATGTCCTTCCTTCGACGCATGGATCAATCTAGAAAAGAGGCCGAAAAACGCAACACACTATTGATCTTTATTTAATTTTAAATATTTTGCATATATGAATCCAAATGAAGAAAATTAAAGCGAATAACTACTTACATAAGTTTTTAAATCAAAAATAAGGGTCATTATTCCTTTTTCTTTGAGATTTTTCACCTGGAACTGAATTACTTCAGAGTGAACTGATCCTTCCGACTGCACTAATTTTGACGCATGGTCAACAACTGTGACTGATTTTTTAAAATTTCTTTTCCAGTTTTTAAAAATTCAATTTCCTCTTCGCACAGAATGTTAAATAATGCCTGTATTTCATTTATTATTACTATTTTTTTTTTAATTTTTACTTGTAATTATTTACAAAACCCAACTTCATTATCTTAAGTTAAAACGACATATTTTAACTTTAGCTTAGAGGCAAAGAAAGTGCAGTCAGGCAAATAATTTCGGATAGTATCAATGATTTGAAGACTGTGATCCTATTTTCGCCATCCAGAAATTCTCCATAATATATGGTGTCTAAAATTAAATTTGGCGTTTTCGAGCAGCCTATAACAAAAACTGTACAGCAGAATTTCATGAAAATTGGGGAATACCATAATGAGATTATGGGAATTTTATCAAGAACAGACACAAAAGAAAATATTTCCAAAAACACCACTGGATGGCGCTGTACAAGGTTAAAAAACGTCAAATGCAAATATCATAACCATAGTAACCGCGGGATCGAGCAGAAAGACATGTGACATAAAGATGAGATAGACGAACCGAAGACAAACCCAACTACACATCAGATACGAACAGGAAAAATTTATCTCATTCGGGTATGAAAAGAGGAAAAGCATGTGTGAAGTTTTTCTGTATATTCAGAAAGCATTTGACAGAGTGCGGCTATAAGGTTTTATTTATAAACTAATTAAATATAACATACCCCCAACCTGAATAAATTTAATCTCTACCTTCCTTAACAACAGAAAATTCAGGATTAGAGTTAGTGCCATATTCTCCAAAGTTCGCCCCATACATACTGGAATCCCACAAGGTACTAAATTCTTTCCAACACTTTATTCCATCTTCATTAAAATATTTCACAAAAATAAAATACTAAACTTTACATGCATACAGATGACACATCGATACTGATCAAAGACATAAACACCCGATACATTACACATGCGCTGAATAGACGCTTCCGACGAATGTAAAATTATCAATAATTCTACAAAAAGTCGAACAACTTACTAAAAAGAGAAAAACACATAAATACAAAATTTCCGTGCAAAAATCAGAAATCACATGGTCTCAAGAAGCGAAGTATTTAGGCGTCACAATGGGCGCAAGTTTAACTCCGAAACCATATCTTACTAACATTTTTAAAAAAATTACGGGATAACTTGCGTAAATTTTATCCCCTAATTACCAATCCCATAATTACAATATTAGTGCATCTCCTCCTTACAGCTGAATATTAGAACTGTAAAGAAAAGGTTCAAACTTCAATTGCTTTTTAAAAACTTCATTTGTTACATTAGTTGTCCGTTAAATAAAGGGTTAACTATATCTGCAATTTTTTTTTATTTCATGCAGTAAGATTTTTTCACAGGCACCATCACCTTGTGAGTCTTTATAATTATGCCTGGGAGACAAAGTCATAAACACAAGGACTTATTTGATGTAAGAAATAACTATTATGGTATTCAAAAGTTTGCACTGGCCACTTCTGTCTTGTTGCAGTCACGCCGAAATGTGCAAAGCTATGTGAAACGAAATGCAGAATCATGTAAATTTCTTTAATTATTATCCCTATCACATTTTCGGTGTTGCGATAATTGCCTGCAGTTGCATTTCTGCAAAGTCGAATTTGGTAACAGCTGTGTTATATATTGAAGCAGGTGGTAGAGAAATAATATGAAGCTGCCTACAATGGTTGTGTCTCCCAAACTAGCTGATATTAGACTGTAACAATATTTTTTCTCTTTTTTCCTTACAGTGAAAGGGCAGTTTCTTATCCTCTTGTAGGGGTCCGTCATTACTATTAATGGTGATGCTGACTACGTCCTACGTCTAAATAACACACATTTCGGAAACAATATGCAAAATATGTTGAGATTTTATTGAAAGAATGGAGTAGGACTTTTGAAGAAGACCGATTTTCTTCTTATATTTTGTTACTTCACGAGTTGATATGTCTTTAGTTAAAGTCAATGTATTTGGTTAGTTCTAGAACCTCATGCTGCGACACTACAACATGACTCTTAATATCCAAGAATTAGTTAAATATGTTTAACGTTACATTTGAGCAAACGTCTAACAGCTTAAGCTGCTTTTCTCGGCAGATTATAAAATACATTAGCAAAATGTTTCATTATAATTTCCACTAAACTCTGTTTGAAGTAAGCTTAAATTTCAAATAAAGCCATGAAAATAAATGATCTTAGCAATTTTAGTCCTTCACTAAAACTATTCTGATCATTGGTTCAAAGATAATAGTTCTGGAATTTGTCCTTTAACGGTAAGACTAAATCTGGTAATGACTGAAATGCTCAGTTGTACGCTCTTTGCAGGATAAACATATATTTGAAAAGATGTATCAGCTTCTTCTAGTGCTTTTCACTATTCAGAGAAAGTTCTCTGAATCTTTAAATATAAATAATGCTCTAATGTAATATTATAATTCCAAAGAATTAAAATTGCGAAGTCATTAATTTGTAAGTGGATTGTATTCTGCAAAAATGAAAACGAATAGCTGTGAGTTAGAATTGAATATAAAGAGCCGAAACTTTAAAATCTAGTTTCTAAAACGTGTCCTAATCTTCAAACAAAGCATAAAACTTTTAAATGTATAAGGTATCAAGCAAAATTTCAAATCTGTTAGTTTTACTTACAGTAAAAAGAAATATTCTTACAGTATACAGATGTTGCGTATTCACGCCGTGTAAAATAGAAACAGAATAAATAATTGCAGGTTCGCTTTAAAATACAACATAAAATCTTTATTTTCCTCAAAACGTAGTTTACGCCCTTCAAAAGGCCATATTCCATCAAAACTGAATTCATACAAAATTTTGTTGCCAGATGAAACTTAAAGTTATGAAATAATTGAACATTAAAACATATAGGGTTCACTAGCACATAAAAATAAATATAAAAATACAAAATTGACGGCCTTATTCACCATCCATGTTTAAACCACGATCAGTGGTTAAAAGAGAATTTACACGAATTAGCGAATACTGACCGAAATGATCGGCTGGATGTATACCCTTACTGGCGAGTCGGCTAGAAACTCATTTGGCTCGAAGGCTGAGGGTAATTTTAAAAATCGCCAACAACAGAGAAATTGAGATACCATGCCAAAATAGCAACCAGCTAGGGTATACATTTGGCGAAGCATTTCGGTCAGCTTTCGCATTATTATAACAGAACAATCATTTAACCGCTGATCATGGTTTAACCATGGATGGTGAATAAGGTCGATAATCATACAAACTGAAAATATATCTGGAACTCTGAACTAATACAATGTTAGTTTAGCTGAAATTCTAAGTAAAATAAAGGTATTCTCTCTCTCTAATGTCCTCTGGTCTTTTTGCAATAATGATTAAAAAACATTCTGAAGAAAAAGGACAGATGACTGTAACAAGCCCGCCCATCTTTTCGCCAGCACACAACAACAGTGATGTTATAGTAAAAGGAATAAACCCTGAATTTAAGAATTTTTTCATTAACTTAATAACGCTCCATTGCAATAATTTGGATATACCGCTAACTTTTAAATAAATCTTTAATGTATGCAGTGGCGTAGCTACCGGGGGGGGGGAGGCGGTCCGCCCGGGTGGCCCTTCGAAAGGGGACACAAAATCAGACATCCAGGAAAACAATTTTATTACTAAGAGCAACTGTACTAGCTAATACATTGTGTACATAAAAAATAATTCATTCATTCATAATTTACGCCTTTTGACGGTCAATTACCTTTTTCTAAAAGAAAGACTGGTAGTGGATGTGCGATTTCTGCAGAGATCGATGGCGTTAAACGATGAATTACGTAACTAATAAAATGTAATATTCCTGTAATTTATTATTTTTATTTTCAGGTTTATGTGCCCTATGTAAAGGAAGGGCCGCATTTTGCAAGTTCGTCCCGGGCGGCAAAAGTTGCAGCTACGCCACTGAATGTAAGTAATCTGATTTTGTAAAACAAACTGAACTATTACTTTAAAAGCTCACTATAAAGCAATGGATTTTAAATAAGTTACAAGAAATTTTTATTCATGAACATTTCTGAATCGTAGGTGCGCTAATTTAAACTTAAATATAGCTACGTCTAAAAGAAAGACTTCATCAATTTTGTAACATTGGTTTCCCAAATAAAATAATACCTATAATCTATGATCTGTAAAAACAATGAGTAATCTGAAAAGGAAATTTTATATTTGGCTGCCATATGATGATTGAAGAACAATACAAGCCTGGATCTTAATTGTTTTTTTAATCCAAAGAAACATTTGTTGGCCGATTTTATTCTGTTGTAAATTTAGGCTTTCAACATGTTTTGATCGTTAATAATAGTTCCAAGGTATTTGAATTCACTAACCCTTTCAAAGGTATGGCCATTTATGCGAAAAGGGGTGTAGTTCCCAGTCGAGGACAGAATTTCCATAAACTTTGTCTTGTCCTCATTAATAGTGAGGCCCATGTCTGTGGCAGAGATTTCTAGGGCTCGAAAGGCCTCTTTCACTGCCCTTTCAGATCTTCCAATTATGTCAATATCATCTGCATAGGCCAAGAACTGTAATGACCTATTCTAGAGAGTGCCTCTTCGGTCTAATCCACTAACTCGGATGCATTTCTCCAATGCGAGATTGAAGAGCAGGCAAGCAAGCGAATCTCCCTGACGCAGGCCTCTTTCAGCTGTGAAAGGCTCAGAAAGATGGTTTTGGATTTTGACCCTGCACCGTACGTTGCTTAGCGAGGCTTTAGTGAGGTTGACAAGCTTAGTAGTTTAGTTATATCCGAAGTAACAGACTGAAATGGCTCGGCCATGTCTGGAGAACCAACGAAAATAACCCGACTAGATTGCACACTTTCAAGAACCCCGGGGCAGACCTTCAACAAGATGGCTGGACGATATAGAAAATGACATCAAAATTTTGAAAATAAAAAACTGGCAAAGAGTTGTTTTGGATCGTCTGAGTTGGAAGAAGCGTGCTGTCGAGGCAGCTAAGACCTGCAACAGGTTGTTACGCTCTTAAAGAAGAAGAAGAAGAAGATGAGTATATTATTGTACCTACAAATAAACTATTTTTTATTCAGTATGTTGAAATAATAGCTAACATCCCATAATCATAGAACAAATTTTAATATATTTTCAGCAAGATGCTTCATTGTTTGATGATGTCAAACTACACTAAAGAATGATTCGAACTTAATATTCTGGGATTCTTGCTTTTTTTACCTAAATGCTAAGCTTTATTTGTAAAGCGCCACCATTCTTTCAGCGTATATATGTTGACAGTATTTTCAGCAAAATAAATAATTTTTGTATAATCTCAGATACAACTTATGATGCATTAAAACATTTCAGAGTCATTGGTTATGTGAAATAAAGTAGCCAATAATATACGTTTCTTATTTTTCTTCGTATTCTTATAAGCACTCTGTCATAACATCTATGTTAATGGCTACAACAAAGAAAGGGATACGACAGTTCATTTTTCATAATTAATTAAAAGAAATCTGCTTCTATAAAAAACATAATGCCAACGCTGTTAAGATTTTACGGTATTACAAAAATCGTACACGTTCTCTCATCAATAGACTAATAGCATGTATTTCGTTGGTGTAATTTTAGAAGCGCTACCAAACAACAATTTGTCACGTTAACGAACTTTCCATCAAAGTCAAGCCTGTCATAAATAATTTAATTTATGCCACACCCATCGGATCTATGTTAAAGAGAAAGCTTGCATTCTAAATTGTCCAATGAAGTTTCGGAATGAGTTGAGCAGTGTAGTAATTTGTTACCCAAGGAAACATAATTTTTTTGTTTTTCTCACGAAAAAGGAACGCGGGATTGTTCGAATGTTAAGCAAGGAATTGATTTTTCATGATTGAAAAACTATTTCACATATTTTGCTCTCAGCATAATATTAACTAAATTATAATAATAACAACGACGAAAATATAATGAGAAAAATATTTCAAAAAACATGATACAATACACACACACATGTTATATAAATATATATGAAAATCTGTGTGAAAATCTTGAAATTTAGGGTGTTAGTAGAGGCATTGCAAGAATATTTCACAGACGATTAACGTAATACTTTGTTTATTGAAGCACCGCAAAGATGTTGAAATCATTTTATCATGGATCATATTTACGAATCCCCGCTATGATCATACTGACGAACAACACCTGCCGTATGTCGCTTGACAGTGAAAGTCAGAGCAAAAAAGGGCAGTAAACAATGCGCAGAAAGGTTATATAGTGGAAGAAGGGGATTTTCCCGAAAGACCCGTGACTCGAAGTGGAAGGGAAAGTATGCTTATTACGAGGGAAGCGGAAGTGATTGAAAATGAGGTATCGTTTAAATTAATTACAACAAGTTTAAGATATTAAAATATTACATATATATGTAATAATCTCACTTAATTTTGCTTCAAATTCTAATATTATATATTTTAAAGTCTTAATGTATTCCAAAATCACTTTTCTTAAACTCCAGTTTCGTTTTATTTCCCGCGCTGGAGATATATTAAATCTCTCGTTTTGACATATTTATTACTAAAAGAATATTTTAATCGTTTCCAAGCGCACACAAATCGCGAAATCAGCGACTCTTTGCCGCTATGCATTTTCCCTAAAACACTTGCGTAATATACTAAAAATAGCTATTATTCCCTTCACTTTGATCACGTGTCTATCTGTTAAATCCCTACCTGAGAAAAAGCAGGGATTTTCTGCTCTGTTTTGGCTTGAAACTTAAACCAAGATGTACGTACATTCCGTCACTCTCCGATAATAAAAAGAAATTAGTTAATAACTCGGCCTGTTTGTATTATTTAACGACTACAACAACGAAAACATTATATATATATATAATAAAAAATATATAACACATGTTTTGATTAACTGAAATAATATATATATATATATATAATGTGAAGAATGGTTCTTTTATGGTTCTAAACAGTTAAGATTATGATGAGAAAGAAATAGATTTGTCTACGTAGGCCACTGACATACAAAACTTCAAAAATAGCGGATATGTGGACATTAAAAGAAATTCATAATAGTTTTTTTAATAAGACAGCAAAGCAACTATAATTAACATATACTCATCTTTGTTCAAATATTTTGTACTAGCTGTACGAGCACGGCGTTATCCTTCGAATCAGGACTTCAACAAAATGAAAGAAAAGACGATGATGACACGAAAAAGTTTTGAGAACAAAATCAAAACAGAAGATACACATTATTGATTTTCCCGCTTATTTTTCTTCGTGACAATGACATTTGAACTGTAGGAAAACAGTACAGAGTACGTTAATCCAAAACAATATTAAAAAATTGCAACGTGAAAATCATCATTAGACAGCAAGCAAAATATGCGAGACAAAGAAACATGTTAAGATACTGCCGAAAATAATAATCGAAGTCATTCAGTTAAAGGTTATGACGTCTCCTGTGTTCTGCGCCGCCAGCTAATGAAATTGCAACAATGCACGCTGGGAACGTTTACTTTCTCCGGAGAAAGTCTCGCGGAGAAAGCTCGCTAGAGAAAAAAATTTTTGAACTGACCAGGGATCAATTAATTTTTTTCGAAAAAAAAGGGGAAAGGTATTTTAACCGTTCTGGTTTTAAATCCGACAAAAACGTTCCAGTTATAAGCTGAAAAAAAATTGAAAATGATAGCGTTATTAGAACGTCGGATGAGAGAAATTTAAGAAATCCGAATGAAAAATTAACATAAAAGTGACTATTTTTTAAAAATTTCTCAAAATTCAGAAAATTGCGTTAGACGTTCGAAACAAACTTCATTAGAACGGAAGTCGTTTGCACTTTCCGATGGTGTATTTATTTTTTTCTTACAATTATCAGAAATGATGTAATGGGAAAATATATACCGAAAATTATCCAAAACAGAACAAACCATTAAATAAAAAAAAATCTCGATTAAATTTTAAAATTCGGGCTTGGAGGTGCATTGAGTACCATCACCATCACGGATCCCATCACGACTACCTGCGTGGAAAATTTCATGACTGTAGGTGCAACAGATTCTTCTGGACATCGCACACACAAAAACTTTCTTTTATGAGTATAGACTAGCAGTACGCGCACGGCGTTGCCCGTAGAATAAGGACTTCAACAAAATGAAAAAAAAAAAAAAAAACGCCCACAGTGACACGAAAATGTTTTGAAAACAAAATCAAAACAAAAGATGCACATTATTGATTTTTCAGATTATTTTTCTTCGCGATAACGACATTTTAACTGTAGGAAAACAGCAGGGGAGATTTGATCCCTATGTCTAAAACCAGAGAAAAAATGCAATTAAGTGTCTGAAACTGGCAACACTAATAAAGTGATTCCTTATCAACAGACATGACAACAGAATTTCATTCAGCCACTTTTATTTTTGTTGTAAGAAAGGAATCTCTGATTTCTTACAGTCAAACTTCTTTTGGAGTAGGTAGTTTATGTTTCTTATTTTTGCTAAATATAACTAAATTACTTAAGTTTATTGACCTAATATACTAACATTCCTTACTGCTTAAATGTTGTTATTTAAATCGAGTAAAGTTTCTTTACTTTTGATTTAACAATTCTTTTTCCAACACATGCACATTAGGGACACATGATCCCCATTGTATGGGGAGACTTGATCCTGGGATCAAGTGTCTCCAAAGTTAAGTTAAATTAATGTTAACAATTTTATTACCCCCCTACTGGACATTGTGATTTTCAAGTCACATTTAGATAATATCAATATTAGTTAGAATATGGTTATCTTGATTTTCGATGGTTGACAAAGGTAGAAAGTTAATACGTGGCTGCACATGATGGTTAGCAAGAATATGGTGACGGTTTCACGGAAAGAGAAAATTAGTCATTCCGTAGGAAAAAGTGAAAAGAAGATTACATCATCTGAATGCGAAATAAATTTTCTAAGAAAAAGAGGACTTCATTTCAACCAATTTATTTATCCTGAAAATGTTGACATTGGTGTTGTGGACAATGACGACATTGTCAAAAAACTACCTAAACCAGCCATGCTTGGTGGAACTCTTCGAACTGCAAGAATTTTAACATTTATTTTTGATTTTTCAAGCTTTGAAAATGTTATTTGATCATTAATTTCAACGATAACAATCATTCATATGGGAAACAATGATTTTCAATAATGTAGAATTTTCTAAATGTGTTTTTCTCCCTTTTTTACATGTTAGTCAATAATAAATTTGATTTCGACTACGCTAATTGTTGGAAAACAATTTATCTTTATTTTAAAAATGTTTTTGCAAAAACAAAAAATACTACAAAAAAAAGACAAATAAGCCTTTAATAATGACTGAAAACATTTTTTTAAAAATTTGTTTTCCAAAATAAAAATTAAAAACTGAAAAAGGATCAAGTCTCCCCTACAGAGTACGCGGAAAAAGCAATACATATTCAATCAAATACAACTCAAAATTAAATTATAAAATCAAAATAAACAGTATCAAAACATGACTGTAAGTGCGATAGATTCATCTGGACACCGCACACACACAAACATTTCAGTTATAAGTATAGATTATCAAAGTCTCTTTCATACCCTGTAAATTCGAATTAGAAAAAGAAATCTACAGCGATTTTAAAAGTCAGCCAAGTACTACTAATACTGTAATTTAAAGGACTGTCAGATTTTGTATAATGAATGTAAATCATTATGAAAAGGTTTCCAGTATTTTTCTAAGTGAAATATTATTTTTTTATTCGTTAAATTCTTTCGAAATATTCCCAAAAATTTTATATTCTTAAAAAATATTCAGGTCAGGTGAAAGGGACTGAACGTACATTTTGTAGTTGCAACAGACGGATGGAGAAGGGAGGAGGTTGATATACAAAGATGTCAACAATGGCGAAGATGGCTGATTCTATAAAATAAAAGTTATTTTAGCATGCAGAAATCTTGTGTGCTACAGGAAACTCGAATTCTTGGATTTTGACTCTAGACTAACGCTCTTCCATCCATACTTAGTTATTTAAATCTTCAATAATAACAATAATCAAAGATTGTTTAAGAATTTGAGGGAATCAGAATTTTTCAACAAGTCCCTATGATCAGCTCTCATATTATTGCATAAATAACTAACTACACTTCTTCAATTTTATTTTCTGTATTTAGAAATTAGTATTATTTAGTAGGTGAAATAATTATGAAAAACTTTAGGAGTCGAATGATCTGATACGATGTAAATTAAATTAACGAATCCAAGAATTATAAAAAACAGGAATCGCATTTTTGAAACAGTACGAAGAAACATAAATTTCACAAATACTTCTAAGCTTCAAAAGAATCTCATGGGGGTGGTCGTTTTATCTTTCAAACATGCTTTTATACATGGGCATAATATGACTAATGAGAAACCTCTTGGTAACAGATAAATGGATTAACGCAATAAGGTTAGTTTCTAAACATTTTGGTTAATTTCAACATCCATCGACTTAAATTCATGCGAGAGGAGCTTCTTAAAGAATGAATTCCGAATTTCGTATAAATATAATTTCACTAAGGATTTCAAAAAATACTGAGCAAATTCGTAAACCTTATGCTGATACGTTTGTCTTCTATTTTACCAAGTAAAACACCCAGAATATTACCTGCATTTGTTCTTCCAGATTCAACGAAATTCATTCCATCTTGATCTGAAACTCACAATCTAGAATTCTGAGAAATGGGACCTATTTCTCAAAACATCATCTTTATATAACATTTACAAAAACACAATTTTTCATAAAAGCAAGAAACTCAAGTGCGGTGTTTAACGCATTTTGGGTCATCAAATAATGACATAAATCTAGAGGCCATAAATTAAACCAGACTTCATGTTTTGACATTATACTTTCTTGAAGACAGACAAAAGGGAATCTATGTTTCACTGGAAGAAAATATGAACTAATAATGTCTTCTGATGTTTGCTATGTTCTCAGAATAGGAATCGATTGATTCCCCCCTTTTTGTTTGCAAGACCATTACATCACAAATGCTTCACTTCCTGTTTGCTCCAAGCAAATGCAGAGATGAGTTTCAACACCGGAAACTTTATCTGTCTGCAGAAAACCATCGTAAACTGTGCGTGCAAATGTCCTAGTGCTTTATGCCAGCGCTATATTTATGAATGAATGACCCTTCCGGCATTGACTTAACGAAAATGAGGTCGCTTGCGAATGACTTCATAGATATAAACTACCATAAGCGAGAGATGTTCCTTGTTTTGAGAACGATAGCAGTCAAACTTCGATTGACCGTCACTCGCTTAACCGTCAGTTTCTGTTATCCGTCATCGTCAAAGTAACGTAGGTTTACAGTACCACAATGCATTTCTGTACATTACCACTCTTATATTGAAGTTCATATTGATTGTTTTGTAAAATCAAATACAATATGTATGTATTACAGTACAACCCCAGTTAACCGAACTAAAGGATGGGAAGCCGCTTCGGATAACCCATGAACTTTGAATCTAAGCGGCCAAACGCCTAATAACCTTTGAATCTGAATTACTTTGTATCTAAGTGGCCAAACGCCTTCCCGTTGGTGTGAAGCAAAAATGCCCACACTGGCCCGACTGCATATAGGCATACTGTACTCGAGCAGAGTACCATTGTAACTTTGGAGGGCTCTGAATGGACAAGCGAATCTGACGTAACTATTCTTTGCTTGTTTGTTTACCTCTGACACACGCTCTGACTGATTCTTTCAACTAGCGATAGCGAAATGTTCTTTGTGTAATACACTATGGCTATTCAGAATTCCAATCTTCCCCCTTCTTTTGTAAACAAAGTTGTTAAAATCGTTGAAGATGAAACCATCGTTCGAAGCAACCTTAAAAGTGTTTCCGATGTGTATTCATGGAAAGAAGAATATGGAAGAACATCGGACACGAAATGGAATCTTGGATCTTCTAGACCATCTGGAATAAGGTTTGTGTGCTGGTAAGTAGCAATAATTATTTCAAATCATTATCTTTTAGATGATGTATGTTGTAATTTGTAATCCTATATCATGCATTATTTCAATACTTATATTTATTATGGTTTAAGTTAACTATTAAAATATGAATTTTAATGTTTCAGATCTGAATGAAGCAAATCTGACGACATTAAATCAAAAAGAAGAAAGATCCCCCTTTTGAAAACAAATTCAGGCAATATCTTGGAGAAAAAATTAGTATATATTTAGAGTTTTAAGAACTATAAACAAACACACACACACACAAGATACGCGTGTCTCACTGTTGATGCGATGTGCTGAAGAGTGATGTCATATTCGCTTGTCCAATCAGAGCCCACCAAAGTTACAATGGTGCTCTGCTCGAGTACAGAATGCCTATATGCGGCCGGGAGAGAGTCACCCCACCATGTGGAGGACGTGATTTATTAGATACAATAAAATGATACAGACATTGCCAGAACAGGGGCAGTACTTTTAAATACAAAAGAGTTGAGAGTATAAACATGGTTCGACCCACCTCGGTGGGGAGAGAATAGCTTGATTTACATGTACTCAACCACCAAGTGTGGCGAATGTACTCACAAAATAAAGAATGACAAAATGCTCTTTCTTTTCATATAAAATATAAAAACATCCCTAACGTAATAAATTTAAAAACTGCTTGGGCAAGCAATGAACAGTAAAACTATATAAAAAAATATAAATATTGAAAAAGAAACAAACAAATAAACACAGAAAAAGCAGTATAAATCAGATATATAAATAAGTCAAAGATTGAAACCCCACAATATGAAAACAAAACACACACAAACAACACTACACATCAAACGACACACAAAACACAAATAAAAACTGTACAAAACATTGAATTAAAAATACATAAATTGAAAAAAAAATTACTTCTGAGATAGAAAGGAAGAAATTCCGTCAGTCATCGATAATCCACGTCCCGCGTACCCGGGAATATCTATTCATCAATTAGAGAATGTTTTTTTGATTAAAAGCTGCACAAGTTAAAAATTACTTTTAAGTACTATACAGGATGAAAACGGCCAAAGGGGGAGCATAAGGATTAAAATTTTGTAGTCTAAAAATAAAATCGAAGTCAAAAAGTAGTATTCATAGCCCCGTCCCCCCCAAAAATACCCAAACAACCGTTAGGGCATTGGCTACGTGGCAGCTGGTTTCCAGAACTACGAAGAGATTCGGGAATTGGAACAGGCATATATTTTCGGAGCTCATGGACCAATAGTTGCCCTAGGGCGTCGAGAGAATCCCACACCAAGGAACTGACTGGGTACAATAAGTTTAAAAACGCAAAAACAAGTGGAGAGCGGAAACGCCTATAAACCTATAAAACTGAGTCATCCAGTGTAAAAATAAATAAATAAAAAATAAAAATTATTTCTTAAAAAGCTCAAATCATGTAAATAATAATAAAAAAAAATGACTCGACAGGAGGGAAGTCAGGAGGACAGAAAGTGGAACTATAAAAAGTGTGAAATAAAAACCAATCCTGAGAGGAGATGTCAAGTAAAAAGTCCCTGGCAAACTGGTAAAAAATAAAAAGAGTAAGAACAGTCCTTGAATATGAAAAGATAAAAGTAACAAGGACCCTCAAGACATCATTGGAGTCAGTTATGGTCTCTCTCCTGGGTCAGTGTATCGCAAATGTTCCTGCTGGTCCTGAAAGCGCCTTCCATTTTGGTGACAGCCTGTCCATTTGTTAAGAGATTGTTAAACCACGCTTTTTTGTGTTCATATGCTGGTTTAATTAGATGGAACTCTTTGGTGAGGGAGCAGGAGAAGTGTAGGCTACACTTATGTTCTTTATTAAAGTTAACCCTCCGTTGCACCTGCAAATTAGGGCGCAGGTAACCTATATCGTGATTAATATTATTGAAACCCATTAATTTTAATTTTAGCATTCTAAAATTAATCACTGACCTTCTTGGGGAGGCTCAAAAGGAAAAAGTGGGGATATCGCTGCAAAAAAGTTTCGCCTTCGCGATTATTTCTGTGCAGTACAGGATGTGTTTTTTGGATTTGCTATTTCAGAGGCATTTCGCATAACCCGAGTTTCGGTTAATCCGAGTTCTGTTAACCGGGGTTTTACTGCATTCACTTTTAGATGATTTCATTTTCATTTTCGTGCCAAGCCAGCAGTGAAATCAAGTTAATGCATATATTAAGATATTTCTGATATCCGTCACAGCCCTGGTCCGACGGTAACGGTTAATCGAAGAATTACTGTTTCTTCATTCTTTATAACAGCACTTCAGTTGATTCTTGAAGAAATTCTAGCAAGGGGACGTTTGGACGAGAACGCCAGCATTTAAAATTTCATAAAAGAAATTTCAACTCTTAGAGTACCTCGAATTCGACCAGGGGTAGATATAAACCACCACATGCCTCTTCAGGCATGTGGTTGTTTACAGGCCATAGATATAAACCACCTCATGCCTGTTCTTGTTTTGAAACGGTGGCAGAACCCTTTTCATTTTCAGTGTAATGTTTCAAGAAGGAAAAGAAAGAATCTTTAAGTGAAAAATATCTATACTTATAAAAGGCAATGTTTGTGTGTGTGCGAGAGATGTCCGAATCTATGGCACTCACAGCCATGAAATTTGGCACACAAGTAGTCGTAATGGTGACTCAATGCACCTCCAAGCCCGAATTTTAAAATTTAATCTAGAAATTTTTTATTTAATGTTTTGCGTTGTTTTGGGTCATTTTCGGAACATTTACGGCTGTAGTATCTTTTCTAATGATAGTTGGAAAACAATTGATGCATCATTGGATAGAACAAACAATTTTCTTTCTAATAAAATTTATTTTGAGCTTCAAATGTAATTTACTGAAATTTGAGAATTTTTTAATTAATAGTCAGTTTTACCGACCAAATTTTGTTATCGTATTTAAATTTACTGCACCCCCAGTTCTAATAACGTTATCTCGTTCATTTTTTGAGAGGTAATGAATGGAATATTCCCCCTGATTTAGAACAAGAACGGTTAAATGTCTTTTATGGTTGAATATTAATTGATTTTCTTCTGAAGTGTTAAAATATTTTCGCTCCATTTTTTCCCTCCTTGATTCTTCGTTACCAGGGTCGCGGTGTTCTATTCCCAGCATGCATTTCGTCGAAACCACGTGACGTCAGGACTTCAAACTTGAAGCTGAAGATTGCAAGCTTTTTTAAAAAAATTGTTGAAATTCAGGATGTCACGGGCAACGCCGTGAGGGTACTGCTAGTATAAAAAAAGAAGAGATTGACTAGTCTGATGTATTACATGGGGAGATTCTTCATATAACACTGGGGGAAAACTTTTCTTTAAAGGAAATAATAATTTTATATCATTTATTTTATTTTCCAGCTAAATAAATTAATCTTACTTCTTAACTTCAAACTAAATTTATAATAATCTCTAAATATTTACAAAATTTTTGGAAACTTGAGCCACCAACAATAACAGATGGGGAACAAATATTCCCAAGGAAGGCTGAGACATAACAGAAAACAGGAAGTCAAATAATAGTTTACAATTTCATAACAAACAAACAAAAAAAAATATAAAAAAAAATAGCTGAGCAATGCGCTGTTTGTCTTTGCACCAAAATAATAGTTATATACGAGAAATTCTAGAAGGAAGAATGTTTCATCCTGTATAATTCCAATGCTATCAAACCAAAGGCGAAAGAAAGTCAACATATTTATAACTTCGACAAGTTTCCAAACATATGTAACTCCACTTTTTTTTTTTTTTTTTTTTGAATAAATGAAACATGGAAAATTCATGTTGCTTCGAAAATTGAAAAAAGAAAGAAAGAAAGAAATTGAAGCAGCAAGTAATCCCGCACCAAATATCCGAAAATGGTGAGTCCTTCTGTATAACGGTGCATCGAATATTGAAAGAGTGGATAAAATAATAGGGCATAGGGTGCAAAAGTTGTCTTTTAAGTGTATTAGCATACATGCAAAATTTTTCAACTTTCTTTAATATCTTCCGGTGCCCCAAGACACTTAAATATTTGCTAAAAAAAACTATTTTTATGCAAATTTCGAATTAAAAATGCGTTAAAGAAACGATTTTACAGAGAAAAACATATAGGATAGCATGAAAATTGTTTTATTTTATTATTAAATGAATAAAATTATTTTTGTTTATATAATATTATTCAGGGACCCACAACTAACTTTTTTTCTTTTAACAATATAACACAATTTTACTTTATTTCGAAGACTAAAATAAACTACGCCACAATTTAGACTTTCCCTAAACTAAAACAGATCGCTACAGGTGAAACTTTGGCAAAATCGTTCTTTTTTATTTTCTCGTATACGAAGTATACAAAGAGAAAGTATTGTAATCGTCAAAAAATTCGAACTCGAGATTTTGACGAATCTCCACATTTTAGACCTCCCTGAGTCCGAAAAACACAATTTTGGAATTATGTCTGTGTGTCTGTGAACACGATAACTCGAAAACTATGAGAACTAGGGGGATGAAATTTGGTATGTGGTCTTTAAACATAATTTGTAGGTTTCTATCAAATTTTGAACAAAATCCGTCAACGGGAAGTCTGTCTGTCTGTATGTCCGAAGTCATGTGAACACTATAACTCAAAAACTTGAATAGCTAGATGGATAAAATTTGGTACACAGTTTTATCGTCATGAATGTAGGTCCGTATAAAATTTTGGGCCAAATCCATCAAAGGGTTGACTGTCTGTCGGTCTGTATAATTTACCATTGAAACCAATCCGCTATCTCCACGCACATGCGTACGGAAGCAATCGTCTGTGCTAGCGAAAGAAGCGATTACGTCAGTTTGTCCTTGAGACGGCAAGAGTGAAACCTAGCAGTGTGCGACAGATATGCGTTTTAATCGACAGGCATCGCTTTGAATTTGATTCTTTACCTAGATATTTTTCAATCACTATAATGAAAAACCTTCTGATAGTCATTGGATTCTGGATAACAGTAGGTTAGAATTTTTTTAGCCACGCGGGGGAAGGAGAAACGGCACCTTTTGGGGGAAGTATACGAGAAAGTTTAGGGGAGAACACTCCCGCTGTTTTTCCTCACTCCCTTGTTGTTTGAATGAGTCAGACCCGCCTGGACTCCGAGTCTGAGTGGAGAAATTTTGCGTCACTTCCAAATTTGAAGGCAAGTGAAACACCTGTCTGTTCGATTTCTCATTGCATGCTTTGTTTGAAGAAATACTGTGTCTTTGTTATAATATTTTTTTCAGCACACTTTGCAAAATACAAAACTTAGTTGAGAACATCACGAATTTAACATTAAAATAAACAACTGCAGTAATGTCTGCAACTGCTGTAAAAGAATATAGTGAAAAATACGAGGCAAAGAACTACGTGTCCAATCTTTGGATCGCTAAACGAACTTCATGACCGAGTGTTACCAACAGTTTCTGATGTGCTAAAATATTATTTATTTGTGAAATCTGAAATGAAAACGACGCTGCCTGTACGCGAGCCGACAGTAGCTAAAATTTCTGAAGTGGTTGCTCAAAAAATTGAATCAATATGGGTTAAATCTTCTATTCCCCAAATATCTCATAAGAGAGGTACTGAAAAAATAAGCAAATGTCATGATAAATATCGCAATCTTTTAAAGCCCTACAAAGGGCGAAAGAATGATAAAAAGTACCAACAAAAACTGGAAAATTATCGTAAAGAAAAAATATCGTGTTTTTTCGATATCACATTTTGTAAGTGTACAAATTTCGATACATGTAAATGCCAAAAAGACATGAAAATTTCACTTGCTGAGCGATTATTTATAAAAGATTAGAAAGGAAAATGGTTATTGGAGGAGTGGACGTAATTGCGACTAAAAAAAAAAGAGAGAAAAGGGAAAAAAGAAAACAGATGGAAGACGAAAGAATAAAACGTAAAATGGTTAAAACTGATCTGAATCAGTGGAGCTACTTGAGCTCTACTCTATGTCTTCGTGTTCGTATACAGATACGGATGTAATTACCTTGGAATATCAATCACAAAATCGTTTAGATTTCTCTGCCTTAGCAAGGGAATGTGATCGATACGGAATTTCAGATAGAGCAAGACAATGGAATTGTACACGAATGAGAGACTTCGGATGTGGTAGATCGCAATAAAATTCGTAGACAGCGTAAAAATCTTCAAAATGCGGTTGCAGAGTCTACTAAGTTAACAGTGTTTAGGTCTCTTTTAACCGGATTATATTTCGATGGGAGCAAAGACAACACACAAGTGCTAATTAAGAAGTACACAAAGTACTACCCAAAGACCACGAAGGACGAGCATTATACTCTTGTAAACGAATTTAACTCTGTGTATATCGGACATGTTACTGCTGCATCAGGAGGAGCTAAAACCATAAAAGAAAGCAATACTCAATTTTTTGTATCAAATAATATGCAATTAAATGGGCTAACAGCAAGTGGATGCGATGGAACAAATGTTAATACTGGGCACAAGGGAGATATTATTCCCTTGATGGAACTAGACCTCAATAGACCATTACAGTGGTGCATTTGTTTGATTCATACAAATGAGTTACCTCTCCGTCATCTACTAAATTCTTTGGATTGTGCAACAACTGGTTCTGCAGAATTTTGTGGACCAATTGGTAAAGCAATCAAAATCTGCGAGGAGCAACCTGTAGTTCCTTTTTCTTCAATAAGTGTGCAGAATATGCCAGTTAATATAGATAGAATGGTTCTCAGCAATGATAAATGATGATTCCAAGCGATATCATGTGGTGAATGTTATTCTGATCTGGCATTTAGAAAACCTGGCCCAGTTGCTCACTCAAGGTGGCTAACAATTGCAGGTAGAATTTTAAGGTTATATGTGGCCACAGAAAAACCTTCTGACAATCTTATTATTCTTGCAACATATATTATGAAGGTATAAGCACCTGTATGGTTCCTTGTCGAGACAAAGCCCTCAATAGCAGAAGGAGCGCGGAATATTTGGAGACTTATCTCATTTTCTAGATATTTGGAACCCAATTTAAGAAATATAATAGATACAGTTATTCAACGAAATAGCTTCTTTTGTCATCCTGAAAATTTGCTATTGCCAATGCTCAATGCTCACAGATAACAGAGAGAATATAAGGTCTTTAGTACTACGAAAACTAATTTGTGCTAGAAATGGAAACAGAGGATCATCAGAAGTAAGAATTTTTCAAGTACCAAAAATAAACTTTAAAGCAAAGGGTTATTTTGCACTTATTAACTGGCAACGAGTTGGACGTTTTGAACCACCTCTTTTGATGAATGTGCCTTTTAAATAAATTGAGGCCATGGTAAAAGTTAGAAAAACGGAGGAATGGTCAAAATATCCATGCCATCCCCAAGCTGTAGAAAGATGTATTCGCTTAGTGTCTGACGCGTCGGAAAGTATATATGGAGAAGGGAAGAGACACGGCTTCATATTGAATAGGATACAATCAAGAAGTCTTATCAAGCATTATAATACCAAAAGGATTACAATCTTTAAAAATATGTAAATCCTCAAACTAATAGAATTAAAAAACCTATGATGTAAGTTCACTTTTTATAAGTTTTGGGATTTATTGATTTGACTATTAAATTTATACTTCATGTATTATCATAAAATTATAATTATTTATAAGTTTAAACTTTAATACTTGAATAATCTTCCAATTTTTCAAATATTTTTCATTAATTCACAATTTTTAATAGATATTTGTAAAAATGCCAATTTTTAACTTTTTGGGGGACGCTTGGGCCACCAGAAAATATGAATGAATATTAATAATAATAAAAAAACGTAAATAAATATACCCAAAACAAAACTTTCTTACCTAAAGGAAGTTTTGAAAATATTATTTTATAAATTTCCAAAAAACTGTCATGGGAAAAAAAGGAGGGGGCACTGGAAGATATGAATGGATTTCAATAAAAAAATATATGTAAACTAATATACCTAAGACACAACTCCCTCCCCCGTGCCAAAATTAATTTTAAAAAAATGTAAATTTTCATAAAAAAGTTCAATTTTTAACAATTTTTGAGGCGCTTGGGGCACCGGAAGATATAAATGAGTTTCAATAAAAAAATTATATAAACTAATACACTTAAGACACAACTTTCCCGCCTCATGCCAAAAATAAGTCCAAAAAAAATTTTTTTTTCCTCTATACTTTTCGATCCACCCTACTCTGTATACAAAAGACGAAGTTTAAGTGTAAACAACGGTAATTGTTTCTGTTCTTTCCGAAAAACCTCAGCAAAAGGAAAACCTTCCGAAACAAGGAATTTCCATTATTGATACGTTTGGGGAAAGAAAACTACAGGAAAAATCGATAGACTCCGCAAGCTGTAGACTGATCCTTCGCTTTTGATCTAAAAATGAGAGTGAGAGAAATGCAAGAAGCCGAATGTATAAAGACTGAAGACTACTAAATCGAATGCTTTTCTTTTCCTCTGGAGTATGTTTGTATTTTACGATCATCTATCTGAATTAAGCTGTAATTTGTACATCCTTGTATGTTTTTGTTTAGTTTAGTTGTATTAACGTTCCGTTTTAAAGCAACACGAGGGCTATTTTAGGACGGGCGTCATAATTTTGAACCGTGGTGAGGAGATGAGGACGACATCTGAGCTGGCACCCCCTCTAAAAAATTCCGCACCACACCAACGGGAGGACGTTTGACCCCCTACGTATGATTTAACGTAAAACAGGTCCAATACACGACGGATCTTCAGTGAAATCGGGTTTCAATCTTAGAAACCCTCCGGCTCCGAGGCGGACACCTTATCAGTAGGCCACCGCGGTCACTGTATGTTTTTGTAGGGAAGTGGGGAAAATATAACATCGAGTAGTTTCTCATTTTTAAAATCTCATTACAGGTGTACTAAATTGGATTAAGTTAATATTCTTGGTTGGAAATCTGCATGTTATAAATCATTTCGAATACCGTTTATATTGTAATTACAGTATAATTCAGAACATTCTATAGCATTACTGAACGAACGATGTATGTTCTATTCGTGTAAA
Source organism: Araneus ventricosus (assembly GCA_013235015.1). Taxonomy (NCBI): domain Eukaryota; kingdom Metazoa; phylum Arthropoda; class Arachnida; order Araneae; family Araneidae; genus Araneus; species Araneus ventricosus. The sequence continues at coordinate 3,377,877 of BGPR01000001.1, forward strand.
GATATAAAGAGAACTAGTGAAGCTGGGATTTTGGATTCTTTTAATTTTGAGGAAATAAAGCAAAAGAATGATATCGTAGGATTAATAATTAACTCCTACATTCCTTTCCTATTCCCAAATCTTTATATTCATTGAGGTTACAAGGATATTTATCAGAAATACGCAAAAAAATTCATAGTTAAAAAATTAAAACGAGCAGATTTCGTGAAAGAAAATTAGATTATCTTCACGTCCACTTGTACAACAAGATACACAAAAAGTAATAAACAAAGGTCAAACAAGACTCAATACAGAAGACTGGAAAAAGACAGTTTATGTCCTATTTAATATCAAAGAGTTTAAATGCTAAAAGTATTTAACTGTTAAGGTAAAATAAAACAGACCATTCACCTACAAGAACAAGTTTCCCTTTATACAGAAGTAGAAATTAACTATTATTTGATATCCTTCCAAACAATTTAAGATAGCACTGTCATTGAAAGGGACCAAATGATTTTCCTAAATACTTTCACGACTGATACGTTCTAAATTGTTATAAAGGGTGTGTAAAATTTTTGATACAACAGAATAACATTAAAAGGTAATAAGACAGGCAGAAATCCGCACCACATAAATGCATTTTCAATAAAAACAATTTGCCTCAGGTATTAATAGACTGAAAAGTTCAGATCTGGTTTTGGAAGGAGCAAATAACAAAAGATTTATTCAGAAAAATGAAATCCGAAGAACGAATCGATAGAAATACTAAAACTACTCATACTTAAATTACAAGAGAAGCAAACTAAAAAGTAAATAAAATTTGCAGACGCTAAAATAGATTTCATATTTCTTAATACTAAGTAATACATTTCAGGATTTGGCTTTATTGAATTCAGAAAAATCGTAAAAGAGTTTCGCATTCTTTGGCTCCTCGTGTTTTTTCTTGATAAACGAAACGGAAGTGAAAGATATTTGAAAGCAAATTCAATTTTCAAAATTAAATCGACAAGTTTAAATATCTCAATAATGTTCTTTATCAATATCTACAGAAAAGACTGTTCCGTGCTTTTTATCCAAATGATCATTTCCTCTTGTCATGAAATATTCACGCTACGGCGAATGTTTCTTTCAGTTAAACCGAATTTTATTTTTTAAGAAACGCAGTAACTTCAAATAAAATTATTGAAATAATAAATATCTAAAATATTCAACATGCCCGATTTAAGATCCTGCAACAGATTCAGTTTATAAGAAATAAAAAGGATTTTTCAGAATTTTATTTAATAAGTTATCATGTTTCTACAGGAAGTATAAATACCTCCCTCTTTCCTATTCCCACGTGAGCTGGCAACAAAATAATTCAACTTGATACAATCTAAAGATTAACAGCTCAAGTCCCAGTTCAGCAAAGACCATAAAAAAAGGGACCATTGCTCGTACACTATATTCTGATCCAAATGTTTCCCCCAACGAATCAGCGTGGAAAATTTTAAAAAATCAGTGTGAATTAAAATACAGCACTATTGTGAGTTTAAGCATACGAAAATCTATAAATTAGTGAGCCATAATTTTAAGAATAGATTGCAAAAGATGTTTTACAAAATTTTAAAAAATATATACTATAAGGAAAATAAAAGTTTAAAAAAATTCGTCCTCAATTTGTTAGAAAATACAGACAATTCTACCTAATTTACTGATAAAAACGTAGTCAAATAAGCAATTTCATATTTGCGGTTTCATGTAAATTATTTGTGCTATTTTTTCTCTTTCTCATTCCAGGTTGTTACGGAAAAATATCTCACGTCTGGCCACAAAGGGTTTCTGGCTAGAATCACGACTAATCGGACTTATTAGGCAACCTTGAATCGACTTCTTTTCAATGGATTTCACGTTTCAGCCTAATTACAACAGCCTACTGCTGCTACCTTTTGTAATGACGACATAATTTAAAAATAACCGTCCAATTGCAATGAAGAGGAGAAAAATATTAGCATAAAGCACCTCTAATAATTTTTGGGAAATACGTTAATTTGAAGAAACATAAGTACAGTCGGTGTGTTTTCGATACGGTTATCAAACCTTTCTTCTCAATGAAATAGATTTGAAATTGTTTTTCCTCGAAAATTTCTTTGATTGTTTCCTTGTCAATATTGTAGTTAATCGATGTGATAATGGCTGTTCTTTAACTCTTGAGACGTGATTTAACTCTCTGAACCCGGCTAGAGTGACAATTTCATTGCCTCAAAACCTGGAGTGAATTTTCCCTCGCAAAAATTGTTAGAGGGAAGAATTATCGTGAGTTAGAAATCATCACGTTCTTTACAGAAATTTCAGGAGGTCGACACCTATGGTTGCCCGATCAATTGCCAACAAAGAAAGAAACTACATTTTTCCTAAAAAAATTCACACAGGCGCCCGAAACCGCCCGAGTCCGGCTTCTGTCGAACGGGCGGTTTGAGGCGGGATGGGGCTCATAGGGTTAAAGGGAGTTGGGACTCTTAAGTCCGAAAATGTTAAATTGACCACTTCGATGTACCTTTTCTCAAAATATGTTATAGATTAATGTTTGAAATTTTTTATACAAGTAAAGTACATTTTTCTCATTATACTAAAATGATTTTTTTTTAATTCAAAAATTTATTTTTTACAAATTTTTTTGTGTCAAAACAAAAAATGTTAAATTGGCCACTTCAATGTATCTTTTCTCAAAATCTGTTATAGATACATGTTTGAAATTTTTTATAGAAGTAAAGTACACCTTTCTCATTACACTGAAATGAGCGTTTGGTTTTAATTTTGTATAAATTTACAAAATATTTAATTAGACATAGTGAAATTTTATCCTACTTTGACACAAAAAAATTGTAAAAAATAAAGTTTTGAGGGTTTTTTTTAAAAAAAAAGCTCATTTCAATATAATGAGAAAGGTATACTTTACTTGTTTAAAAAGTTTCAAACGTGTATCTATAACAGACTTTGAGAAAAGGTACATCGAAACGACCAATTTTACATTTTTTGTTTTGACACAGAAACATTTGCAAAAAGTAAATTTTTGAATTTAAAAAAAAATAAATCATTTCAGTATAATGAGAAAGATGTACTTTACTTGCATAAAAAATTTCAAACATGAATCTATAACAGATTTTGAGAAAAGGTACATCGAATTAACGGACTTATGGTTCCAACTCCCCTTAAATGAATTAGTCCTATTGTCTCGACAAATTCTTCCGGATCAGCGTAGAAAGAATTGTAATTACACAAAGAAATAGAAATAATCTTGAACAAAGAATTAGAAATACGTTGCATAGTATCATATTATTTTTCATATTTCATTTTATTCATTTTTTTCACGTGCGTTGTGGACAAGAAACACATCTAATAATAGCCGTTGACTTAAAAGCTTACTATACACTAAAAATAAACATAAATACATATCTAATCATTTATCACTCATTATTAATGAACTTATGAACAATATTTAACGCTCACAATTTATTAATACCAAAAAATTTAGTACATTTAAAAGGCGATTATGGGCGGATACTGAAGGGGTTTTTTTTCCCCCTGTTATCACCAGGAATTACAAATTTTGACATTTTAAATCACTTGGCTAAATGTAAGGAAAAATATTTTACGTAACGAATTCAACTTGTTTGCGAACTCTACGCTCTGTCTGCCCTTCTGTATTCATCTATACAGGAAAGAAATCAAAAGAAGTCACTGTAATTTAGTCTGAGTAGAAATAGATTAGAGTCGATTAAGTGACCTTTAAAAGATTCCCAACAAAACCAATTTAAATGTAGAATGTTATTAACTTATACTGACTTAAGATGTGTTGACAATGTACATTCGTCTGACACTGCGTGACTTTAAATTAAAAAAATCGCGATTTCATCTGGAAAGATGAGTAATGAAACACTATCAGACAACTATTATAATTAATGACTAGCCACTTAGGTTAAACTATTTTTACTAACTTCTGAAATGGAAAGGCAAGATGAGATGTGCAGAAAACATAGTGGACTGTACTGTTGCATTTTTATGAAAGATGTTCCCCGATAGCACTTAACTAGATGAATTCCAAATCTAATCGATATGAAGAGCAGCAAAGCAGCTGGAATGAACTCGGAGTGTGTCGCAAACATGTCACTGTCGAAATCATCGGATAAAAGGAAATGAGAACAAAGAGAAGAAACAACCACGAACTCAAGATGGATATTCATGCATTGTTATTCAAAAGTTAAGAGTAAACGTAGTCTGTAGGAGAAGTAAAGGTACTGGAACGTTTTCGCTACTGATGCATCTGTTTAGTTAAAACCAAACATAAATACACTTGCCCAAAGTATAAAAAAGTTTTCTTGTATGTCAAAAGGTAAATAAAATGCGTCTATGTTTGCAAGCATTTTGGACGAGGTAGAGTAATAATAAATAGAATGGAAATGGATAAATTATTTGTACTTTAGAAGATGGCTTTAGTCTATTCTTTTGATTAGAATGCATTACATAAGAAAAACTAGTTATTACATTTCAACGGGTTGGTATTTGCATTAGGGGTTGCCCATAAATGATGTCATATTTTTTTTCAATATCTTTGAGCCCCCTCCCTCCTTTTGTCACAAAGTGTCACACTTCACCATACCCCCTCTTGTCACATGTCACGCTATATTACATAAACATATACTTGCAGTTCAGAAACAAAGCACTACGTTATAGATCATACTTCAAATTTTATTTCTAAACCTTAACTATGTGTTTTAATGACATTTATGAGCAGGGGAAGATTTTCTTCTAATGGTGAAGAATTTCTGCTGCTACCATATTCTCAGAACCTACCCTGAATGCCTTTTTCGAAAAGAAAGAAATATAAGTGAAAAAGAATCATATCTAAGTTGTTTTAGCCCCGATTAAAAAATACCCTCAAATTCTGATAATTTCAAAATTTAATCTGCTGATTTTAAATGTTTTTATTTTAACCAAAACGTGTGATGTCACACTTCTTGTTACCCCCTTCCCCCCCTTGTCACAAACTGTCACAATTTCACGAACCCCCTCCAAGCGTGACATCATTTGTTGTCGGCCCCTTAGTATAAAGAGAAAATTTTCCTTTATCCCTTATAAATAGTAAAAGCTCTACCATTTCATGTTATTTATAATTCGATTCTTAATTACAATTTGATCAGTTTCTAATAAATGGAATTTCTCTAAGAATACATTTAAATTATTTCGCCACAATATAGTCGTAAAATTATTTATTATTTTTTTCAGAAACAATGCCCAAAACACTGTACAGTTAATTTTGCCATATGTATAGTTAAAAGTCACGCTCACGGATGTTATTTAGTCGCACAAAGCAATAGTATTAAGTATTATTTTCTGTATAAGAAAAACCCATTCAGATAAACGACAGAGATTTCTTCTAGTGACTTTCAAGCCTCCAAGGAAAGGAAATTTCCACCGTGGGAATTAATACCTATCAAATGATTTCTAGGGGAACCCCAAGAGAACAAATGTAATAAAATCTTCACAGATGGTTCGAAAATACTGGACGAAGTAAGTTGTGGGGTGGTCTATTTTCATGAAGAAGAAAAGGTGATGTGGGAAATACAAGACAAGCCTAATCAAGTGTCTTCATGGCTGAGACCAGTGCAATTCAGAGAAAAATTGAAACAAATTCAAGACTCAAATGGGGAGTAACATATTTTTACGGATTCCAAATCTGTATTGATGGTATTGGAATCAAGCAAATGTGACTGAAAAAGAAAATCTAGTATAAAGTGTAAAAATCTATTCCTCTGTATCAAAGTTCGTGTTGCCCAGAGGAAAATGAGCTTGTAGATGCAACCGGAAAAAAATGAGACAAGAGAGCAAACTGCCTCCTCCTTCAAAATATCTGATGCATGACGGAAGTTACAACTGAAGTAAATATTAAAACAGAAATAGCATCAGATGGAAATCATCAGACAAAACTAGGGTCTTTGATAGGCTTATGGCACAAGTGTCAAAAGATGATACGGAGATTTCTATCTAAACCAAGTGCTTCTTACATGCGGCTGTTTTCTGGAACACCAAGTCAGCGGACTGTTCTGTGAAATTGACCGAGGATCTTTCCAGCATTACCTATTTGATTGTCACATTTACAAACAATACAGACTTAAACACTTTCCAAGAGGTATGCCTTCGTTGAATATATTGGACTTGGTAATTAAGGAAACTGTCCAAGAGAGTATAAAACTTATTATCCAGGATATTCTTGGAAAGAACCTAAGGTTAGGATATTAGGTCAAGGAAATTCTCGAAGATCTTAACTAGATGGATTTCATTTTTCTTGCTGAATTTTGTATTTTTGAAATTGTTTTGAAATGTCTATACGAATATGTATTTTTGAATTTGCGCATGTATTATATATCTGAATTTATTGTATATATGAATTGCATGTATGAAATTGCACCTATCTTATAGTCCTTTCTTTGGAATTAACTGTAATTTGACATTTTTATATTGACTAGCTAAGATATTTTAAATTTTAATTGCGCATATGTAAATTTGCTTCAAACCTGTTTGAGCTCAAAGGTATGCAAATATTGTAAATAATAAAATTATATGTATAAATTATGAGACTGATTATCAGATATTATGTGATGCAAAAAGTGATCAATAATGAATTTGTATTAGCTGATACCATATTTGGATACACGACATGATTGTTACTATGAATACTTTACCAGCCGTTTAGCGTATAGTTTCAAAATTATTGTAAAGATGTTAACTAACTGCAGCTGATAAATTAGTTAATTGACTGAAATGTATAAAAATGAAATAATTATATTTATAGGTTCTATAAAGATAAAATTTTGATTTCATTTATTTAAAAAAATGTTTCGAGCATTAAAGTACGTTCATCGTAAGAGATTGTGAAAAATATGGGGAGATCAAGCCAGATTGGTCTTCAGATTTTCCGTTTGCTTAAGTAGGTTGGAATTACTTATGGTATACCAATAGTTCGATCATGGTGGCAGAGTCCGGTCTGTGCATTAAGTCTGATGCCGTGTATTCAATTCCCACAGATATGGAATGGAGAATAAGCCGCTGGCTCAGGTTGTCGTTCTAGTCATCTGACAATAGCTTAAAATTACGAAACCAATAGGGTAACCCTCGGGTAGATTGAAAATGGGATGCGTTTATAGCAACTTCAGTAATCCCTAGAAAGGGAAAAGGAGAATTGTCATCCCCACCCCAGCAGGGATTCATCTTCAGATTCCTTTTGACCCTACCCCCGAGCGGGTGTAGATTTTGATCCGTCTCTAAGCCATATGATTTCTACTTGTATATATATAGTGTTGTGTGTGTCAATAAAACCATAAAAGACAAATTGGATCATTATTGGAAGTGGACATATAAACCTCACATAAGAGAAACCATTACAGAGTTGTTAGGCTGTGCCGGCGTGGGCAAATAAATTAAAAATAAATATTAAAAAAACTTTCTTAAAAACACTTTTACCAATTCATTAAAAAAGAAAATAATAAATTTTCTCAAAAATCTGGAGGTCAAAACAAAAATCGTAAAAGCGTGAGGCGCAGGTAGAAAAGCTGTAAGTAAATGAGAATTGTAATCACATTTATAATATATTTTATATGATGAATGTTTAATAACATTTCGTTTCTTATGATAATCATTGTGGTTTTATATCTTTCTCCTATTGTTTTCAGCGCCTCACGCTTTTACGATTTTTGTTTTGACCCCCAGAATTTTGGGAAAAATTATTTTCTTTCTTAATGCATTGGTAAAAGCGTTTTTTTTTTCTCCATATTTATTATTTTCTAGTTTTCAGTCTTTAATTTATGTCATAATTCAATATTAAAACTATTTTATACATCAACTAACTAAAGCAATTATTTTATTGAAAAAGGTCTGATAGGATGTACGTAATGGACCCTATGTTTTATTTAATTCCAGCAATAATTTTTAATAATAATTTTTTTTCAAGTATTATGGGCGGATTTTTGAGATATAAGTCAATTACGAGAATTGCTGACTAATGTTAACTTTCGCACTCACTGATTCAATGATTTTTCGTTCTAATAAATCTTAATGACACGATAAGACTTACTTTAAAGCACTTGAGGTACAGACACACTAAACTGCAAAACTGCAATTCATTCATAAAGCAGGTAAATCTCGATATTCTCTAACCAGTTCAAAACGAATGAATCGAAAATTGATGAGTTAAGAATAAATAAGAATTTCTGTGATGATTTCTCATTACGAAAACCATAAAAAAATATTCTGAATGATATCGCCAGTTTTTATTTTATCGAACTTTCCCTTTAATGAAAATGTATTCGTCGTGTTTGCATAATGAAAGAGCGCCTTAAATTATAAATTTAAACTGACATTAAACTAACTGATGAAGTAGTTCATTAAACGCGGAGAGTAATTGCAAAGAAAAATGGCAGATGCAAATCACCAAATCTGATAATTGATGACAGAAATCTTGGAAAATAAAGCACTACTCGATGCAATTATCAATAACCTGTTTTTACAGTGGTTTTGAACTGGTAAAAAATCCTTATAAACAAAATATGCCACAATGCGTAAATATGGTTATAAGCATATTTATTCTTTGAAATGAAATCAGCGTACACACTAGATATTTTTCAAAAAGTTCTGTGAGGAAACGAGAAAATACCATCAACTTGACAAACGATAAAATGTCTGAGGACAGGGCTTTTTACTTACCGGATCGCTATCCAAAATGGGATCGTACGAAACAATATTGGGATCTTGAAGATTTTTCAAAATGGTATCTTCTTTCAGATTTTTAAACGCTTGTAAGCAAAAATTGTGAAAAAAATTGTAACGAAGGATGTATTAATAAAATTAATTGGTACCTATTTTACACTGAATTTCCTCTTATTTATAATTAATAATGATTCACTTTTAAGTGTATTTTTCCAACTTTAGGACTTCTTTTCTTCCGACTAAAAAGGGCTGGCGAGTGGGAAAAAAATTTAAGAACCTTCGCGTTCCACAGTTGGAATTCAAGTCAAGGTTAAATTACTTGACCATGAAAAAGTTATGATTTACGTGTAGAGAATGAAATGAAAAAATGCAGGCTCAGAAAAAAAAATTCACATTTTTTCAAGAAATTTCATTTCATTTCCTTTTTTTTTTTTTTTTTTTTTTACAATTTCTCTCTTTGTTTGTATGCATTGTTTTGAAGAATTAGTAGAGTACACCTTTCCCACAGATCTGTATTTTTTAACCCACCGCCAAATGTTGAATTGTTTGTATCTCACCATACAATAATACCGAAATTAAAAATTAGCTCTTACTTTTTTGAGTAATGTTTTATGTTAAATAATTAAATTGAGTGCGTTTTTTTATTCTTTTTTTATAATTAAAGAAAATTCTCTGCCACTTCTTAAAGTATCGTGTCCCTCAAAAAGTTGAAAGTTATTCTAACTACACTGAAGCATTTTTATACTAAAATGACTGACATGCAGATGTGAAATACGCCGTGGGGTTTTGAAAATTTGGTTAGATCATTAATCTGAGGAGGGAAAGACTTAGTTTGTTCTGATTTTTGGTGCTGCATTATTGGAAAAAAAGGGGGTAGTGTTTTGGCCGCTTTATTACTCAAATCGGTTAGTTTTATGAAATAAACTGTAACACATTAAAACTTTCTTCCTCTCCTGAAAAAAAGAATAGGAAGCTTACGTTTGGTTGCAATAATGAACCAAAAAATGATAGAAGTTTCACCACAGGGTTAATGAAAATAAGTGAACCAGAGTTTAAGGCTCATAAGCGATTCTTTTCTCTCCTCTTAAGGTAAACACACAGATTGAAATCTGTTTCTTCTAGGGTAAAATAGGGATTCTCGTGACAAGAAGAAATCGCATGTTTTAGAAGAAATATAACAGCGAATGCGTTGATGAAAGATGAAAAAGGGAATACCGTTTTTTGGCTGAGAGCCATTTTTCTGCTAGAGAATAGAGGTAAAGGTAGTTAGAGAAGTTATGCCTTCGGAATAAAATACGATAAAAGTTAAAGGCAGAGATCTGTTAGGTTGATATTTAGAGCAACAACTGCTTAGTAAAAAATAAATTTAAAAAAAATTAAGGTATAAGCTTTTATTCATGCGAAAAAATGAACGCAAAAGCTGAAAATAATTCTTCTGATTACAATAAAATGCATGGTTCGAATAAAAGCGTGGGCACCTTATATTTTGTGTATATTTTCTTAAACAAATGGAATATTTCTAGAAGGTAAAGGCGCCCACGCTTTTATTCGAACCATGCATTTTATTGTAATCAGAAAAATTATTTTCAACTTTTGCGCTCATTTTTTCGCATGAATCAAAAAAGCTTATACCTTAAATTTTTCTTTTATTTATTTTATTTTCTACTTTTTAGTGATGGCTGACACGAATACACACGACATGTTAGGCATAGTAAACCAAATTCAATTATTGAATTCTCCAATATAACACGCATATTAAAATTATTACATACATATGTACAATTACATTTTTAAAGTGATTTAATGACATTAACTTTTTGAAATATAAATCCGTAATATATTATGTGATAGCTTACTATTATTATCAACAATGCAATAGAAAAAAAGAGAATTGATATAAACAACTTTCTCTCTTTGCCTTGAGTGCAAAACGTTTGGCGTACACGAAGTAAAAAAAAAATTCTGGTTGTTGGCGAATTCTAATAGAAAGTAAACCCAAGACGAGTAGAAACACGAGCTATTACGTCATTCATCGGTGTAGCGCCGGAAGTATAGCGCATTCTCTGTTAGCTTCGTGATGTTGTTACAACCCTACCTAACGTGAGGTTACCGCCTTCCACACTTAATCACCCAAATATTGGGCTAAAATTTTAATATCATTTTGTTAGGTTTAAAATAGGTATATATTGCAATTTTTTGCATAATATTGCATTGTCACCGGAAACCCACCACTGTGCTAAATTTCAAAGTTGTAGCTCGATTGGAAGTGGGTAAGAAATCCATCTCAAGATTTGAGGACACGACAGTCAAGCTGAATAAAAGCTTATAAAAATAATGCACGTAGAAAGTAATTACTTAATTTTTCTTGAAAACTGATTTACATACAAGAGTTCTGCCTCTAATTCTTGTTAACACATTTCAAATAGTATTATGCAAAAAAAAGCAACAACTTCAGATAGTTATTATTCCTATAGACTTTTCAACGTAATAGTAAATTTTAATTAAATGATAATAGTACAATGGAGGTTACCGAGTTTTTATATTTAAAAAGGAAGAATTTGGTCCTTCGAAAAATCATAAATTTAGAAAGCAAAAGATGAAAACAAATCTTAATTAAGTTTAAAATATTACCTAGTTTTTGGAATTTGGTTTATTTAAAATTGAAAGAGAACTGCTAAATCGGTATCGTTAACGTACTAGTAACAAAATTAAAGATTTGTAATTTCTGTTAGTGTTTATTTTCTAAGTTAATGTTTAAAAAAAATAAGAGAATTTCCACAAAGTCACTTCTTTTCTTTAAATATTCAATAAACCTTAAATTCAATAACTTTGAAAGAGTTTCAATGGCTTATTCAAGTTCAAATATCAACAGCAATCTATATAAATATTTCTCTTGTGTGGCTCACACAAAAAAAGCGTTATTTAGCTATTAGATTCGGCAACATCTACAGCAAACGATGGATCATGTAATTTCACTTTCCACATGTAATATTTTTGAAGTTGGGAAGGAAAGAAATTCAAAAATAATAATAATAATTAAAAAAATGGATATTGACTTTACGAAAAATAATTTGCTCTCTAAAAGTGGCAAAAACCTAAATTCTGTGGAATATCATTTTTTGAAAAAGAATGAGTTTAAATTAAACATTTTAAAATCAGAATTTATTTTAACTACAATACACGAAAAAATGTGTATAAAATATTTTTAATTCGGATTTTTTTTTCCTGTTGGCGAGCTTTTTAACGGTTGGTGAGATTATGGCGAAATTGGCAGCAAATCTATTAAGCTGAACCATAAATGACTTTTGCTGGGATGCACAGTGCCCTCATTGTAGAGAGCGAAGAGAACAAGATTCGTGTATCAAACATGGGAGGATTGCTAAGCAATCCTTCTGTGGGTTGGCGAGACCCCCCTTGTGTTTGAGAGAACGTCAAAATCTGTTAGTATAAAGTTTTGTTAGTAAAACGTTAATACAAATTTATAAAGCTTTACTTTGTTGAAGTAATAAAAATAAATAAACTAGACAAAAAAAATCCTTTATTTTTCTCTTGAATATGTAAAACTGCACTTCAGCATACTTTTTAAATAACAAATACTGATGGTCTAACAAAAGTTCTGTCGCATGAATTTCTGCGACAGAATAATAAGATAAATATGATAAATAATAAGATAAATATGTATGCTGTGTGATAATATATGATAAATATATACTTTATTTTAAATAAAATGTTCAAGAACTTAAAATATTTTTCACGATTTTGAAATGTTTATATTAACAGTATTTCCTTAATAAAAAAGTTAAATATTTTATTGCGGTTAAGTAAGAAGAGTTTCAATTATTGATTTTTATAGTGATAAGTAACCATGGTCAACATTTTTTAAATGCAAACGCCTTTTCTTTACCATGATTACACAAGATCAAAAAATTATTCTAGCTTCTGAGAAATAAAATATATATATATATAAGAAAACCTAGAGAAGAATAAGAAATCTTCTCTGTGTAATCTTTTTCGTAATTTACGGAAACATCTGTACTAAGCAATACCAGAAATGTGTTTAATATTCTTATAGTAGATGGTATTACTTTCGAAATTCTATGAAATGTTTTATGTTATCGTCCATAACTTTTTGACATCTAGAAAAATTCAGATAATTAAGTGCTTCATAACTTTTGCATACATTCTATATAGATCCGACCGCTTCTTCGAAATATTTTAAAAGGTTGCATTTGTATGCATATGCATAAATAAATTTCCAAGCAACTGAAATCTTACTTTTGTAAAACCTGACATTTGGGAACAGGAATGATATGATGTTAAACATTAAATCATTTCTCATGGTCAGTTAATATGGTATTATAAATTTTTTCAGGACTGCTTCTTCACATGGTAATATTTCTTTCCTGGACCTCAAAAATATTTGTAAAATATTATATTTGGTTTGGAATCCAAAAGCATGTTTTTTTTTTGTCAGTCCATATTGGATACCAGATACGACGCAATAATCCGAAAATATTTAGGCACCAGATCGAAAGTTTATATAATAAATATATCTTTATTAGTTCGCAATAAGAAAAATTTCCAAAGAGTACAACTTTTAAGAAATGATAATAACTAAGCACTTTCACAAAATTTATAAAATTCCCTAAAATATTTCAATATAAAAGAAACTATAACCATAGTTACTCTTTTAAAATTGCCAGCATCTGTTTTTATAAATGATCCTGTAAACTCTGCCTTCAAAACTATTTATAGCAAATGCAATTGAGAAGATGTAGCAATTAAAAAAATATCTGTTTAAATGGAAGTAGAACTTTTTATTTCTTGTTGATTCTTTCCACGAACTGCAAAAGATATTTCAAAATCCTTGAAATGAAATCCGAAGTATTTCTAAAGTTTTAAAAAGTAAATTCCTATGGTAAAAATAATTCCTAGATTTGGAAATAAACAGGAATGTATTTTTGGAAATGAGTAGACTGTTATTTCGATGATTCTTTGCAAACAACACGTCAAAAAGGGAAACTCGGAGAAAAACTCATTAGTTTGTTTCGTAACTTGATATCGACTTTTTGATGGCGGGGCGACATCCCTTCGTTTTCCTGAAAATTGGTCGGAGACGGGAAATCGTTTCTGGATCGCCTTCCACGAAAAATGAAGTTAAACTGACACTGTTTCATTTCCTTCTTTATTTAAGGTGCTGAAGAAGTATTTTACAGAAGTAATTCGACCGAACATAAGGATCGATTAATTAAAAGGCAAAATTTATTCAATCGAAATTCCGTAATGAAAAATAATACACATAGCCGAAAGTATTTCTCGATTTCGCAACAGCTGCCATCATTGTCTATTTCTTTTATTTAAATGCCATAGACATTTTTGTAAGGGTTTTGTGCCCGATGCACACAGCGGAGTTTCTGCACACACATTAAATTATTGTTGATGTAGCGCCCGATGAAAAGGAAGCAAACATTGTACAGTTATCAACTGCGTGATTTGGCGCGACTTGTTCAATCTAGGTCATATAGCAATCAAAGTTTGCAATGAATCCTTTTAGATAACCAAGACCATGGGCAAATACGAATAGCCTTAATTGCTGTTCTTTTGAAAAGGAGTGACTAAAATTGTATTTGAGAAGTGATTCTACTATTGAAGATGTCTCCACATTTTTAGCCTACATCTAACTAATTTAAGACAGAATAACAATTACAGTAATAACATTTCTGTTTATATACATTTATCGTTTTCGCATTTATACATATATCGTTTCAAATGTCTCTTTAATTTGGTTATACTGGCATTCACCCAAATTTCCCTAGAAAATTATTATTCATTTGGACTTATATTTCTAATATTAATTTGTCTGATTTAAAACTTCAAAATGCATAACAACAATAATAACGTAATAAACGATAATCATCTTTATAATTAAACTTTAATGATAGTTTTATAATAATGCAGTGGCGAATCTAGGATTCGTTTCTGGGGGGGGGGGGGGGCGGAGGGCATAAAAACTTTGTATCGTCGTGATGAATGTCAAACCTCAAGGCTAAAGTAAACCAAACCTCTTTAACTAAACAGACTTGACTCACCTGACAATAAGAATCATAAAAAACAATACAATACCTTCGATAATTTAATAAAAAACTCAATGAAATAACTAGCCAAAAAATGTCTTCGACCGTGTCAAAGCTACAAGTACAAGTGGAATGATTACAAAAGTAGGAAAATTTTCGAGCCTGTCAAGCCAGAAAGTAATGTTGAAACGTTTTTATTATTTTTTAAAAAGAGGGAAATTAAGAAAAAACAGTTGTAATGATATTAAATAAAATCAAGAATTCTGGCTTGGCTCTGGGGGGGGGCTGTAGCCCGATAGCCCCCCTGGATTCGCCACTGTAATAATGTTTCAATAGGAAAAGAAATATTTAAACTAATATAACATTATTTGATGATTCTTCGCTTTGGTAAATTATTTAAGGTTTAATCCAAGCTACATATAAATTAAATATTAGTTGAATTAAATATAGTTCTTAAATAAATTATTGAATTACATTTAAACCAACTGATGATTAACTGGATTTGGATAAATGAATAATATAAGAAAAGTTCAGACACTGGCACATAAACTAGTCTGTAGATGAGTTCCTTTTATAAATATTAAGAATAGCAACTTAGATATGTCCAATAACAATGCCTCGGTTTCAGTTTTCAGTGTATTAAAATTGAATTTTTATTTCTTGTTCCATTTCTTAAGTACAATGAAATACAATATAATTCAATTTTGTTCTTAAAATGCTTTAATCTACTTTAACAGCACATTTGTATTTAGTACTTGCTACACGAAACCTGCGAAATTACAAAATGTAAAGAAATACACATCATTTCCTCAAAATGAGTCAAGCTTTCAGAGAAGCTGGCAGAATATTTGCTTTAAAATTCTCGAAGATTAAATGAAACAATTTCAATTACAATTATATTCTGAAAATAACCAACATAATTTAGCCATTCGTTTTTAATTTATATAAAAATTCATAGTTGTTTTCTCATATACTAGATATATAGAGAAAGTTTTGTAATCATCAAAAAATTCAATTTTGATATTTCGATCAATCTTCCAGTTTTAGACCTTTCTAAATTTAAAAAAAAGCGTATCTTTGGAATGTCTGTCTGTCCGCTTATGTTTATGTGCACACAACAACGCCAAATTTCAAAGACAATATAGACGGATGAAAGTTGGAATGTGGTTTTCACGCCTATATTTTAGATCTGTATCAAATTTTGGACCAAATCTGCCAGTGGGAAGATTTATTCTTCAAAAAATGTATATTCTATTTTCTTCACTATACGACGAAGTTAAACACAAAATGTGCCATACTGTGTAAGCATTCGAAAAAATCGGGAAAAGAACTACCATTTTTTCACAGTGCGTTTTGTGTGGCATTTTAATGACATAGAATACTTCAAAAGCTCCAAAGTGCTAATATCTCATTTGATCAATTAATCAACTAGCTACCTATTAACATTCGAACTGCGTTTAAGGATTTCTATGCGACAGTAAATCTTTCCAATGTTTAATTTTACAGTTACATTTTAGTTATTTACAAATTAACAATTAAGTTTATTTAAATTAATACATAGTGAATTTTTAAAAATCTTATCTACTTGCAATTAATGAGCAATACCTGAACAATAAATAAATTATTGTACTTGTTGATAATTAACAAAATAATGGTCAGCATTACTGTTCAGCATTTCCGGAGATCTTTGTTAGACCACGCTCCGTAAAATGTAATCATCACCCTTCCATTCTTCATTTCTCCCCTATATTGATGAAAATAACTCCGCCTGGCGCATGCGCAAAAGCGCGGAGGGTTTCCAAATCCGTTGCTAAACAATACATGAAGTTTTTCGAACAGAGGAGCAAGAATCTGCACGTGCGTATCGACTTCGTAGCTCTTTCTGTCAGAATTATATAATTCAATAACTTTGTAAATTTAGTTAAAGTATCGTTCTAAGGTACTTTCATAGAAATAGAAATGAAGCACGTGTTAATTTTATCGATGTGAAATCATATTAACATGGCACTAAACTCATGTTACTTGTTTGTAAAAAGTTTCTGACAAGTGATTATTGGTATCTTTACTTCCTCGTATCATACAAAATTATCCTGATGCATCAATCACTTTTTTATCAGAAAGAAAAATACGTATTCCTTATTGCTCCACTGACTATTCAGCCAATTTCCCTGCGAATGGTAATTAAGTTTAATACACCTATAAAGTATGCAAAAAAATCCGCAAATTAATGACGTGAGGGTAATCAACTGTCCTCATGGGCCACATCACCTTTGTAGGTTGCAGCGTGTATAGCTTCTGCATTCAGAAAACATTTTAAAACTCATTTCCCCCCCCCTCAAGTTGATGGTAACAAATCTGATTTGGTATAAAGACTGGTTAAACTCCAGTTAGAAGTACATATGGTCATACGACTTCAGATCAAATTTATGAGGCCCGCCTTTAACGGTCTATTGTGTAGTTTCAAAAATTAACAAATAAAATTAATTAAAACCGAATGATTTAGTTATATTTCCATTTTACATTGTAATCACATTTCATTCATTTTAACAAAAAGATTGAGTAAAAGGTAAAAGTAAAGTTTACGGTGCACAGCCGTTCCTCCCCACTTAGGATCGCCAACTTTTTGTCGCCAAGAGCAAGATGGTTTGGCGATGTGAGAACATTTGTGTGCGCAGTGAGCATTTTATTGCTGCCTTGTGCACGCAATGCCTGCGGCATCTCAAGTGGGTTCCGGGCCAATTTTTTAAACAAAAACAAACAAAAAAATCAGCGGTTTCGCTTTCAGCAAAGCGGGAAAATAGTAGCTTCGCTTTTTCATCCAATGTTAGGAATCTAGTTTTTTTTTTTTTTTTTTAATTTCAAGAACGAGAATTTCAATTCCAAACGAAGTTTTATTCAACATCGGAGAAATCGACCAATGAAATCGTAGATAGCATATACCTGACCAATAAAATCGCAACGCTGAAGCGCGAAACAAAAATATAACGATTCCTGCGCGAACAAGACACAAATAGGAACATTCCTGCGCAACCAAAACAAATAGTAGACGTCGCCAATCCGTCTTCTGCTTGCCTGCACGGCGAGCTAAAGCGGAGAGAAAGGGCTGTGCACCATAATCTTTACTTTAACCGAGTAAAACAGCCTATAAACTTTACTTTAACCGAGTAAAACAGCCTATAAACTTTACTTTAACCGAGTAAAACAGCCTATGTATTGATGTTTTACTCAGTATCGACATAATATTAAAAGCCTATGTATGGATGCAAGAGGAAATCCTCCAGACACAGGTTGAAGAACATTCGTTATGAAATTACTTTTCAATATTGGAACCCATTGGGGGGCAAACTATTTTCACTTCTGACCCCCTCCCATTTTGCGTACAATTTTTCGCTACCCTCTAGGGGTCGCGACACGTTTTTTGAAGAAAAGCCTTATATTTTTTATTGTCAAATAAATTTCTTTGAATTTTTAGCGAACCCAAAATTTTTCTCGAGGCCCCCAGACGGGTCACCACCCACAGTTTGCGCACCACTGGTGTAACCATACCAACCACTGTACATTTTAGAAATTGTTGGACACTTCCTTTGAGAAATTTTCTTTTGCGACGCTAAAAAATTGATTTCTATATTAAAGATCACGAAAAATGTAAAATCACGTATAAACAGAACTGCCAAATGTTGAATCTTTTAAAAATATTTCGATATGTTACACCATTTTATAAAAGACTTTTAAAAATAAGTGATTCAAAGCCCAGTTAACGTTTTAAATAATAGTCGTTGAAGAATATCTTCAATGGATTAATACTGACCATGCTTTTATCTACGATTACATCAATTACTTAATTTATTACTGTAATCCAAAAATTCAGGTAGTCCGAAAGAGGACAAAAGGTAAAGAAATTGATATCTTAAGTAGTTAAGTTTTGCTTATCTGAATCCTCAAGGTTATAACGCCAGAGTGAAAAGTAAAGCATATTTGCATTGATACAGATCTTTCTGAATATTGTTTTGCAACGGATTCGGAAATCCTCCGAGCTCTTGCGCATGCGCCGGGCGGAGTTATTTTCATCAAAATAGGGGGAAAATGAAGAATGGAAGGGTGATGTTTACATTTTACTGAGCGTGATCTAACAAAGAACTCCGGAAATGCACTCATATGACTCATTGCCTGACACTCCTTTCCGGTGTAAAATCGTCCGAAATTGGTAGTCTCGGAATCCGTTTCTGAACAGTATTTAACTTTTCATTAATTTTATTTTTACTTATTTACATGTGTGATTAAATAAATAAAGAAATGTTTTTAGCATAATGAAGCAATAAAGGCAGTATTTAGACGTGTACAAGGAGTTAGAGAATAATATAAGGAAAAATTAATAAAGATATTATATAGAATGGAAACGGTATATGTTATTTACAAATTTGTTCTTTATGTCCTAGAAATGCTACAAAGCCGCAGTTCGAATTAGAGTTAACTTACTTGATTCATAACAACCATTTCTTCGATTTAAGAGATATTAAATCAGATTTTCCAAGATTTCTTGCGTGTTAGTTGATCCAGTCATCACATGCAGATATTAAATAAAATAAATCAGAATTTTACTATCTGAAAGCTCACGCAAGCAACTTGATGTTTAAAACTGCGAAATGAATATTCAACTAAATAGCAAAGAAAGAAATGGTAAAGAAAAAAATGATCATGTCCTACAGACAGAAGATTATTTTGAAGCTATTTCATATAGATGTTTTACTCATAACCCCCCCCCCAAGTCCTATTATGCTGCCTCATCATGGCGGGGGGGGTGTCCATGGGTGGAATGGGCGATGTACGTCTGGAGGCTTTTCTCCTGGCAGGGTCACCCAAGGCGTGAAGGCCATTCCATTATACCCAGCTAAAGCGTAAAGGCAATGGACAAAGTCAGACTTCTTCCCTCGGGAGTCCAAGGTCTAGTGCCAACAGAAGCTGCACTCTCCTCCTTTATCATGAATCGTTCGCCTATAGTTTTGGATTTTCTATGGGCGAGAGGACTCTTGAACTTGGTCTAGCTGAGGACTAGAACAAGTGGAATATGAAAAAACAACAACTCATAAAACCTTTTCAGAATGAATTAGAACCCAAGGAAGGAAAAACGATACCTGATTTGGTTACTTTAGAGCATGTACATTACATTTGAAGTTATTTCGCGCCTTATTAACAACACTGACGGAATATTACAGGACACTACATCTATGCTTGAAGTTGCAGTGAAAATATTATTTGAAACATAAAACTTCTTGAAATAAGCAGTCAATATTTACGTTTTTAATCAATTTAGTGAGAAGAATATAGATGAGGGAAAGAATGACAGTAGAGAGAAGAAAGCAGAAAAAATAATAAATGAATCTAAAGGAAAGTATAATTAAATGGCGTTGATACAAGCAAGAAGGGATGTTATTTCATGAATAGCTGATTCAATCCAATACATCTAAATGACCAAAGCTTCAATCTTCTTTTAAACTTTAGAATTCATATAAATATTACTTAGAAACTAAGAAGCAATTACACTGAAGTACCGTTAGCGATGAAACAGCAACATACCTCTTGAAGAAAAATTGTATTTATTTCATCTAATTGAAAGTTTCCTTACGTTCATAAAAAAAACAACCCGTGACTTTCTTCCAGTCAGAATATAAATGAATTGAAGGAAATGTTAAAACTGCAGTTATCCTGCTTTAATTTGAACAATTATTCTTTACAGCAATTTTTGTCAAATTTTTGATTCATTTTCCTGGTGTCTTCTTTTGCCATTTCAAAGACAAAGTTTTACTTATTTGCTAACTACAGTAACGTAATTTGTACAGCAAGTAACTACGATACAAAGCATAAATTCCGCACACGAAATTTATAGAGTAATCCGTAATTAACAATGGTTTTCATCTTAAAATATGTAAGTGGTGAAAGTGTTAAATTCTTTGTCATGTAAGCAGCTGTCGCTTACTAACATATTCCCACATTTATGAAAATAGAAGTAGGGTAGGGTTTAAATTTGAATATTTTTGATAGTAAACCAGGGTGGAAATCTGAGAGGTGTGTGTACAGGTTTTAACATTAAAAAAGAATAGTTATCATTTGTACTAATAGTTAAGTAACTAAAGCAAAACAAGTCCTCTGGAGAGAAATTTTTATTTAATTTCCAATTACAGGAAAACTGAAAAATAGCGTTACGGTTCGAAACTGAAAAATATTCAAGAACTCACACTTCAAATATTACCGTGAAGTCAATAATCTACGAATTCAATGTCAAAGCGAAAAAAATATGTATAAAAGGATATTTATTCACCAATGAATATAAAGTGTTGTTAAATGCATGCATTCGTACCACAATTGATAAGAAATATTTTCATTTTATCAATATTTCAGCTTATTCCAATGCGTATTCAATATATATCGGGTCGGAATTACTCATCTGCTGTCAGCTTTATTTATTATCATTTAATGTACGCTAACAACTTGTAAATTCTAAGAAGAAACAGATTGTAATGTACTGTAAACATGCACATTATGATTGAATAAATTTCTTTTACAAAATGATTCAATGTTTTGCCCCCTATGCATGCAAAAGTTCAACTTTTTCAATTGGAACAGATTATAATTTCTTTAAATGGTGCATTAAATAGTGTAGTTAGTAAAAAATAAAAGAACTGAAAACAAATCCATATCTCATTAGCAGTGTTCTCATCATTCGTTAGAAATATGATCATGCTATTAGGTGACAGCAAGATATAAAATTGATGTGGAAACACACGGAAGTAATTAGTATAAAAGCTTGTAATGTCACTGAGATGCTATTTTCTCATCAGATTATTGATATCCTTAAGTGATCACACATTTATCTCCATTTTTGTTCCCTATACTGAATTAGTAATTTTTTTTTCAAACATGCAGGTTAATAACATTTTTTCCGAGTTCGTTTCTACTATAAATAAAATAATTTTATTACCAATTGTTATTTAAGATTTTCGTATCATAACATTTTTATACTAGTCGATTAAATTATATTATTTGCTCATTTTGTCTTTTAAAGATCGATATTTTTTAAGAGAAGAGGGGAAAAAGAATATATATATATATATATATATATATATATATATATATATATATATAAAGGAAAAAGGGTATAAGGGTTCCTTATATGTATAATGATTTCTTTGTTGCAGTCGTTAAATAAAAAACAAGCCGAGTTATTAAGTAATTTTCATTTATTATGGGAGAGTGGCAGACATACGTACATCTTAGTTGAAGTTTCAAGTAAAAAAGCGAACAGAAAATCCCTGCATTTCCTCAGGTAGGGATTTAACATATAGACACGTGATCAAAGTGAAGGGAATAATAGCTATTTTTAGTAAATTACGTAAGTGTTTTAGGGAAAATGTATGGCGTCAAGGAGTCGCTGATTTCGTGATTTGTGTGCGCGTGGAAACGATTAAAATATTCTTTTAGTAATAAATATGCCAAGACAAGAGATTTAATATACCTCCAGCGCGGGAAATAGAACGAAACTGGAGTTTCAGAAAAGTGATTTTGGAATACATTAAGACTAAAATATATAATATTAAAATTTAAAGTAAAATTAAGTAAGAATATTACATATATATGTGATATTTTAATTTTTTAACTTCTTTAATTCTTAAATCACTTTTAACGACACTTCATTTTAATTACTTCTATTTCTATCGTAATAAGCGCACTACAACTTTCCTCTCGAGTTACGTGCCTTTTCCGGGGAAATTCCCTTTTCTGGGTACTTAAACTTTGTGCGCATTCCTATCTGCCCTTTTTCAGGCCAGCATGTAAGCGTACAACAACAACGCGCCGCTCAGGCGTAACCTTTTGAATACTGGTCATGGAGCTACGTAAAAACTGAATCCTTTACCTATGAAGAAATAACCTAATATCCTCAATGCCTGAATAAAAGAAGATTAAGCCAAATTATGTCTCTTCCATGACCAAGATCGACTACACTTCACCTTCAGTATTTCATGATCTTATATATATATATATATATGCTGAACTTATGTTATGGTTAGGTACATAAGTCGGATATAAAACTATATATAGCTTTTGAAAAGTATGTTGCATAATAGTGTGTTTATATAAATCTTTGTTAATAATAGGTGTAATAGTATGATATTTTCTTTTTTTTTTTCTCATCTTGAGATAACTTTGGGATATATTCCCTTTTCCCCTTGTCCAACAATTGGCTTCGCAGAGGGTTGGCGCCACAAAATCTAGATTAATGCGACAAACCACTCCCAAGGCTGACTGGCTATTTTGATTGTTGGAATTTCAAATAGAGTTGTCTTTTTCAAGTTTTGATAAGTATTAATGCTAATAGTTTTAAGTCAAATTTTCTTTTGTAATTCGAATGTATGATTATGGATAGGGTAATTTAATTTAATTTTAATATATATATATATATATATATATATATATATATATATTAGAAATATGAAGACCTTCCTAAAGAGAATAAATAATAACAAAACATGTTTCGTTTCGAATTGTTTTGACGCACGACAAGGGAGTGTCAATTCAGCTGCTTGCCTTTAAAAGAAAACGTGCGTAAGTTTCAGTTTCAAAAGCGTCAGTCGTGCCGTTAGTAACATGAATACTTTTGTAGCACTCGTTTCATATTCCATCGTTTCAGAACTCGTAATTCGCAAAATTCATTTTTATATAATCTACAAAATCTTAAATCTGGTAAACATGATTGAATTATTTATTCTAAATTTGATAATTTCGGCAGTCTCCTGGATAAATTAATATATATTTTAAGCTGATCTGATAAGAATTTCATTTTCCTTTTGTCAAACCTGTTTTTGGAAGCACTGAATATGAGCAGAATAACAGTTAGGGATCTTATGATCCTACTTTATAATCTATTATGCAGTGGCATGAGGCTAGCTATGCATATTTTAGACCTTCTCAATAACGACTGTTTTTCAGTTATTCGGATGTCGCTGTTCGGATAGTTTATAAGAAATTATTTGAAGGTGTATTGAGATCCTCTCCCTCCCTCTTCATTCAGTATACAATTCAACATTCGACAGTATACATTGAGGTCCGTCAAAAGTTATCACAACTGAACTCAGCCGGTCTCAAATGTAAAAACTTTATTTATGGTTTAGCAACGGATTCGGAAACCCTCCGCGCTTTTACGCATGCGCCGGGCGGAGTTATTTTCATCAAAATAGGGGGGAAGTGAAAAATGGAAGGGTGATGTTTACATTTTACCGAGTGTGATCTCCTGAAATGCGCTCATATGACTCATTGCCTGACACCCCTTTCCGGTGTAAAATCGTCCAAAAGTGGTAGTCTCGGAATCCGTTGCTGAACAGTAAATACATTTTTTTGTATAGAAGTTTTGAAAGTTGATTTAAATATTACATTTGATGCGAACAATTCAAGTAATTAAAAACATGGAACATAGGATCCGTAAAACCAGGTAAAAATGAATGATGCCTATAAATGGGAGTAATAATGTCGTGTTATTTAATGTCAGCGCGATTGATACCAATGTGTAAGGTGTAATGATAGAAATTTGTGTTTCAAAAATTATGATATAAGAGACGCGTCTTAACCCTTTTATTTACCGAATAACTTAACAGCAACTTTTCAATTTTATTTTGGCACCATTAGATACGTTTTGGTGCAGAATAACCCCTGGAAAATGGATAAAACTTTTTAATTAATTACAATAGCTTAATTAATTTAATTAATAATTTAAAAATTTTATTTCCTGCCACCTACTGCTCGCTGTCGAAACTATATTGTTCGTATTCTTGTGAATACCTTCAGGTAAAACGGCCAAATTACAAAGATATAAGTGTGATTAAAGTAGTACTTTTAAGTACCGTCGGGAAATAAAGGGTTAAAAGAAAAACAATTGCTAAAAATAAAATATATCTTCTTTCCTGCAAAGAAATTACTAAAATATTTTTAAAAACCCTGAATTATGTACGTTTTACTTATTAAACACGTTTTCCCCCCAAACCCTTTACGTTGGGCCCCACATATAACTAAAGAAACCTTTGACAATAAAGGAAACATGAACCGTCAAAAATAAGAAGAGAAATCAAAACTCTACTCCAGTTTTGCTGCAAATACAACCCTGACTTTCTATAATAACTCTAGATGAATCCATAAAATTTTCTAAACCTCATCATTAATAAAAGAATTTTCAACCAAGAATGAATGAATAAGGCTGAAAAAAGGTTATTATGCAAGACATCTGCATTTGATCGGCATGTCCCACTTTTTAAAATGAAAAGACAAGCGAACTGGAAACAAAAAGACTGAAAGTAAACAATGAGTCTCAGTTGGACACTGAAAACGGAAAAATTGAAGAACAAAAAGCAATTAAATTCAATTCTTTAAGTGTCGAAGAAAAGGATGATGTAAAAATCCTTCCATAATCCAGGGTCAGGAGAAAAAAATGCAAAGCAGGTGTGTTCCAGCTTTGTATTGTATAGCAATGGATTCGAAAACATTCCGCGCTTTTGCGCATGCGCCGGGTGGAGTTATTTTCATCAAAATAGGGGGGAAGGTGAAGAATGGGAGGGTGATGTTTACATTTTACTGAGCGTGATCTAGCAAAGAACTCCGGAAATGCGCTCGTATGACTCATTGCCTGACACCCCTTTCCGGTATAAAATCGTCTGAACGTGGTAGTCTCGGAATCCGTGGTCAGACAATACCTGTTCTTAGTTATTTATGAAAATAAGCATCCTCCCACATTCTAGTTTTCCATTTCTGCCTTCTTCATTTTATCGTTAAAAAAATCCGCAGGATCAAGATAATATAAATTAAACTCTTCTATCAATTTTCTGATTCGTAATCCATTAAATAATCTTGTAGGAGAGACAAAAAATAGTCAGTGGTAAAAATACTAACGAAAATAGTCACTACAGGAATCACAGACAACAACATTACACGGAGAACACTCTAAGACGGCCTTCTTCCTCTTTTGCAGCACTAATGCTAGGCAAATTTACAGGACATTTTAAGTAAACATGCCAATGTCCTAATTTTCACTTGAAATTCTAATTGAAATTCATTGAAAGAAAGAAACATTTCAAATTGCACTTCTTCGAAACTTTAATTCAATTGCATAGACGGATGGTTGGGGTGGAGTGGATATGACAGTAGTCATTTGACACTTAAGCTAACCTTAACATTATTGACAAAAACTTCTTTGCAGAGACGGATGGTTGGGGTGAGGTGGATATGA
>BGPR01000001.1:3411236-3449601 GCA_013235015.1 Araneus ventricosus
ATTTAATATTATTAGAACACATTTATTCATTATCCATTTAATATTATAAGAACACATTTATTCATTATCCATTTAATATTATTAGAACACATTTATTCCTTTCTAAGGCAAACATTTTTAAAAAAACAACTAAATATATTGAATGAGTTTTTATATATTTATAACATTTCTTAGAAAATTGACATTGGCAATAGATCATAAATCAGAAGATAAAAAAGGAAAAGACAAGATGACAAGCCACAGTATTTAAGTAAAAAATAAACTATCGTCCAACAAAAAAAAAGCTATAGAACTTAATTGAGGAAAAAAATAATAATCTCACTCATCTCCCACAAAAATCTAACACAATTACTATACTCAGCTCATCAAGGTGTATTGTATAAAAGGAGGAAAATTAAAACCTCAACTTTTACTCCAAGAAAATAACCAGAACTTTCTCTTTTTTTTTTCAGTAGCGAGAATTTTCTATTTCTTATTTTCATATACATAACAGATTTAAATCATTACTTTATCAAATCAGTAAAGTTTTTATTTTTTAAAGAAAATTATTTTCATATTGAAGTAGAAGATAATTGCAGGAAACTGAAAAACTTTTAGCTTGAATAATCATTCGTTAATAAAGAATTACGAAAAGCAAAAGCAATTTTAAAATAAGAATGAAATGCAGCCTAGAGAATTTTGCATTTACGCACATTTTCTTATTCGTGGAAGTAAATATTATGAAAAATTCGTTGAAAATTGAACTACCCTCCTAAGTAACAAGGAAAATATACCGGGTTTAAAATACAATAAAATGAATGAGTCGTGCCGTTCTAAAACAGCATACCATTTTTGCTTCATATGATAATTTGTGGCAACTTGACTACAGTAATCCCCAGAAAGGGAAAGGTAGAACTGTCATGCCCACCCCCGCAGGGATTCATCCTCAGATTCTTTCTGACCCTACCCCCGAGCGGGTGTAGATTTTGATCCGGCTATAAGCCATGTGATTTTCACTTGTATATATATGTGTCGTAGTGGTGTTGTGTGTGTAAATAAAACCATAAAAGACAAACTGGATCTATTTTTAATTGGATATAAAACCACACATGAGAAACCACTACATAATTACTTGCTATATATGTTATCTCCTTTGTCTTTCGTTGGGAAATTTCGGGCTAGGAGAAGCTATATTTGGCGTAATGCAAGCTTCTTACAGAAAAATTTCCCAATTAATTTTAGTCAATTTCGAATAAAGTCCTTAGCCCTTGATAAAATGGACTAGAATGGATTCCTTGTTTGTTTAATTCGATTCCCTCTGAGTTTAGCTTATTTTTTGGCTTTCTTTGAATGATATTGATTTCTATGCTTTCGAAACATGTTAAACTCGTAATTTTGTTGAGAGTGCAAAAATAATAAGTTAGTATAATTCAATTTTTATCTTGAATTTTAAATTAAAAAATAGCGTTACAGGCTTTATTAACTAGGAAATTCTGGATTTTTTAAAGCCTTAAAAATATTCCATTTTATTTGAAAAATTCAACAAACTTCAATTCTTTGAATAAAAAGATGGAAATTCGATTTCTAGAATTAATTTGTATTGAATTTGTACTAGTTAAATCATGAACCACTTTCATGATCACGTAGTTGTACATTACAACTAAAAAAGGAGGAAACCAATCTTCTTTCTTCAGAAAAAATGGTATTTACAAAAACTTTTGCAAATGTTAGAATTTTTATCTTAATACCTAAAATACTAATTTATAATAGTTGCATTAATAGGATTTACTTATAATATATAAAGGCAAAATTAAAATCTTATAAATTCGTAAAATTAGCAATTAAGTCGGTAGATTTTAAGGTCTCAAGAATATTTTTAACGTAACAGCAAATCTAATAAAAGCCTTTTAATTATTAATTTTTATTAAATTAATTCGTACTTGCTTTTTAGATGTTGAAGACAGAAAATTCACCTTCTAGAAGACGAATATCCATCCATCGAAAAAGTACTAAGGAATACGAATCAAATATTGTTATTTAATATTGCATTTCTAATGGAGCACATTGCATGAATATGAAAATGATCATTATATTAAATATTGAATAAATCATATAAAAAATCATTTAAGCCAATGGTGCGTAAACCGTGGATCTCGACCCCAAAAGGGGTCGCAGAAAAGATTTTTGTGGGTCGCTAAATTCAAAGAAGTTTATTTGATAACAGAAAAATATAGGGTTTTTCTTCCAAAACCATGGTTGCGATCCCTCTGGGGGTCGCCAAAAAATTTACACAAAGTGAGGGATCGGAAATGAAAAAAGTTTGCGCACCACTGATTTAAGCAAGATCCCGAACACTATTTTTTCTCTATAACTTTTTAAATAAAAAGGTTTTGAAATAAGAGGATTTGTGCTTTACACCCTTACATAAATCTGATTTTTTCCCTTCATATTTTTTTGTTAATATTTGAGATAATAAATAAGATAAATAAATAATAAAAGCTGCTTTTTTGACTAGTCAGAAATCCCTTCTAAATAAAGTTTCATATCAATGATAATGTTTAATAATTTCTTAAGTTTCATGTGTATTAATTGACAAGAAAACCTTGCCCTTAATAAAGAATAAGCTGTTAAATATATACAGATCTAAAAACTAATTAGCTCTAGGTGATTACTCTTAGCTAATAAGAACTAAAGCTACTAGCTAAAAGAACTCGGACTGAGTAATTACAAATACAGAGAATACTACAAATGCTTTTATGTGTAGCCTTGACCAGTTTTCGAGAAGATACTTCTGAATGAAAATCTTGTATAGATCTAACTCTGATTGCTCTGCACAATTAACCTTGAAATGGAAAGTTTCCTATTAGAAGGAAAAGACACTTCTGATGTGTTTCATGATAATGAATCGGATCACTGAAGAGTGAAGCCATATCACAAACGATCACCATTCATTTTTGTAAGTAGGAATATTGATTATTGTAAATGCCCAAAACGAAGCTATTGTTTCGTGAAACTTTGAAGAAAGAGACATCTTATTGTTTCACCAAGCGAAGAGTCCGTTTACAATAAAAACGTTTGGAACAATAAAGAGCCATATGTGACACGGAAACAACAAATTACGATTTAATGAAATAACAGAAAATATTCTGCTGGAGATATTATGATGATCAAAGTGATGCAATTCTAATAACATAATTGCCAGGGAGAGGGGGAGAAAAGTAGATTTTGAAATACAGGAGTTGCCGCTTGCATCCCTTTGGATTGTGCTTGCGGTAGACAAAAATCAATTGAATTCCAAGAAAGTAACAAAAAAATTTTATTTCATAAAAGTTTTGAAAAGAACCGATCGGAAAATCTTAGAAATTCTTAATATTTCAGAAGTTACAAACAATTTATTATCAAAAAACCACAGATGAAGCTTGTTGAACGAGCAACAATCCGCATTCGAAAACAAAGAAGAAATTGCAGACATAAATCAAGGAATAATCACTTCTACTTGCTGCTTTTTAAATAATAGAAAATAAACTTTAAATGTAGCAACAATTTATACTTGAAACAAAGAATTTGAATAGGAATTATTCGACAAATAATGGACAAAGTTTGGGACACTGAAAAAGGTAGATGCATACCGCCGTCTACAATATAATTCGACGCTTGACAAACAACACCAGCTATATCAATTTTTCGAAATTTCAAAGAGGAATAAAAAACCGAATTTTTCGCAACCAATAACGAATATCTTTGAATTTCTTTTCAAGTCTGGCTTGAGAATGCTGTCTCATGTTTATAACAGATGTTAAAAAACAAATCAGAAATATTAGTTATTGGTTGCGAAAAATTCGGTTTTATCTTCCTCTTTGAAATTTCAAAAAACTAAGGTAGATGTTTGTTAAGCGACGAATTATTAATTAGCTGTAGCTAAATTTTAAGACGTTGAAAAATATTCGCGCTCCCCTGAGTTCTTGCATCTGCTGAAAACTTTCATGCATGAAATTTAAAAACTGTGATTTTTGGAGCACGAATAACTTTACTCTCGAATGCTTATCTTTAAAATTCTAAATCATTCATTTTGATTGGGACATATTAGATAGATTGTTTCTCAAAGATTCAGTAACAGAGGATTTTAAAAATATTTCATTTATTTTTGTCAAAATCTTATGAATTCTCATAATAATCGTAATAACGGAGAAATAAGAAGTCACGCTTTTATTGTCTCAAGTAGTTTACTGTGAAAGCTTTAAGGAAAAAATGCTATTTGAAGCTTTAATAGTGAATAGTTTTAATTAGCAACAGAGCAGTAAAAGTATCCTTATTAGGTAAATATGGGAGGGAAATACCATTCTCTCTAAAGTAAAATGACAAATTGTGGATAATGTAATGCTAGCTTGTCACGGGATTTTGAAAAAATCTGGTCGAAAAAGGCCATCACCATGGCGCTTTTACTTTCTACGTCGAAAAGTGTCAAGCAGCACAATTAGTCCAGTCAACAAAGGTCCAAATTGGGGGTGAAAAAACATTAAATTGCATAGTTTTGAAAATTGGTACACTTATTCGTGAGGGGCTTCTGTTGAACATACTAAAAGTCCCGGTCCTGCGGGGTAAGCTCGCGGCGCCATCTTGGATTTCATCCCCCTTTTTTAGTTTTTCCTGAATATCTCAAAAGTATTCAATTTTCAAATTAGAATTGATTTAACAAATTAAAGAGCGTAAAATTCCCTACAAAAACATACTTTTACTTTTCTTCCAGCTTTAAAAGTTTTCCAGATAATGGGTCTGAAATGTTGCCGCCATCTTGTATTTCATCCCTCTTTTTTAATTCATCTTCAATATCTCGAATTCTATGGAATTGTCAAATTACATACAATCAGAAAATTAAAGAGCGTGAAATTCCCTATAAACGCATGCTTTTATTTTTGTTTTAGCTTTAATAGTTTCTGATATAATGGGTCTCAAAATTTGCCGTATTCTTGGATTTTATCCTCCTCTTTCTTTTAGTTTTTCTTGAATATCTCGAAAACTATTTGATTTTCAAATTACATGTAACAAAACAAATTAATGATCGTAAAATTCCCAACAAATACATGATTTTTTTTTCTAGCTTTAATAGTTTCTGAGATATTTAAGAAAAACTAAAAAAAAGGGTAGGGGATAAAATACAAGATGGCAGCAAATTTTGAAATCCATTATCTCGGAAACTATTAAAGCTAAAACAAAATTAAAAGCATGCCTTTGAAGGGAATTTTACGCTCTTTAATTTGCTGATTACATTTAATGTTTTTTCAAACCCTTCGTTGACTGGACTAAATGGCTTTGTTTTCCATAAGAACAGATGCGTATTCGTAAAATCTACGGATCAATTCACGGAACAGCAAGAGCGCGACTGGCACTCAAACGGTTAGCTTATGTGCCGATCAGTTTGCTGTCAAGTATTGCACGTAGAAGTTGCTATGATGCAGAATCTTTTACACGACATCTCTAGAATAAAATTGTAGATGTTGTTTACTATAAAGTATATGGCACCTAATCTCGTCGTGACATAGAAAAGCGGAATACATTCAAGCAATCAAATTGAAAATAATTAATCAGAAATCAATCGAATAACTAATTCTTAATAGTTAATGCCGAAAACCTAAATTCTAAAAACGTTTTGATTGGGGTGTAGATTAGTTCTCTGACAAAAAGCAAATCCAAACGGTAATTAAAAATTAAATTAAGTAATACTCATTACTTCTCCGAAATCATCCAAAAAAAGGTCTATTTATTTCAATTAAAATTTAAGAGAAGATTATACGTAAACCTCTTACTAAAAAGAGTAACGATGCATACAATCGATAAAAATATCAAAGATGGAAAACAATATTGCCTGTAAAATATTGATCTGTGACCTATATTCGCCCAACTAAATATTAGCATGTCAATTTTCTCGAAAACTTCAGTCAGTATCAGGCTAAATTACTATATTCCTTTTGAATTAAGTACACGCTCATTAAAATTGGCTATTGTTTCAAACAGTAATGTGCCTTAATAATTCCATAACTTGGAATACTTAAATCACAAATATGGTAATCAATTTCGATAATAATGCCATTACATTGTAACGGAGTTGTTCATTTCAAAATCTCCTATTTTTTTAGAAATGCCACGAAGTTCTACTTGGATAAATTGCAGTCATCAAAGAAAGTTGTGTGTGTGTGTGTGTGTGTGTGTGTGTGTGTGTGTGTGTAAACAAGAGGAAAGGTGTTTAGCAGGAAAGATATGGGTAAACTGGATTAATAACGGTTGCAAACAGTAACCGGAATCACTCTTTCTTCTTATTCTGCAGAATAAGCACAAACATTGCACATATAAAATGAAGGTGTTATACGGTTCAATTAATACACACGAATTTACGTGGGTTGAACAATAAAAAATATTACAGTGCCAATAAAAATTATAAAGTAACAGCTGGCATAAAATGCAATGGCACATAACTTTTCCACGTTATCGCCAAATCAACTGAAGCATTTCTGCTCATTTAGCCACTTCTTGGCAGCTGCCTTGACTCTATTGTGTGAAGACAGTGGCGAATCCGGGGGGCTATCGGGCTGCAGCCCCCCGGAACTAAACCAAAATACTTGATTTTATTTAAAATCACTACAACTGTTTGTTCTTAATTTTCATTTTAAAAAATAATAAAATCGTGACAACATTGCTTTCTGGCTTGGCAGGCTCTAAAATTTTTCTACTTTTCTAACCATTCCACTTCTACTTGTAGCGTTGACGCGGTCGAAAACATTTTTTCGCTAGTTATTTCATTGTATTTTTTATTAAATTATCGAAAGTATTGTAGTGTTCTTTATGATTCTTATTGTCAGGTGAGGAAAGTCTGTAAAGTTAAAGCGTTTTGTTTTACATAAGCCATGAGGTCTGACATTCGTCACTACAATACAAAATTTTTATGATCTCAGCCCCCCTCCCCCAGACCCGAAACCTGTATACTTATTTATAATCATTACTTATTACATTAATTTATTAATGTATTAATACTTACTTATTGTATATTATTATTAATAAAAAATTCTGTTCACAAACATTGCTTTAAAAAAAAACAAATCGAAAACCGGTTTTTTCAAAAAACCGGTTTATTTTGTGCGGGTTTAACAGCGATGTTAAACCGTAGGTGAAAAAAACGGTTTAAAAAAAAAAAAAAAAAAAAAAAAAAAATTTTTTTTTTTTTTTGTAATAACTGCGATCCCTAATACGGCAACAGCAGCTCGTGCCTGTAGATGTGACCTACAGCGTTCGTCAAAAGCAACAAATCCTATCGCCAGTTGAAACAGCGATTTACAAGATGGACTTCATTTGAGCTAAATCGCGATTTACATTAGTTACATCTTGTCTTTACTTTTCTCAATACAGACCTCATAAATGAAATTTAATTAAGAAACCTGTCTCATTCTCTGTTTGCTCTTGGAAATACTTCACTTCTAAAAGTACATGGAACTGTGATAACTTTTGCAACAAAGATAATAACAGTACTCTTGGCAGGGAGTATTATTAAATTATCGATCAAGAAATGTTGCTTAATGAAAATCTTATTTATATCTGCAGGCGAAGGGAATGGTAACACTCTTTCATAAAGGGCGCAAATTCCTGAGAAATATAACTCACAAATCAGTGTCAAAAGCGAAACGATGCAAACAAAAATTGATTAAGAATCAGGAAATATTCGTAGAATCCTGGGAACTGATTAGGTAAATAATTTGAACTTTCTAATCACATTGGTAGTAACACTGCTGTTGACAATATCCATAATTGACTGGATAGAGAAGACAGAGAAGATTGCTCTGAGCGTTATTTAAATCGATACACAGTCTTCGCTATTAACAAGATTACCTATTTATAGGACTCTGCCATTCCTGAAATCAACATTCAATTTAGAGAAAATAACCAGATTCCCTATTTATAGAGTCTTGCCATTTTCTAGAATCCAATACTCAATCCAGAGAAAATAATAAATATAATTGAGCAATAAGCTATATCCTTTCTCGATATTTTGTTACGAATTCCTAAAAACATACTTCCCAGCCAATCAAAATCTCCTGAAGCACATTTTCGAGCAAACGACGTGTTAATTTAAAATTTATTTATTCTTGAGAAGGAAGTTGGTGTAAAGTATTTGCCTCCAACTATGATGTTAGCCGTAAAACCGTAACTTTAGAATGGTAATATTAATAAACAAGTATAATAGCAATTTAGAAAATGCATCATGCTAAGTTTTTTTTATTAATATTATTTCTATGAACAATACTTCAAAATTTATTTCACTGGACTCGAGCCTCTTCACTACTATTCAAAAAGTTGGAACTATATGAATCAGTGGAGAATCCGGGTGGGTGGTTATCGGGCTGCAGCCCCCCAGAGCTAAACCAAAATTCTTGATTTTATTTAAAATCACTACAATTGTTTGTTCTTAATTTTCATTAAAAAAATAATAATAAAATCGTGACAACATTGCTTTCTGGCTTGGCAGGCTCTAAAATTTTCCTATTTTTCTAACCATTCCACTTCTACTTGTAGCGTTGACGCGGTTGAAAACATTTTTTGGCTAGTTATTTCATTGTATTTTTTATTAAATTATCGAAAGTATTGTAGTGTTCTTTATGATTCTTATTGTCAGGTGAGGAAAGTCTGTAAAGTTAAAGCGTTTTGGTTAACATAAGCCATGAGGTTTGACATTCGTCACGCCGATACAAAATTTTTATGACTTCAGCCCCCTCCCCGACCCAAATCCTGGAATCGCCACTGATATGAACTATATACACTTATCATTAAAAATTATTGCTCAAACAAGAAGCTTTTGTTGATAAAAGCTGGGATTTCATGTACTAAGTACAACCGCACATGGAAAAAAGTGTACTTAACTAAACATCAAATGCGTGTCTGACACGTGCTTTGAATACTGATTACAGGTGAAGCCTCAGCTTGGACCACACCTGTATTCCAGAAACCATACAAAAAAAGAATACCTAAAACCAACGCGTCTACGCATATCAACAAAAAGAAACGAATATTGTCTAATGTATTGATAACCTTTCTTAGGTAATAACATCATTTCCTGTGTTACTTCATACGTTATGTCTTTCATTCAAAAATGAAGCATTCCATTATTCTTTATAACAAAGGATATTTTAGGATAATTAATCAAAGAAAGAGATGAATACAGAAAGAAAAGAAACAGAAAAAGCGACAGCTTTGAATGCTAATTCTCCGAATTTTATTTTTAGTTGCATCCAAGAACAGCATATGTGGGTTTTATGTAGAAAATGAAAGTGAAACGTATTTGAACGGGAAAATGCACAAAAAACGTCTTTTTTTCCTTAACTTTTTGCTTTTAAATTTGAAAGCGATTTAAGTCTGCCTGTCTGTCTCTAATACATCCTGTTGTTAAATGTTCACTTATTTTACAAATAAAACATAAACAAATTGAAATGTAGAGATACTGTTCAGCAGCGGATTCCGAGCCTACCACATTAAGACGATTTTACACCGGAACGGGATGTCAGGCAATGAGTCATATGAGCGCATTTCCGGAGTTCTTTGTTAGATCTCGCTCAGTAAAATGCAAACATCACCCTTCCATTCTTCACTTCCCCTTATTTTGAAGAAAATAACTCTGCCCAGCGCATGCGCAAAAGCGCGGAGGGTTTCCGAATCCGTTGCAAAACAATACTCAGGATTTTAATTTCACCACTCATTATTTCAATTTTCGTTCCGTGCTTCTACAAACTGACAATCTGTATAGTCAGAAATTTTTTTTGAAGTATATGTTATAGAAGAAACAAAACCAAGTACATTGGAAGTTGTAAAATTTGCGTTTAAATGCATCGCTGACATCGGAAGTCTGATTCTTACGACTTCTCAAATAAATAAATAAAAACTACTCAAACTACTTTAATTCGCTTTCAGAAAAATTATGTTTAACATTAACTACATACTTCATTTACGTACAATTCAGTTAACTTAATTCGTATGGAACAAGAAATTCAAAACATTCGTATGGAACAAGAAATCCGAAACAAACTAGAACTTCGGTTTGTTACCATCAATAAACTTAATTAAATACCATTCAACTCTTTCGGAAAAAATATGTTTAAACATTAACTACATACTTCATTTGTGTACAATTCAGTTAACTTAATTCGTATGAGACAAGAAATTCAAAACATTCGTATGGAACAAGAAATTCAAAACATTCGTAAGGAACAAGAAATTCAAAACATTCGTATGGAACAAGAAATACAAAACAAACTAGAACTTCGGTTTGTTACCATCAATAAACTTAATTAAATATCATTTAACGCTTTCGGAGGCAGACACCATGGTATCTGCTGGAGCAAGTTTGAAACAATTCACTAAGCAACTGTAACTCTGAAACTTCGTTCCACATGCAAAATGAATTAAACTATCTGATTCAATTGCTAAATAAAACAGATAATTGCAATTTGTTGAAAGAAATGTATAAAAAGAAATAGGAATGAGACGAGATTAATGGCACCGTGTAGGTGTCATTGTTTAAACCAACACACGTAACTACTTTGTTTCCGCTTCAGTGGTTTTAAATGCGCGATTTTAAACAGTTATGGATTTTTTTTCCCCTACTGAAATCTTAAAACATTACGGCGTGTGAGGTAATCATCCCTCAATAGGCATTACAAAATAACGTAACATATGATGAAAATTATTCTATGAACATGTAACTGCATTTATTTAAAAAGTAACGTAAGTTACTTTTAGGTACTCAGGTTTTAGATGTTTTTGAGATTCGCTGTATATTTGAACAATTTTTAAGGAAAAAATAACTCCTTTAAATTAGTTTAATTTTAATTGATTTCGAAACGAAAAAAGGATATTAAAATTTACTTCAAAATTATTTCTGTTGAACATTAACCTCTTTAACTGCTCATATGCCTGCAGAATTTCTGCTTCTTCCTATTTCAGATTTCACAAAATTATGAAGTAAGCCCTACATTAAAAACAACAAGCGTGCATAGCCTATGGTGAGTAATATAAACTCAAGCATAGTTAAGGAATTGAATACCGTTTGTTTACTAATTAATTTGATTTAGAATCAATCGATAACAAAATACATAAAATAAAAACTTTCTCAGCATAAAACTCCAACCTCCAGAAGCACAACAAGTACAGAAAAATATATTCAAGCAATAAATTAAAACATCAAAATAACGACACATGACATGCATGTGTCATTTTTCTTCCCAAGCTATAATCTGTGAAACCAGAATCCAAGATAAAAAAAAAAAAAAAAAAAAAACTGTAATCTGTGCATTTTTTCCAGTGACAAACACTTTCTGGTTTTGTAACTTTTAGATATGGTGAAATATCAATGTCGGTAACAAAAATTTCTGTATGCATAAGAGAAATAGTAATTGTCAACGAAATCACGCTTGATTTTTATTCTAAACAATCTTTAAATATTTCATCATATTTTTATGGTTGCAAGTGAAACTAGATTATTCACTGTTATTACAGTTATGAAACTTTAATTAATAATACAGTTCTTTAATATCAAATATTTCAAGATAATAATTATTTTATTGGTATATGATAGTATGGATTTCAACATTTTCATCGCTAATCTGATTTTAACAAATTAACGTAACATCTTTATGAAAACAAATGCCAAATTGAATTGTTAAATGTTCAACAGCAGGTTCAAGAGTCATCATTTTGGTTTCTAATAATCATAGTATCGCCTATCTGAAGTATACAGAGAAAATACATCAGAATTTCATGAATATTCCCCAACTACACGGTGTCCATAAATAATGCACAATTTTGAAGATGCTACAAAATTGTTGTTAATATGGATACTATGGTTCGCAATCAGTTGCTGAGAATCGTGGGACATACTATCGTCGGAACTCACATTTTACACTGAAGATTCGGACACGAGGTCAGTTAGGGGTTCAACCAGACAGAGATGAAGGTGAAAATGGAGTTTGATCCATCCTGTTTCACAACTTTTAATCTTTAACTGTAACTTTTATCAATGGTTATGTTAGATGTGCATAATACATGCATTTTCGTAAACACAGCACAAATATTCGGGAAGATATAAAGGTTTTCTTAAAAAATCCCAAATTTTTCTGCATGTTTTTTGCTTATAACATGCAGGGCTTCCCACCAAATTGTACGAAACTTACAGAATACTTGACAAAATGTAAAAGAAGCATTGTATTAAAATTTGAATATTATAGGAAATATGAGCATTTGCAGTAAATAAATTTTTACTGCGCATGTCCGATATGTATCATGATTTTTCTTTCATAACTTCAGAGCCAGATATCTAGGACAACTTATATAAAAATTCCAGTTAAATATCATTAGTATTCAGAAAGATATCGGCATTTCAACTTGGTGAATTTCGGTACACTCTAAGAGAAACTAAATGATGAGAGTTCTCACACAAACTGATATTTTTTAAACTTAAAACTTCGAATAGTAATCGTCGAACTGTAATTTAAATTATGTATTTAATTTATAAGTATACATGAGTATTCAAGATATTCAACTTTCATAAAATTCAATATTTCTGTTCGAACATTCAAGTTTAAAAAATATCAATTTGTGCAAGAACCCTCATCATTTAGCTTCGCTTAGAGTGCACCGAAATTCACCTCGTTGCATTACCGATATCTTTCTGAATACTAATACGGTATTGAACTGGAATTGTTATATAAGTTTTCCTATATCTCTGGCTCTGAAGTTATGAAAGAAAAATCACACTACGTATCGGACATGCGCAGTAAAAATTTATTTACTACAAATGCTCATATTTCCTGTAACACTCATTTTTTTTAAATTCAAATTTTAATACAATGCTTCTTTTACATTTTGTCAAACATTTTGTAAGTTACGTACAATTTGCTGGAAAACTCTTCATGTTAAAAGCAAAAAACATGCGGGAAAATCTGGGATCTTGTTAGAAAACCTTTATATCTTCCCGAATATTTGTGCTGTGTTTACAACAATGCATGTAAATATTATGCGCAGCAAACATAACCATTGAAGACAGTTACATCTCGTTATCAGCTTTCTGTGAAACAGGATGGGTCAAACTCCATTTTAGCCTTCATCTCTTTCTGGTCACCCCACTAAATGCCCTCGTGACCAAATCTGAGTAAAATGTGATCTGAGTAAAATCTGAGTAAAATCTGAGTAAGATGAGTGAAACCACTGTAAAATGTGAGTTCCGACGATAGTATGTCACACGATTCTCAGCAACTGATTGCGAATTCCGTTAGCATCATCAAAATTGTGCATTATTTTTGGACACCAGTATACATGCAAACCCTATGCGTTCTTTTGAAATATCGGTTAGTGATCTCTACTGTACAGTTACTATGAAACAAGCAAGTATACATTAAGTGAAAAAAGAAAGTCATTATTATAGTCAGTGGCGAATCCAGGATTTGGGTCTG
The DNA here is from genome assembly GCA_013235015.1 of Araneus ventricosus. Taxonomy (NCBI): domain Eukaryota; kingdom Metazoa; phylum Arthropoda; class Arachnida; order Araneae; family Araneidae; genus Araneus; species Araneus ventricosus. The sequence continues at coordinate 3,424,700 of BGPR01000001.1, forward strand.
GAGGGGGCTGAGGTCATAAAAATTTTGTATCGCCGTGACGAATGTCAAACTTCTTGGCTTATGTAAACCAAAACACTTTAACTTTACAGACTTTACTCACTTGATAATAAGAATTATAAAAAAGCAATACAATACTTTCGATAATTTCACAAAAAATACAATGAAATAACTAGCCAAAAAATGTCTTCGACCGCGTCAATGTTACAAGTACAAATGACTAGAAAAGTAGGAAAATTTTCGAACCTGTCAAGCCAGAGAGCAATATTGTCACGTTTTTATTATTTTTTAAAAAAGAGAAATTAAGAACAAACAGTTATATTGATTTTAAATAAAATCAAGAATTCTGACTTAGCTCTGGGGGGGTGCAGCCCGATAGCCCCCCCCCCCGGATTCGCCACTGATTATAGTAAAACCATTTTTGGGCATATGAGATTCCATCCCATACTTCCTTGTTTCCATTTTTTGGATTGTTATGTAACTAATGACAACAAAACACTTCAAAAATGGACCCATAAAACTTTTAAAAGGACAAACAATACCGAGATCACTGATGTTATTGCATAGAAGTTAGGCAACAAATTCTTTGTCTGAAAGATCTCGTAGTTAGGTGACGAACTCTTGGTCTAAAGGGTAGGAGCAATGATGCGTAGAACCTATAGATAACATCATGCGACGGAAGAATTGGAGCACGACTTAGGAAATCACGTAATCCGTGATTTAGAGATGAAACTGATTATACTGGGAGAAAAACATACATAAGAAACTGAGGCAATCATGTCTCTCTGATGAGACTTTTTTTTTAAACTGGGGTCGACGATTTAAAAATATCGATGCTATCGATCCAACTAAGATATTTTAAGGTTCAATTGTTCGTTTCTGTAAAAATATTATCCGATTGTTTTCCCATCTTTGTGTAACGATATCGTTACAACCAAGATGTTATACCTATGAATTCACATTTTTAACCTCTATTTTTGGAATCTTCTATCGTTGAAATTCACTTTAATCAGAGGAGAACTGACTGTATATAAAAGTATCCTTTCTTTAAAGCAGGAAATGGGCTTTTAACTGTTTAATACTCGTATGAATGAAAGGTTCGGTACTTACGTATTAACGCCACCGAGGCTACAGATTGGCGGTAATGCGCCAATAAAGAGCAATCTTGTTTACAAAAACCGTCAAATTGGCGGCACTTAAAAACCGCCAAATTGGCGTTAATACGTAAGTACAAAAACCGCCAAATTGGCGCCACTTAAAAACCGCCAAATTGGCGCCACTTAAAAACCGCCAAATTGGCGTTAATACGTAAGTACAAAAACCGCCAAATCTGTAGCCTCGGTGGCGTTAATACGTAAGTACCAAAGGTTCTTTTTAAAGTCTTATATATTTAATACTTACATGCAAGTTTAACTCTTTTTGTTGAGTTAATTAAATTGATATTTTATTCAGAATTCAAACTAATGCATTTTTTTTTTACATCTCAGGTATTTTTATTGCTACATTTTCATTAATTTAATTATTCAATAAAAATAAATAAATTCCTATATTGCATCATAATTCGGTTTTGGGACTCTGATCACATTTTATATTCAACATATTAGTGATAAGTTCATTTGCACAAATCCCAGCGATCTGGCATTAAAATATCCACATTTGAAGAGTCAAAATATAAAATATAGGGCGAATGAAACTTAGTTGAGGAACAGTCTACAACGAAACAGGAAATCCCGTTCAATTTTTCATGTTTTTAAGTGAGATACTCCGAAACGAAGAGGATCACTACCCTGAAGCAAAAAGCTGACAAAGTAGATGAATTTATCAGAAATACGAGTCGAATCGGCGACATCGTCTCTCCTCAAAGACTGCGCATGCTCAGATCGACAGGACATCGCCTGAAAGGAGTCAGAAGGATGCACCTAACACAATGTCGCGATCGAGATGATGGCTATCTCATATTTATACTTAAGCATCAAGGTCACACAGGGCTACTTCCTACATCAACTCCCTATTTGATAAAGTCATTTATTATAAGATTCTGAAATTTGTTTTAGAAAAATATCTGAATAAATAATCTATAAACGAAAAGCCGGATGAAACGTAGTCAACAGAGATTGACCGAGACAGAAAGTTAAAATATAAATAATGAGCTCTTATCCTTCATACATGATCTTTTTTATTATCAGTACGCGTTAATACTATCCTAAATATAGCGTCGGGCTCAACTTTTATGATTTTGTTCTGAATTAAGTTTACATAATTTTTAAATTTTCACATAACCTTCATTTGCCCTGAGAGCCATGGAATCAATAAATTCTTTGAACGTGAATTTTCCTCTTTTTCATTTGTAAAATAAAACGTTTAACAAAGATTCAGAAGATTTAGAAAGGAAGTGATCAATTATATCTGGTTTTTCAGATAATCTAATTACTATTAAAACAGTGACTTTAGTCTAGCTAAATGAGTTAAGCATGAGGAAACGCGCAATCCGAAAATGAATGTCCTCGTGAGTCACTGCATTGTAATATAACAGATCTCTGATAAATCGCTCTTTTCGTATCGGTTGGATATTCGTTGTGGAATATTTTTAAAAAATCCGAAAATGAATGTCCCCGTGAGTCACTGCATTGTAATATAACAGATCTCTGATAAATCGCTCTTTTCATATCGGTTGGATATTCGTTGTGGAATATTTTTAAAAAATCAGAAATGAATGTTGGTAATGAATGGCGTTTATGTAAAATAAATAATACAAAAAATGAAAATAGTTTGGCAGGAAGTTTATAGGAGAGTGAAAAAAATAAATAAGATTCTTAAATTTCTGGACATTTACGTTGTTTTTTAATAGATTCTGCAAGTACATTATTTTTTAGTATGGCATTCGAAGCTTTGTTTGAAATCTGTTTTTTTTATTATTATTATTCTTTTTAGTGATTATAAAAATTTTTACAGAATAAGTGCTAATTAATGGAAAACAAAGGATTACTTTTTATTTTTGCTATCAATTTACTTAGACGGCATTTTGCATTATTTTTTTCTATAATTAGCTTAATACTTATGAATACCTTTGCTGCCTACCTTTAACAAAGCTGTCGTGCTAAAGAATTTTAATTTTGAAATAACGTAGAATATTTTCTACATATAATTTTAGAAAAATATATTAAATTGCTTTCGTTAATTCCATTCTATCTCAGCAGGAAACGAATACAAGAAGTCTAAAAATTGTGCAGAAAGTTAACAACTCCCTACTTAGCTAAGAAAATGTGAAACTAATATATAATAAGAATAAAATTTCTATTTACATATTCATATAAAAAAAAGATGAAAGAAAGAAAAGGATGGAGATGATAGCACAAAATTACATATCATTATTAATAGCCCGTTTTATTGAAAAGCTCCGAGAACAAAACAAACAAACAAAATGGATGACCTATCTCTGAACTCAGGATTTTGTGTTTGTACAAGTTACACGGATCCTAGAAAAACACATTTATTTAAAACACTGTCGGAATGTCATCATTGGCCATCAAATAAATACGACTTTCGACCTCAACTCGAATTTTCTTTCCCTAAAAAAGAAAAGCATAAACTTCAAATTTCTAGAAAAAAACAATATAAAACCTCAATTAAAAAAAGGTCAGATCTATATTTAAGTCTTCTTAATCTCTTTCCACTCTCAATAATTGTGTTTCCGCGATGATCTGATGGCCAGTTTTTTTCTCCTAAAAAAGATTATTTTTGGAGTGACCGAGTTCAACCATACGAAGTACCGTTAGCCGGAAGATTCTACAAACCGGCCCTGTAACTTTTCAACGACTATCTTTTTTCTAAATCTGTTTCTTCTTCCAATGCCACTTAACGTTCTTGACACTAGAAGACAAATCATTCTTCCGCCAAACCACTTCTACAGATGCGTGGAGGATCTGGTTTCTGATATTACGGGACTTACATGAAATTCGCTGGTAATTAAACGCAACAAGTGGAAGAGAGGGTCATTCAAGTTAATACAAGATCTGAAAGGAAACAGAGCGTGGTATAAGCGGCGATGTCTTTGGGCAACACAATGGATAGTTGCTGCTTAAGATGGATTCACTTAATGCAATTTGTTTGAAATTAATATTAAAGATGCTTATATACAACAAACACTATCTAATACAAACAAAATAATAAAATGTGACGAGAAATGATAACACATTTTTACTGTTTAATCTCGCAGAACAATGATTTTTTTTTATTCCGTCTTATGAAAGACTGATAATTAGTCACTGATCATTCAGTGCACGGCAAACACACAGATTGGATGTTTATTACTTCACCGTAATGATATTTGTTTTAATTTCTTGGAAATGAATGCAAGATGCACTGTGATAAGATGAGCGGGTGAGTGCTGCAGGTTGTTGAACTCCAAAGAAAAGGAAATGACATAGAAATTAACTTCAGTAAAATATGCTAATATATAATAATGAACAAATTCAGACGAACAGTTCCAGGGTATATTTAGTATTAAATCTTTTTTTTATATAAATTATTCGGTAATAGAAGAGAAATGAAATGAAAGCAGACTTTCATCGATCACGTTATATAAATTCTAACATTTGCTTTTTTCATTAACTACAAATACTTAAACTGATCAAATTAAGGAAAAAATATAAATTTTTATATTTTACATATTACAAACAGATTCCATAATTTTTTCATCGCCGCTCATTTAAGTTACAAAAACTCTTCAACAAATTAAAAAAGAAGAATTTCGCACAAATCTAATGTTTAATTTTAACACCTTTTCTGAGTGATCTTCCTACTGAAACTTAAAATTTTCAAAATACAGACAAAACTATAATGTTATTTTAATGGAGGATTTTAATTTTTCAACGTATTTTTTTAAATTTTATGATGCCCGTATTCTAAATATCAAACAAAATTTTTAGAAATATGCATGTTTTACTTGTAAATATGACTTAATACTATTATAGAAGAACAGAATGAAGACATAGTGAAAAACAAAATGGTGGAATTCGGTTTCTTGTACTTCTTCAGGGGTCAAACAAGAAGCAGAGATTCAAAGCAGGATTTTTTTTTTTTTTTCTGTTTAAAAGTTTGACTTCTGTCAAAATTAATCTTATTAACCCTAAAAATCCTGAATTAGAATGGAGGAAAAAGAAACATCCCCAAGAAATAAAAAAACGACTCGAACAAAGAGAAGTGAGAATTTTTAAACTTCGGATATATTAAAGAATATATAGAGGTCACTGAAGAGAGAGCAAAAATAATATATTCACTAAATTTATTTTTAAAATATATGAGTTTATTTCTCAAGTTTATTAAACCATTTTTTTCCCCCTTCACACTCCCGCTTTGGCTCCACTCCGGGCTTTGGCGCCACAAGCAGTTCCCGGTTTGTCCGGGCCTCAGACAGCCCCTTCCCCTCAATTGCATCTTAAAACACTTTAAGAGCCTATCATTAACACTAAACGCACTCAGAATTACAGTCTCAAGCACTCATTCAAATGCCTATCTAATGCGTGGAAATCCGAGAAGCAGTATTTTTTTAAAAGGTTTCAACATAGAATCATCAATTTTATCTCAAAAACATTTTATTCGGGTATTGTTTTAATTTCTTTTTTACTAAGATTCTTTTTCCAGTAGAAAAAAAAATTACAAATGGACATTAAATTTGAAAACATTTGTGTTAAAAAAAAAACCCTTGAAATGTAAGAAACATAACTAACACAGTAATAATAACTTTAATTTACATCACGTTTAAGCATTCTTAATCCCTCTCTCGACATTTCCGATCCATTCATTATTCTTTCAATTTATCACATCACTGATAAAATTAATGAAATTCAGAGGCCAGTGTCTGTCAGTATTCATTAATGGTTTAACAAACATTAATTTCACGTGTAAATTGATTTCATCAATTGTTTACTCAGCCTCCTATATTAAATATAAATTTACTTTAAGTAGGAAAAATATTCTCTCACAAGGAATTTGTTTTCATATAAATCGTATTTAGTACAGGAAAAAAAATACTTCGTACTTCCATCCATTTCAAGATACTATAACAATACAAATCGAGCATTAAATGTTTTCGTAGTCTATTTATGAGTTTTAGAACTGTTGCGACTAATCGATCATTATTATTCTTATTACTGGTTTTAATAGCATTGATATGGTTTAATAGTATTTAAAACCGCTGTTTAAGGAATACAGTAAGCCAAAAATAAGATTTACGATTGAACCGTCAACGTCCAGCTATTTATAATCGCTATATAGATGAAACGCTAATTAATAATCTAAATACTTTTGAAACAAAATTAATCGCTGTTTGTAAATTGCGTTATAAACAGCATAATATAATTCAGTTTTATAACAGTATATACCATACTTTATTTAAATCAATCTGTAGTAAAGGAAATTTAGATTTTAATTTAGAAAGTTACTTAGCAATCTAGTTTACGAAAGTGTCTGCAAAAACTGACACGCGATTTCAGCGTTTTCCGAAAAGAGGATGTTAAAGAGCGGAAAAAACACCACAAATTTCTTGACAAAATGATAAATTTAGTCAAGAAACAACGAAAGATAGCCTGCAGTGCAACAGAACAAAATTCAGATTCTGAACTCAGGTGAAAATCAAATCCAATTTAATTGCGCTCAACCAAAAATCACGAATTCAGTTGACCGTCCATAGAGAATGGCTGCCAAACATTCCTGAATGGCATTCCCCGACCTTCGACAGATCGAATCCTGTGGTGCAAACTGTTATTGCCTGCCAAGCATTCCGTTTACTCCCCTGCCTTTGTACTGAAGAGGGAAGGGGTTGGGGTTGTTCTCTATGGAGAGATTCCAAGAACGAAAGAAAAGACTTTCTTGGGTTGTAATACCCAGGCAAGTACCTAATCAAGACTGAAAGAGAATAGAACTCTCCAGACAAATATGAAAGAAAGACGTGAAGCTAAAAGTAAATATGGGGAATCCATAAGAGTGCAGACAGAATATCCAAGAACATTGGACTACAGATTCTTGGTTTCAAGCATATGTGTTGACGCGCCAACCGCCACCTCGGCGGGGTTACCAAATGTAGACGCCAAAGATTGTTTACTTTTTGGTTAGAACCTTGTATGATCCAGGGTTCTCATATTGGCCTTTTGAAGGCCAAATTATGGAAATTTGGCCTTTTCTCAAAGCCCTTGGCCTTAGGAATTTTCATTTGGCCTTAAATTAATTTTTGGCCTTTTTTGGCTTTATTTTCGTTAATGACTTTTAGAACAATTTTTAATTATTTATTCCATTGTTTTTAAATAAATTTTTGATATTACACATTTCAAATGATATATAATGAGCTGTCAAACAAAATAGCTCTTGAATAGAACAAGGCTGTTTTAAATTTCTTTCACTTAAATTTTAGTTTAATAATAGGACATTGAACATATGCCTACCAAATGGGATTCGTTTTCATGAAAGATAGATGTTTTTCGGATAGCAAATGACGTTTTCAATCAATTTGTCAAATTTGGCCTTATTTTGCTATTTTGATCTGGCAACCCTGGTATGATCTGACCGGGTAATGACATGTGAGCAAAGGGCTCGTAAATGTTATAATCCGGAATAAAGAAATTTAATGCAATTTGTGTGAAGAAGATTTATTCAGGATCTGTTGATCTATTAAGATGCCTGTGAGTATAGGGCTCACTGTTTAAGGCTAGAGTTCCTGAATAATCACACTTGCCAGTCAAAACAAACAATATGCAAACGGAAAATTTCGGGGAAAAAACCGTGAAAAGTTTTTGTAATTTATGATGTACCACTTTTATTCATGTGCACTGTAAAATATAACACGCTACTTCTCACAAACAAACTCTTCTCTCTCATATTTCTTGTAAGAGATTCTGAAAGCTTTTTTTTTCAAAATTCGCAAGCCCTTTTCGATAGAAAAAAAATTTCATGACAGCCACTTTCGTCCAAAAACATTATATAGACCCCACAATTTATTTCAAAACACCAGAAACTGGAACATTAATTAATGATACAGGAACAGAAACTCAAATTAAAACAGCTATCTGAGTTGTGCGAAATCTAAATGATTCCATCTTTTGCTAACAAATATTAAAGAATCTGAAAAAGATTTTCGAGTCCCTAATATTATTCCACGCGATTTTAAGAAGAAATGATTCAAAAAAAGTAAGTGTAACTATTCATTTAGATAAATTGTCTTTATTTTCTAAAAAAATAGATAAAATCAGCCAATAAATAAAATCAGTAGATAAAACTAAACAATAATTCAGCAATAGTTTTTTCTTATTTATGAAGGAATAACATAATTTTATCAGGATGAAATGAATAAATATAAAGTAAATACATAAATATCCCTCCCCCCCGGCTTTTGTTCGGCTCTAAATTCAATTTTCATCGCGACCCTCTAGAATTTTGCAGAAACTACGATCCGATTCGATCCGTGATAATTTAGGGACATTTAATTCGGCTTAAACTCCTTACATTTAAATGAAAATTCAATTCATGCTTCTATCCATAGTAAAACGAACTGAACCAGTTTTATTCTAATTTCAATTGAACCGAAAACCCAGCGAATAAATCCGGAGGCTATTGGGTTCTGTTGAGTAGTAAAGGTGATGGTGATCAACACTAGAATCCTGGTAGTTGCCCGAAGGCTGCCATAGATTCTGAGAAAGCTCTAGGTCAATCGATATATTCCGATATTTACCGACAGAACTTTTCAGAACCTCGGAGCTATTACACAGATAAATTAGAAGAGTCGACAGATTTTGCTTCAAAACCGAATTCACTGATTTTGAAAAGGAATGCCGAGTCAATAATTACATTAAAATCTGACATTCTTGTGCATCCTCTGTAGAATGCTTGCTTTTAATATTAAATAAAGTCTGCTTTATTTCGAGTACTAATAGGATTAAGTTGAGTAATTTAGATGTAGCCAATCAACGAAACAAGGCATGGTGTTTTAACACCTTCTAGATCAGCACGTATGTATTTATAGCGAGTGATTTTATTTATTGAAATTATTAATCAACCTTTCACAATCAATCTGTATGGTACTTCATACATTGAGCATCTCCCTGAGCATCTACCGCACAGCAGAAAATTAAAGATCAATATAAACTGCATATCTGAATTAGTACTCAGTTAACGCCTCGGGAAAACATAATTAAAATATTAAATCAATTCCTTGATTATGCATTCATCTAGCTGAAATAGGAAGTCATTTCGGGACTTCCATTTCTTCAAGTATTTCATTTAACCCTTTGCGGCGCAGTGTGCCAGCTAATGTCACACCTAATTTCACTCGCTTCTCAACCGTTAAATTCAACTATAAATGAAAAATAATAGGTTTAGGACAAGGCTAATAGCACTCCTTTTAGAATGTATATAGCAGCCTTATGAAATTTCGTTTCAGAATAGGGATTATTAGAGACAAAGTTTGAGAATATTCCTTAACTCAAAGATAAGAAGTTTTTCAGTTCTGGACGTCAAATAAACTCGAAAATTTTCCTCCAAAATTATTGGAAGTTTTAATTTATGATTTTCTGTAAGATTAAACAATATTTTTTGAGTATATCCAGGTGGCTGTATCTAAGGGGTTTCACCTATAAGGGGGGGGGGACCCCAAAGGGGGGGGACCCTCCTTCGGAATGAAGTAAGTTTAAAAACATTTTTTTGTACATTCTATGTCTAGACAACAAACTAAACCCATTCATGATGTCTTTTCATCATATTTCAAAAAATTTAATGCCTTGCGCCGCAAAAGGTTAAGGAGGATTAATTCAAGAAGTAGTTTCATATAAGAGGAGTCAAGTGTTGAAATGTAAAATACTAAAGCCTGAAACTGCTAAGAGAAAAGTTTTAGGATTGGAAATAAAGATTTTATTCAGTCAATTGGAAATTTGTGAATTTCAATCAACGAGAAAGATATTCCTCTAAATCTCTTATTCATATTATTATTATTGTACATATTTTGCATCATTGTATTGTATATCCCTGCCATCCAAAATGACGAAATTGGCTAATCCGCTTCCACCACGGTGGCTTAGTCTCGGCACTGGGGACTGAGACTCGCGAGTCCATCACCCGCTACTTATGTGGACCTTGTGCTTGTTGAGATCAGACATCTTTCCTCTAACGGGGTGTAGAAGTATTGAAAAGGAATCACCCTCATCTTCTGAACATGCTTCAAAATGAGGATGTTCGCCTCCAAAGATCCCTAGAAAGCTTCAGAACGGGACGCTGATCTAACCACTCAATCACTGGCTGTAGGGTTTCCACAAAATGCCTGAAATCAATCTGGAATTCGCGCCGGCTCAGACCTTTTGGGATAAAGCCTTTAAACTGATGAGAAATCAAAAAGCGAAGAATACCTGCCTCTTTCCGAAATGAAAATTTCATCGGAAAAAACACAAAATGTTACACAGTGGAACGTGGCCAATTTCGAATGTTTTTAATGGGGGGTCCTTGAATTTCTCATTAACATACTGTTAAAATATCTATATATATAAAACGCTAACATACGTGGCAAAGAAAAGGATATAATTTCTCTTTTGCCGATGGCAACCATCGGTTTGTTTACAAAACAAAATCGGTAGCCTCCTCTATGTTAAGCATAATTTCATAGTCATAGCCTGTTACTATATTCGTTCTGGTGTAAAATAACTTTTTCTCGAAGAAAAATGAGTTTAAGGTGAAGAATTCACAGTAGTTCGTAATGAAACTTTGGATGAAATTAATCAAAAGACTTCAGTTAGAAATGAAGCAGATTGACTTAGGCGAGCCTCATGGAATTTTCTATTATCATTTTTCTGTTATGCGCACACCACTTGGCGCCTTTTTCTTTCTCTTGGCGAATTTTCTTGGAGCGTTGAATCACCAATTTGGTTAGAAGCGTCAGGAAAATCGTGGTATTCGTATAACCGAGTGCAGATGGCCGATAATTTGGTTAATTCGAAGTAAAAACTAAAAATTGTAAAAAAAAATGTTTGTTTAGTTTTCTCCTGTTGTCTTTTTTCGTTAAATACGTGTGTACTTTGTGTCCTCAGTGATCGTAAGCGAATAATTTTTAAGGTCCTTCATTTATTCGAGGATTTTACTGTTGTACAATACAATCAATCAAAAAGGCAGTCAAAAATTTATCCCTTTTTAAAAAACACCTTGTTCACGTTAATGGTGCGGAAGTTTGGAGAGGGGGTGCCACCTCAGGTTCCTCGTCATCTGACCACGGTTTAAAATCACGAGGTTCGTCCCAAAACAGCCCTCGTGTTGCTGCAAAACGGGACGTAAATATAACTAAACTAAACTAAACTTGCACACGTAAGATACAAACAATGCTATTTATTTTCAAGTTTTATTGTAGAATTATTGTATTCAAAGCTGTATACCGCTTTTTTTATTTATCAAAATTAGTTATTTATTGAAATTATTTATAAAATTAAAAATTAAATATAATTATGTATTATTCATTAAATCTATAACAGTAGAACTCCAATTATCCGAATGCAGTTTGGAAGAAAAAAGAAAAATGTCGAAATTAGGGAAAATGATAGCGGAGTGGCCTCGACCAACACCTCCTGAATATCCTCTATATTTAGAGGCGTTGCCTTGACGCGTCTTTTCCCTACAAAAAGAGGTCATTTTCAGCAACTAAAATAAAGTACATGCATATCGTATCGTATATATGGAATTTTAATACATATCTATGTATCTAATGAACTTTCACACATAATTTAATTTGTGACTTTTTTATGTAAATATTATAGTTTTACAGAGTTCTGCCACTCGTGTGTTAAATTTAATTTCATGAATTAAAATTAAGTTTTTTCTATGTATGACGTCTTTTTTACTTCATTTCTGAGATTTATCCAATCATCTGAATTGGCTCAATCTCCATTTAATTCGGATAATTGCAGTTCTACTGTATATGTTACGGTCAATGCGGATAATCGGTTATTATCCACATTGACCGTAACATATATATGAAAAACAAATCTTGATTATTATTTTTTTTTTGTTTAAGAATTGTCGTTTTTTCCTGCTGTACTCATTTTTAGACCCATTTTTTTAGAAATTCGAATTCTTATTGCGATCTCTTCTGCTTCAAATAAGCCAATTTCCACCTTACTTGAGCTTAAAAACCATCAACTAGAAAAATTAAAATAAATTTAAAAATAACAATTTTTTTAACTTAAACTTTAAATAAAAACAACAAAAAAATTATCTCTAAACAATAAAATTTAGATAATAAAATTTAGAAAATAAAATTTAGAAAATAAAAATTAAACAATGTTTAAGTAGTGCGCAATTGCAGTTGCAAACAAAAAAACAAAGAACAATGGAAATCAATATCATAGAAAGAAAGCCAAAAAACAAAGATAAACCCAGAGGTAATCGAAAAAAACAAACAAGGAATCCATTCTAGTCCATTTTTTCGAGGGCTAAGGACTTTATTCGAAATGGATTCAAAAAAATAATTGGGAAATTTTTCTGTAAGTAGCTTGCATTACGCCAAATACGGTTTCTCTTAGCCCGAAATTTCCCAACAAAAGACAAAGGAGATCTGTACGTCAAAAAGCATTATTTCAAAAGAAAGAGGAAAAACAAAACACAAACATAAAAACGCTAATAAGATTGATTTAAAAATATCAGCCATCTGGCTTTTTAAAGGTAGCCATCATAAATATAAACTTACATTCCACAAAATGGATTTAATTTTTTGGTTCAACGAAGTGCTTGGTAAAGTTTCTTTCAAATAAAATATAGTGAATAGTGTAGTACAGTGGGGAAACTTTTTTCCGTGAAAGAACTCATTAAGTTTCGCCAATTCGGCAAAAGGCTGCACGGGCAAAATCTTAAAGGCTATTGTTCTGTAATTAATATTATATTACAGATAAATATATTATTTCAATGTAAATTGTAAATAACTGGCAGGGCCGCAGGCTCCCCACTCCTGGTGCAGTAAATCTTAAAACATCACTCGTCAAAATGTGTAATAAATAAATGGGACCTTATAAAAATTTCTGATAATAATAAAAATCCAACTTTAGATTTTATTTATTGTTTTATTCTCTTTTGTTAGAATAATTTTCAACCGATAAGTACATTTTCCTGATTTCCGTCACTACGCGCTTTGAATAAGTGAAATCTTCTAAAATACATTTTACATCCAAACTCGGCATGGATTAAATATGTTAAACCATTATTGTCACTCACAAATATGAGGAAGTCTAGATTTCTGAAACTGTCAGTGAGACATTTAGTGAAATGTAGAGAACTATAATAAGGACATCAGACAGTGATGAAGCATTACGTTCATCTCCAGACATATCATCACATGATCAGACATACAAAACGTCTAGCCGCTTTTTATTTTTCATCTACAACAACAGAAATACGAAGGAAAATTAACATTTTTGGAGTTGATTTTGTTTTCTTTCATATAATACAAGGGCAATCAGTCAGCCGTCAAGGCAGTACAGTCATTGGGTGTAACCTGCCTTATTAATTATTTGACTAGTTTTCATCAATTTTACAAATGTTTTTACATTTAAGACGAGGCAAAATTGCGAAAGAGATACAAGTTATCAGCTGGAAAATATTACAATTTTAATTGTGCTTAAACTAACCCTACATTGCTCGAATTCTTAATTCTTAACAAAAGTTGTGCAAATTTAAGTAAGATTCTTATTTGTTTTTGAAATTTATTTTGCTTTTCTTATTTATTTTGTCGTGGTAACGCTACGAAAAGAGGAAGACGCCACAGTTGTAAACAGAATTCGCAAGATATCGGAATATATATAGCAATGTTCGCTGTTCGCTGAAATAAATGTTTATTATAATTTTGTAGTCATCGGTCATATGATAGTTTTATAAAATTCAACTCAACAACATTTAAAGCCCTATAAATCTAATATTTATAGAGATAAGTAGAAGAAATGCAGGAAGAGCAATATAAAAAACATAATTTTTAATTAAATTTAACTAATTCAAAACATTAATTGTTCGGTTATTTATCATTTATTGAACTATTCAAAATTAAGTGAGGAAAGGCGTGAAAGGTAAGGATGCTAATATGATTCAGTGGTTAAATTATTATTACTCTTACACTTATATTAAATTTTGATTATATTCCATACAATTTTTAGTGCCATTATTAAAAATTATTGAATTTAAACCTAATACAGTGCAACTCTTTAGTACGTCGTTTTGCCTTGATCCTGGTTCCTTCCGGTGAATTTAAATGTTAAGAAAAATCTTTATAACTTATAGGTCGCCTAAAACAACAGGTGAAAAAAATTTTAAAGATATAAATTTCACGCGCGATGAATCTAAATCAAAGGCCACGGCGATCAATACTAAAAGAATTTATTTTTATTTGTTCAGTTATTTTTTAACGAAATCAAAGTTTCAATATTAGTTAGGGAGTTGCAAGCTTCTCTAAAGAGAGAGAGAAAGAGAAAGAAGGACTATTGCAATAAAGATACTGTTCAGCAACGGATTCCGAGGCTAGCACATTTGGACGATTTTACTCCGGAAAGGGGTTTCAGGCAAAGAGGCATATAAGCGCATTTCCGGAGTTCTTTGTGAGATCATGCTCAGTAAAATGTAAACATCACCCTTCCATTCTTCACTTTCCCCCTATTTTGATGAAAATAACTCCGCCCGGCGCATGCGCAATAGCGCGGAGGGTTTCCGAATTCGTTGCTGAACAATATCTACAAAATATTTGAACATATCAGTAATGTAAATGAGAGCAAATGGACTTTTAATAATAAAATCACAAAGCATGCTTTCTCAAATCATGCTCCCTCAATCAAAGCGCGGAAGGTTTCCGAATCCGTTGCTATACAATAATCATTTTATTTCTACTCATTGTCGCAATGTATCCACAAACGAAAATTACGTAAGTTCTTTCACAAAAAAGAAAAGAAAAGAAATGTTTATATATGATTACCTTAAGAAGGGTTATTGCAATAAAAGTGCTTCAATTATCATTACGTGTTGTTCAAAAATGTTTGAATTTTTAACATTTTAATATATTTTAAATTATAATAATATTGTCTGAAATTATAGGCATAATAATATATGATTATGAAATCTCATTTGGAAAAAGACCATTATATTTTATAATCGGCTAAAACAAGAAGTTTATCACATTCGAAGTTATTACATCGTTTTGGAGGGCCCCTTGATCGACGTACTAAAGAGGTTTTATTTTATACTAGCTGATATACCCGACGTTACTCAGGATGAAAATATTTTAATGTCTACTTTTATATAAAATGTAATAATACACAAAATCCTTTCATCGAAAGTAACTTTGCTTTTAAAATTAAAACTAGTAAAAAACTAGCTAATAAAATGCGGGAACTTCTTTTTTAAAAACATTCGATGCTCTCTTCAGGATAAACGAAGAACTAAAAGCATATTAACGAAATTAAAAAGTAATAGAAAACTCCAAATAATATTTATATTTAGAAACTTATCTTTAAACCAGCGGGAGTGGCCTCCCCTAAACTTTCTCGTATACTTTTCAAACATTTGCCATTTCCCTCCCCCTGCGTTGATATAAAGTTCGAACCAACTGTAACCCAGAATGCAATGACTATCAGAAGGTTTTTCATTGGAGATTATAGTGATAGTAAAATATTGAGGTGAATAATCATATTCAAAAAGATGCGTACGTATTAAAACTTCGCAATATTTATTTTTTTTTATCAAACTCTAGCAATGCGAGTTCCGCGTGCGGAGAAGAAAACAGGAGAATCGCTTGCGCATGCGCAGAGATTGTTTCAAGTACCTAAGTAAAACAAGACGCCCTTAATGTTTGCTTCCTTACAAAATCTCGCCGCCAGAATTGGTTTTTGGCAAACTGCCAAGTTTTCGGAGTGTCCCTTCTTTGCACAGGCATTTCTACCACTACGCATGCGTATGGAGTAAAACAAGTATGCGATTATACAGACCGACAGACAGTCAGCACGTTGACGGATTTGGCCCAAAATTTTATACGGACCTACATTCATGACGATAAAACTGTGTACCAAATTTTATCCATCTAGCTATTCAAGTTTTTGAGTTATAGTGTTCACAAGACTTCGGACATACAGACAGACAGACTTCCCGTTGACGGATTTTGTCCAAAATTTGATAGAAACCTACAAATTATGTTTAAAGGCCACATACCAAATTTTATCCCCGTAGCTCTAATAGTTTTCGAGTTATCGTGTTCACAGACACACAGACAGACATAATTCCAAAATTGTATTTTTCGGACTCAGAGAGGTCTAAAACGTGGAGATTCGTCAAAATCTCGAGTTCGAATTTTTTGACGATTACAATACTTTCTCTTTGTATAGTTCGTATACGAGAAAGTAAAAATCAAAGAGCAAACCGCTTTGTACTAAAAAGAGTAAAAATAACAAGTAACTGAAGTTAAATTATCAGGCTGAAATCGGAAGGGAAGTTCCTTGTTGAAAAAACAGCAAGACTAATTCGAAGTGTGCCCTAATAGACTTTTTGCTTCA
Organism: Araneus ventricosus; assembly: GCA_013235015.1. Classification (NCBI taxonomy): domain Eukaryota; kingdom Metazoa; phylum Arthropoda; class Arachnida; order Araneae; family Araneidae; genus Araneus; species Araneus ventricosus. The sequence continues at coordinate 3,441,238 of BGPR01000001.1, forward strand.
GTATAAATAAAAAATAAACTATTGAATTAATTGTCACGAAACCTCAACTAAAACCGCCCTTATTGCTTCATAGAATTTGCGATTAAAATTTCAATAAAATCTATTTCGTAGTTTAGATTTAAAATGTATCAGCTAAACAGAATGTTGAAGTTTTCTGTTTCTTGAAAACGAAAAGTATGCATCGGAAGATCGAACTATGGACCTGTCGACTCGGTGTTAAGCGAGACATTCACCGCTTTTCAATGGGCCTTATGCACAGTTTGGGTTCGAGAGTATAGAAAAACAGCTGTGGCGGGATCAACAAAGTGAACGCCTATTCTTTACTATGTATTATCGGCATGTAAATTGACGACTGAAATATCAATTTAAATTTTTACCTTCGATTATTTAGCGAAGTATTTCGTCAGAAAATTTTATTGATAAAACTGATTTATCTATCACAGTCGATTAAGGACGATTTTTTGTAATCTTTATCGCTACAGAAATAAGACAGTGGTTCGTGCAACGATGCATTCTTGTGTATTGTCACAACTCGAAATAAGTGAATTTTTGCTTTGTATGGAAATAGTTTCTTTCGCTTTTTTAAAAATTGATTTCTTCTGTGTTGATTATATGCTTTTTTGTAACACTTGGTATAGATGCTTTTTATGTAAAATGTAAAATTTGCTTATAATATATACTGTTTTATAGAAAATTAAAATTTTTCCTTAATAATATATATTTCTGACAATTTTTTTTTTTTATTTTATGATTATTGCCTATAAAAGCAGGTTTTTTGGAAAAAATAATAGAATATTAGTTTTAATACATAACAATCGCAGGCCCTCTTTTATTAACTCAATTTGTTGTCGACTGAAATTTTATTAATTTTTTTTCTTCTATCTTTTAACGAAGTATTTCGGCAGAAAATTTTATTATTATAAATTATTTCTCTAGTTTCGTCGATTTAGAACTATTTGTTGTGATCTTCATCCCTTCAGAAATACTATGTGCTTCGTATGACGAAGCTTTCTTTTATATTTGTAACTCTCAATACATAATCTTTATCTCTGAATGTTTTTGTTTTTTTTCAAATATATTTGAGTTTCAATATATTTCACATTAATTGAATAACTGATTATGGCTATTTGTCATTATTTCTGAAAAAAAAATGGCTATTTTAGCTTGCTATGCATTTTATTCGAACTCCTATCAGCTGTTTTCGGCGTCCCGCCGTCACGTGACTATGACGACACGTGAATAAGGTCCATTCCACAATTTTTGAACACGGGAAGGGTAAGACCTTTCGTCAATGTGAGAAACCGATGAAAATTGGCGCAAATGGATTGCACGGATGGACTTCCGAATAGTTCGAAATCAAATTGGAATGGCCGAATGTCCTTTTGACACCTTGCTGCGAGGGTAGCGGGAAAACAAAACCACTGCCTACATTGGGACCCCGCGAAGAGGCTAAGTCATGTTGAAAGTAAACACGGAAATCCCCCGTGTGAGGGAGGAGGAGTATGGGTGGGAGTTGAACCATCTCAAACAATGTGTCTCAAAAAAAACTTTGGAGCCTCCGTGAATTACTTGCCTAAATTTTTCGAGTGGAATGCAAACCCGTTGTTGGGACAAATGGAATGGAATGGAGTACTGATGAATGCCCATCTTTAGATGCCTTACCGACTGAGCCAGAGGGAATTAGCATCGGTAGGCGTTTCTACTTTTTGTTCACCACCAAAAGCGGATTCACTATCGAGTTTGGATTTCTGTAGCGTACAAATTATTTTTGTGTTTCCTTTTTCAGGGATAAGATTGCCAAAAAAGCAAAAAGTCTGAAAAAATGTGCGAACGACATTTGAGAAATAATACTTATATTACAACAAATATTGTAATTGCTACTGGTATTAAATCTATCCTATTTATATATAATTTTCCCTTAATGAGAAAAAATAGTAAGAATTAGAAAGAAATTATGGTACCATTATAAAGCACACATCAGTAAAATATCTGTTTGTTGAAATTAATCAGTGCGGATTGCTATGGATAAACATTCATTGAATTGAAATTTGGAATATTGAGTACACTTTTCTAGATTAAATGGAAAATAAACAACACAAACAACAAAAAAAAACAAAAATGAATTAACTGTATTAGTTGCCATTTTTTTTTAATACAGCTCTCTCGAACAGATCTTTTATATTATAGGAAGTTGTTTTTCTTTTTTTGGATGGTTGCCTTACTAGTCCGTTAGTAACTATTTCATTTGAGTTTTTGGAGCTCAGATCTTCAGATATATTTCAACCCTTATTTTGAGAAAGTTTTGATTAAAAAAGTCTCAAAATTTTTGAAAAATCTAAAAAGTCGGAAAATCCTCCAAAAGTCGGAAGAATCTCATCCCTGTTTTTATTTATACAGGTGCTTTATAGAAACTGCGAGAAAATTTGAAGAAAATAAATTCAGTAGTTTGGATTTCTATAGAGTATAAAATATTTATGCGTTTCACTTTTATTACATTACTAGAAGATTTGTGCCCGTCTAATGCGGGCTTTTAGCTTGCCAACAATATCTCAGATCCGATTGTCACAGATTTATTAACGAAAGTTGCAGTAGAAAATCTCATGCACATTGGCAGAGTGTTTAAAAAACAAAACAAAGCATGAAAAACAGAAATGATAAATCATTTGACACTAACTTTCGTTTTGCAAAATATGTCAAAATTAATGACTAAAATCGGATTGAAACAAATAGTGATTCGCAATAGAATGCACCACAAATTCAAATCTTAAGAAAGAACCCTTTTAACAAAAACTAAGTTATTCTAAATTCATAGCATGAAAAAATAACTTAACTTTTAACAATTACCTACGTTTTGTCTAATTAAAATAATGCAAAATCAAATTGAAATCTAAAGAAAGAACTATTTTAACAAAAACGAAAGTTACAAAATAAAAACATGCACCACAAATTCAAAAATTATGAAGGAACTATTTTTAATAGCTAAAGAAACAGAACTCATTTACCAACACTCAAATCAGAACTTGAAAAGCAATTAGTAAAAAACTTTAAAGATAACAAATAATGATTCGCAATAGAATGCACCACAAATAACGAAAGCATTCATTATTAAGTAAATCAAGTAACTTATTTACATAATCAAATCAGAACTAATGAAAAGCAAATAGTAAAAAAAATTAAAGATACTTATCCTTTGTTGCAATAACGATATTCCGCTGATTCGCGAGAATACTATAATGATTCAACATAAACGGGTAACGGTTTTTTTTTTCTTTTACCGCGCGTGGGTGAAGCAGCATAAATAAAATACTTAGGCCCCTTTCACATTATGCGGTTTAACCGTTACGGCGCGAAGTTTTTTATTTTTTTTTGCCGTATCATGTTTGCTTTCACACTTGACGATTTGCGCCGTCAGTATTTGAGTGCGGTTTCTAATTTCATAGCTGTTTCAGTATGGATTGGAAGCAAATAGCAGCAATAGGGACTTGCACCTATCAATCAAAAGGAACGAGACTATAATCGCCTCACTTTTGGACGAACAACGTGCAGATGAATGTCGGAATGTCTGTAGCATCTTTTGATGAATTCCACAACCGAATAAAGAATTGTACTCTGCGGCAAAATACTAACATTTGGAACTGCATTCAACCGACAAAAATGGTAGCTGTGACTCTGAAGTAACTGTGTTGCCTGTTAAATCATGGGTAGGGGCGAAACGTCCTCCCTCTGCTGTGAGACGAAAGTTTGGAGAGGGGGTGCCAGCTCAGGTGTCCTCCTAGTCATGTGACCGCGGTTCAAAATGATGAGGTCCGTCCTAAAATAGCCCTTGTGTTGCTTCAAAACGGGACGTTAATATAACTAAACAAAATCGCAAATAACTGACACTTATTTTTAAATCTTAATCGTTTGTGTTTAAAACATAAAGTGTTATACGATCTTTTAACAACGAAAAAGCAATAGCGAAAGTGCGACTGTTTATTACTTAGCAAAAACTTATAGATTTTGTTTTCACCATAATTAAATAAAATAAGTTCCTCCCTAGATATGGATTTTAAAGTCAGAGTAATAATTTTAAGCATTGCAAATGTATATATTAATAATATATTACGTAAATCGATTATACATAAGTTGTGGAACATGGATTTCATTTGCGCGCAGGATTTTAAAAAACTAAGCAACCTAGTGCAAACAAATGTTATGAAAATTCCTTTCGAAATATCGCATCTTTAAAATCATTTAACGTGATCAATATTCAGATATGCTTTAATCACTTTTTACGACGTTAAAATAGTATACCTTTTTCTTGAAAGTTATATGTAAGATACCACGCATTGAAAAAAACTATAACGCAATGCTTTGATTTTGCATGTTTTTCATTGTGTTTGTATAAACATAGCAGGGAAATTTCTGTGTGTTTGATGAACAATATTTTAAAAATCCTGTATGTAAGTATTTAAAGTATAAATCACTCACCAAACATCTCTTTATATTGAGATGGGTTTTGACTATACCTTCTCAATTATTTAAAGTACACTCATGTGCAATATCATGATATATTCATGATTTAAACTTTCAAATAAAATCATAAAAAAATCGGAAACTTTAATGGAATCTCCATAAAGAGTTCAAAATACTGAAGAATTCTATAAGACAGTCTGAATTATTTATGAAAGGTAAAAAGTTTCTAGAAATTGCGACTTCAGAAATAAAGCATATGTTGTTATCTAAGAATTCAGTCATGATTATTAGACACTGCTATCCAGATTTTTATTAATTTACATGAAATAGAGTATATAATTCGTTTCCAATACTTTATACATGGCTGCCTTATCCAAAGGGCAAATCAGGCAGAAGAACAAGGCGCTATTGATCCAAGGGATCATAAAACCATTCTATACTGATTTTGAACCAAAAAAATTTATTTAATTGTAATTTTAAATATGTTATACAATTTTATATGTTATAATATGGTATAGAACCTAGTTAATAAAATAACCTAGGAGAATGTAATGTTATCAAAACATTATAATGCTCCTGAATTATTTTTTTAGATAGGTATTTTGTTTGGGCCATAACACCCAGTTTCCTAGTTAGGGTGTTTATGGAGCGGCAAACACTGTAAAATCTTAAGACGGCCCTGATCTTACACAATATAAAAATACATAAAATTCGTTAGCATTGGCATATTTCGAAATAAAATAGCTAAATTTTAAATAGGAAAAAATAACGAAAACATTAAAAAATTACACAGTCAACACTCAAATTAAATGAAAGTGCATTCTATAATAACAATGAAATCATTTAAAAATGACAAAGACAATAGTAAAATTAAATTTTGAAGCATTCTATAAAAATAATGGAATCATTAATTAACTGCAAAAGCTTCGAGAAGGCAAAAAGAACAAGTGACCTTGTGGAGGTGACGGACGGCATCCGGATGAAATTCGCACAGTGTGAAAGCGTCAGCATATTTTCATACATTACTACTAAGACGAAGTCGTAACGGCGCCGTTCTATTCAGTCGCGCACGCGGCTGGTTTAAACCCCAACAAGCGGACTCAAACCGCGATTCGGCTAGTGTGAAAGCTCCCACTCATTTCTTCAGTTTACCACCAAGAGGCGGCCTAATGCATTCTTGCCGTAACGGTTAAACCGTATAATGTGAAAGGGGCCTTACTCAGCTCATAAAACCCGTCTAAATTAATTCAAAACAGTGTATACTAATTTATAGGCGTAAACAGACCGCTGAATCTGAATCTCTTTGGCACATAGCCAAACCAAATCACGTGACCGTTACTTCCACGCCTGGACAATTATATATACATATTGTTTAGCGTTCTATGTGCATCATCAAAAGAACTAGAACTGCGCATGCATCATGTAAACATAGTTCTTAATTAATAAAATATTAACTATTAAATTAACTATTACGAAACCTTCACTAAAACTTTCCGTATGCTTCATACTATTTGTGAGCAAAATTCAAAGGAAATCTATTCAGTAGTTTAGATTTAAACGAAAATCGGCGTATCAGTTTTATTTATATAGATGACTCGTGACTTTTTAAGGCATGAAATACGCCCTATTGCCAAAATTTAAAAGTGTGATGATTTTATTTATTGATACAAAGTTTGATTCGTTTTATCCAAATAATTGTCTTAATTAAATCGATGCTTTAAAGAGAATTATCATAAACCAATATTATCAATCTATTTATAAATAATACTTGTGAATGAAGCAGCTGCCATCGAGACAATGAGCAAGCACACTAAATAATGGTATTCCGAACAACAACCATCAACCCTTTAATATTTGTCACCTCTCAGGCCTATTTAATTGAATGGATATGTTATGACATACTTAATTGATTAGATGCATAATGGACTCGTAAGTTATGAAAGAGAAGACCGCTGTTTGACATTTAATTTATCTTAAGCTTATTCAACCATAGCAGAGTAAACGTTGCTTCTTTTCCGCTCCAGCAGAAAGCAATTTCAGGTCTTCCGCTAGAACAGGGCATGCATCTGCACTAAAGTATTTTCTATAGTTATTACAAGTAACAGCGGCAGGGAATGCATTAGAGATGATGCGCATTCCTCAAGTTAGTTTAATTTATTACATTTTACAAAATGCTTTTCATTTCGTAATATTTACGGCAGTCATGCCCATATATAAATTATAGTACAGTCGTCAACGAAATGAATGGGACACCTCTGTAATTCTGGTATATATTATCGCATCTTCACAAAACTAGTGTCGATGTTAATGGCTCAAGAGGACAGGTTTATTCAGATAAAAAAATTGATTAACCGAGTTAATTAACATAGTTAATTAACAGCTATTTGCATTTATCGGTCTATTTTTCATGAAGATTGTGTTTCATGAAAAGTAGACCGATAAATGCTAATTAATATAATATACGGTCCCTCAAAAAGTGAGTGTTGCATGTCAACTGTGGGAATTCGCAGTTTTTTGTAAATATTTCGAAAACTATTATATATATGCACTTGATTTTTTGGATACCGGCATTATAACGTCACAGCTTTGCTCTCATGTAAAAATTTCACTATGTTAGAATTCACTTTTTTTCACAGTCATATTTAAAAAAAAAAATTAAAATATTTAATTTTTTTTATTAATGATTTTTTTTCATGACTTAATGTAAAAAATTAGTGTTCTTCTAATGAGTGAAAAAAGTTTTGAGAAATATATAATACTTTCCGAGATATCGTCAAAAGTTCCCAAAATTCATTTAACATGGGAAACGTCATTTTTCAAAACCTTATAACTCTTGAAATTATCATCACAACTGTATAAAAATTTATGAGGAAGTTAATTTCATGACACGGAGTCGATTCAGAGAACAAAAATGATAGGCGTAATGGGAAAATTTAGAGATAGCTGTTAATAAACTATGTTAATTAACTCGGTTAATCAGGGTTTTTTTATCTGAATAAACCTGTCCTCTTGAGCCATTAACATCGACACTAGTTTTGTGAAGATGCGATAATATATACCAGAATTACAGAGGTGTCCCATTCATTTCGTTAACGACTGTACATCATCTTATTGTATATAGTCCCTTCAGAAAGGAAAGACTGGGAGAGTTATAAAAGATTTAATAGAAAAATACGTTAAAGAAAAATACGTTGACACATGCTAAAATATTTTAATTGCATATAATACTTTTTTAATTCATAGCTTTCAATCTATGTCACGAAATAAAAAAAAAAAGCGTTTATAGAAATATGTACTACTGCAATCCTTCACATTTCTTGCAGGTCGTGGTTTACACTTTTTTGTAAAGGAGGAGGAGTGGTAAGATGCCTAGCGGAGAGATTGTAACTAAGAAGCATCAAGGTAGAACCCCGCCCCAAGGCTCCAAGTAGAAGGGTACTAAATTACGTTACTCCACACCTAACTAAGCAGAAAGCACACACAAAAAAAGAATAAGAAAATATAAAATTAGGTGAATAAAGAGAACGTGGAAAGAATGGAGAATAAGGTCCGGTGCATACTAGCCGATTTGTGTCGTTGAAGCTATAAAAATAACAATAGTAACCCACATGCCCCCTGTGGAGACACAGAGGGAAATGGGGGTTACTATTGTTATTTTTAAAGCTTCAGCGACATGAATCGGCTAGCGTGCACACAGGCTAAACGGCATAGAATTAAAGTTAAACTTTATAGAATGATTGAAAAAGCGAAACAGCGTTTAAGTAGATGGTAAAGGATTAAACCAGTGACAAAATATATGACAGAAATTCCATGTAGTTATGATTAATAACACACGGAAAAAACTCCAAGATTCTTGATAATCCAGCGTTGCTCTTATCTCAAACTATCACACGTCTTGGAATAGTCGAG
>BGPR01000001.1:3449611-3467813 GCA_013235015.1 Araneus ventricosus
GGGAGAGTTATAAAAGATTTAATAGAAAAATACGTTAAAGAAAAATACGTTGACACATGCTAAAATATTTTAATTGCATATAATACTTTTTTAATTCATAGCTTTCAATCTATGTCACGAAATAAAAAAAAAAAGCGTTTATAGAAATATGTACTACTGCAATCCTTCACATTTCTTGCAGGTCGTGGTTTACACTTTTTTGTAAAGGAGGAGGAGTGGTAAGATGCCTAGCGGAGAGATTGTAACTAAGAAGCATCAAGGTAGAACCCCGCCCCAAGGCTCCAAGTAGAAGGGTACTAAATTACGTTACTCCACACCTAACTAAGCAGAAAGCACACACAAAAAAAGAATAAGAAAATATAAAATTAGGTGAATAAAGAGAACGTGGAAAGAATGGAGAATAAGGTCCGGTGCATACTAGCCGATTTGTGTCGTTGAAGCTATAAAAATAACAATAGTAACCCACATGCCCCCTGTGGAGACACAGAGGGAAATGGGGGTTACTATTGTTATTTTTAAAGCTTCAGCGACATGAATCGGCTAGCGTGCACACAGGCTAAACGGCATAGAATTAAAGTTAAACTTTATAGAATGATTGAAAAAGCGAAACAGCGTTTAAGTAGATGGTAAAGGATTAAACCAGTGACAAAATATATGACAGAAATTCCATGTAGTTATGATTAATAACACACGGAAAAAACTCCAAGATTCTTGATAATCCAGCGTTGCTCTTATCTCAAACTATCACACGTCTTGGAATAGTCGAGGCGGTCCCGGTTTTCGACAATTTGCCCCAAATTTGAATTAAATGTCCCGGATTGTTCAATTTATGACTTTTTAAAATAACTTATATTTAAAAAAAATTAAGTAGATTTAATTTTTAAAATTTGGTTTTTGAAGACTTCTTCCCAATTTTTAATATGAGCACAATAATATGACATAATAAATCAGAATGAAGGGTAAATAGTGAAAGGGTAAAAGTGATTCCAGAATGTCTCTGATGAAAATTCTGATACTCTGGTAATTTTATCTTAAAGGAAAGAATGTTGTAGGTAGCAGCAAGGAATTGCAAATGGGATCTTACTGCGTGTACTAGGTTGGGTTAAAAAAAAAATAGAATTTTCTTAACCCCCACCCCTTGTTGACACGACTCATTGACGAACTTTATGATTTATTTTGCTGCAAAAAGTGCATATTCGTACTTGTAAATAGAAATCAGAAGAATTTAAATGAACAGAGTTGTCAAATAGTACATCATGTAAAGATAAATGAACAAAAATAACACCGAAATACTGTTTAGAATGATTCATTTTATTTTATTTGTCTTTTTAGTTTCGTGAAATGGAAAAGTACCAGGGAATTTTACAGTCTAAAATCTTTCTTATTATCAAAAAAAAAATTTTTTTTTGAAGATTTATTAGAAAAATGTTTTAAAAAATTAACATTAAAGAAAAGTTAAACATTTAAACAACAACGAAACACAACAACAAAAATATATAACATAAAAACTTAAATATAACAACATTCGATAGCTATATTCGTTGCGAAAAGAAATGATCCATCGATTGCAGAACCGTAAATTTACTTCAAATTGCTAAAGGTTAAAGAAACCTAGTTCAAAATAAATTAAGGAAATATCAAATAAAAAAAACAGTAATCGAGATTGTTACTTCAAAAATTCTTGCTAAATTGATTCCAAAAAAAGTAAAGAAAAATCTAAAATGCGGATTTCAATTTTTCATTCGTCTGGAATTTATATTTTTCCTAAAAGTCTCTGGGGTAAAAATGTCACAAGTAGCAGAAATGGGAGAAGACTGTTTGAATCTCATTTCTCAAATAAAAATGCGGATCTATCTTTTTCCACCCTTTTTAAAGCATTTTTCGATCGAAAAGCAAAACAACTTATGCGTCAAATAAAAATTGATTGCACCTTCTATTTGAGCAACCGCGATTTCTAACTGCTTAGATAAAACTAAAAAGAGAACCGAGAAGAAAAATTATATCCGTTTTGTGTTCTCCTAGATTTTTTTTTTTTTTTTAAGCCTTGGATTGAAATGTATGACTTTAAGATTTTGTTGACCTTAAAACCAGTAAATGTTTGTTGTAGAATTCTGAGACAATAGTTCTTCAATATTTCTTTTCTTCCCATAAACAGGCCCGCCTTAACAAATTTGAGCGTCCTCAGCTAGATTGATTTGGCACCCATCAGAACCTTACAAATATAACAAAATAACTGACAAACAAAGAAACAGGTAGACTGTATTTTGATTAACAATTTTGCAAATCCGCGCCTTTTCAAAAAAGGATTTTATAAGCCAAGACCAACCCACCTCTGATCGTTTACATGATCAGTTTTAAAGATTAAATTATAAAAAAGTATTCTTTCAATTCTATTTAAAATAATCATATTATACTTTGCACATTGTGATGCAGCATAAAATATAGGGCTCTATAGTGTGATTAAACAACTAAATCAAATGCACTACAATGATATTAGGTATCAGCGTACCAGGTTAGGTACCTTACTTAATCATTGATAAAGTAGGTAACTCTTATTACATGCATTATTTAGGATTTTCTCATCAACTATCTCTATATGAATATTTTTTGAATTGATATAAATGCTTATTTAACAATTCAAAATCGATTACTGTCTAGTTACAAGTCCTAACCATATTTTTACTTGTAACATATTTAAAATTATAATTAAATAAATTTTTTGGTTCAAAATTAACATAAAATCAATATAGTAAATTTTTAGGCGTTAATTTTTAAATAAAAATTCAACCGTTGCACTCCTTGAGCACTGTCTTATTTAGGTACATTAACATCCCGTTTTGAAACAACATAAGGGCTATTTTGGGACAAAGCTCGCCATTTTGAACCATTGTCACATGGCGAGGAGGACACCAGGATCAGGGAAATAGAAGGGCCGGTTCATATCTTTGAAGTTTTTGAATTGCCGAAAAGAGGGGCGGAAACCAGTTTTGACGACACTATGCAGACAGGAAGCTTGTGGGGTCCGAGAACGTTTTCTGCCGTTTCTTTAATTCTAAGCTATTTTTTCCTGTGTTTTTCTGTGTTACTTGTTATTTTGGTGAAATATTAAGAAAATCTTTCATCTCTTGTAAGCATGTCTACTTGTGCTGTTGCTACGTGCTCAAATTATTACAGGAAAACGAAAGACAAATGTTTAATATATCATATGTTTTCAATATGTCCGAATCTGAATAAAATTTGGATCTCGAAATGTAAAAGGTAAGATCATATAAATGTAAAATACGCTAGGATATGTATTGATCACTTTAGGCCAAGCGATTACATGGATGGCATAAGAAATCGCCTACTTGGTTTAAATCAAGAGAAAATTTTAAAACCTAATGCAGTTCCGAGTGTCAACTCGCCATTGCAAGATAGTGGGGAAGACGTTTCAAGTAGAATTGAGAGGGAAAAGAAAAGAAGTATTTTCCAGGAAACAAAAATCAGAATAAAATGTCTGAGGCTTAAAAAAGCATGTGTCACGACAGCTATGGGGCCATTTACTACATCAAAAACTGAAAAGATTTGCTCATCTTGGTTTGAAACTCAAAAAGAAAATGCATTACTTCCGGAAAGAATTAGATTTCTTGATAATGAACTTGAAAAGACAGAAAAAGAGACGGAGAAAAATTAGAGAAAAAAATAAAAGAAATGTAAACGAAAGCGCAAATTAGCCGTATTTTAACCGAAAATAAAAGTTAAAAAGTAAACTGAAAAAAGTATCGAAAATGAAGAAATTTTTAAAAAAATATCTTAACATCAAAATAAATAAATGCCGTAATAGAAAATAAAAGCAAAATCAAGTGGACAGCAGAAGATATTTCGAGACATTTAATTATTCTATCTATTTCCAGGCGGTCTTATTTATACTGGCGAAATCAGCTAGGGATACGATTTCCCAATGCTAACACTTTAAAGGGATGCTGTTCAAAATTTTCTTGTAGACTTGGTATGCTTCTTGATGTTTTGCTGGTTATGAAAAAAAAACTAAATATATATAACTGCATTATATTTATTACATATTTTAAGTATAGTTATAAAATGAATAATTTTTCTTAGTATTTATATTTTTGATACGTTTGAAAAAAATAACGCACATGTGAGTATTTAAAAAGGTTTTAACTTTTGGTTCAATCAAAACATGAAATGGTTTGCGCATGATACGTATTATTTGAATTTTTGCCTAAATTTTTAAGATCCAAAACCATCCTTCAACAATTACTTATAAATATATGTCTGTTTCGCAAATATTTACTATGGTGATGATATTTTGATATAATGGCCTCCAATTTTAAATATTAAGTGAAAAAAAAAGGAAAACAATATCAAAACCTTATAGTAAAGGAATTTTCGTATTTTCGAGCGCGGAGCGTCTGCTTGGTGACGTCACAAATTTCCCCCACTGGTTCTTCGCTGAAGGCTCTATGAATCAGCCCTTGTATTTCCCTGGGAGGACACACCCCTCTCCAAACTTTCAGGCTCCCCTAACACTAAAGGAAGAATGTTTGACCCCCGTGGTAGAACAGGGTTTCGAACCGGTGAAATCAAAGCGTTTATTTGCCAACAAATATTTTAACTAGAAAGAACTATTCATTTAGGTTTGCAAGGCAATATCTGCAGCATATCTGATTAGCGAATTAAATGCATAAAAATACATTAAACGAAAGTATTGTATTCAATGCATTGCAACAGCAATTCCTAAATGCAATGCAATTCTGTAGTAATGTAAATATTCAAAATATTCTTTTCTGCAATAAATGCAGAAGGAAATGACGGTTAGTAGCTCATACAATAAGTAAAATCTTGAGTAAAAAATTCCGTATCTAGATATGAAAAAGGAGTGAAAAATAATGTCAAAATTCTAGAATAAGGAATCTTTCAAAACATTGAGGCAAAATAACTAAAGCCATTGCGATGCAGTGATCTATTGGTATCTCAAAAACTACTTTAAGATGATTACAATAGCATGTATACTTTCTAATATAAGCATGAGTAAACTCAATGCTTTTAAAACTTAGTCTGAATAATGTCGCGTTCAATTTTGTTTATTAATTTTTTTTCTCCAAGAAACAATAATTTTATTTTCAAATGACTGTAAAGTATCCCTCTGTTTCAGAAGTTTACCTTTACTTTACCCATAACTTTCACGAAGTTTATACATATTTTTGAAGCACACAAAATGATAATCCAAGACTGACAAGTTTAAAAATCTTTTCAAAAAGAATTGAACAGAAAAACTTTATACACCTCACTGAATTCGCCTTACTTACGATAATAATGCTTTTAAGGTTTATATTGTGAAACGGATTAAATAAGGTAAGTGCTCCAGTAGTGGGCCACTTGAATTTTTAAGTTGAAAAACAAGAAATTCCAACATTCCAATGAAATAAGAGATCTGCCTCTGGTAGGCTGAAACCCTTATCAACTAAATACCAAAGGCACAGGCCTTTATTTCCTGTTTAGTTAGGAGCTAGAAAGTTTGTTGCTGAAGTTGATCTCTGAGAGAAGCATTTTTAGCTCATTCTTAGTGATTTCCTTAAGAGGTAACTCTTCATTCAACTATTTTTTTAGCATACATTATATTTGTTTTTAAAATGAATTGTTATTGATATTATTTGATTATATAATGCATGTATTATAAACTATCTTTAAATTAAATAATATTGATAATTTATGGATAATGAAGGGTGGCCCACTTTTGGATCCATGTTTTACTAAATGCTCCAGTAGTGGGCCTAGGGGGGCCGGTACTGGAGCACATGCTTTCTCTCAAATAGACTGTTTTGTGATGTTTAATAAGAAGGTTATATGTTGTAAAGTCTTTTTATTTAATTAGATTTGCTTTATTTTTATCAGAACCAATAGTGGGCCACATGGCCCACGTCTGATACATTAATGGCCCACTACTGGTATACTAATGGAACATTCTGACCAATTGATTAAATAATAAATATTTTATAGTACTGTTGAGGAAAAGACTGATATTCAAGAATTAGTTAGGCTCTGTAACGAGGCAGACAATAATAACTATCGCATTGCTGGACCATTGAAAAATATTCCATCACCATTTAAAAGGGCTCTTTTCTGGCTGCAGAGGCAAGATGATAAAAGAAAAAAAAGATTTATTCAACATAAAATATCAAGATTTAATATCCATAATGTCCCAAACGGAAATTAAAATGAAAGATCGATAATTAGCATATACCTTTAATAAAAAATTGGCTATTAGAGAAAAAATGTAAATCTCATATGACTAGAATCTACAAATAAAAGATTTCACCTATATCAAGCCATTTTTATTACATTTTTTATAGTGTATAATGTTAATGTATTGTTATTATTACTATATATAATGATTTTATTCTGTTTTCTTTGGAACAATTGGCAATTCTGGGTGGCCCACTTTTGGTATGCCCACTACTGGTACATCAAAAGTTTGCTATGCCCACTTCTGGTGCATAGGAGTGATCTAAGTTTTTAATTTTTAAAAAATTATATTACAATTATTTTGACATTTCAGATGATTATTATTTTAGATAAAAGTTTGAACAACCATAAAAAAATATAGATTAGTGAAACTTCTCAAAAGTTTAGATGATAATTGAGGAAATACCCTTAAGTGGCCCACTACTGGAGCATTTACCTTATAACAGTCGTAATAAATTATTTCTAATGAAGAATAGTAATTTAATGTTTTACCATCTGTTTCCTTCTATTTCTCGTGTCCTAATCATTTTTATAGATTAGGGCACGAGAAATAGAAGAAATGTTATTCCAAAAAGGATTTTTAAAACTATAAATCAGAAAATGAAATACCTTGTTGCTCAGAAGTCCATTTTAGAGGCATCAGGTCTTTCCTGCAACCACAGTTACAGCGAGCAAATTTAGTGTTCTTTCGCTTAATTACTATCATGAGTTTATTATTACTAGCATGGAGTTTAAAAGTGTGTACGCATATGTTTTAAATTGCAATGTAAAAGTATATTTTAAGCTTGGATTATGGGTAGAACACTGCAAATTTCTGGGAAAATGATTAATGTCTAAAAACAACAGGTAAACATAAAATCTATATGTTCTTCCAACAAAATCCAACACGCAATGTATACAAACAGTATTCAGAATAAAAATAGGTCATTGCCCAGAAGGGGAAGAAATTAAATTGGTTTCCTTTACATTTTTTTCTAAATTTCATAATTTTAAAAATTTTATAAATCTGTGCAGTCTTGAACCACTGTGAATTAAACAGAATGTAAACCGTAATTTGTTAAATTTATTAATCATCTTAAAGTTAAGACAACTAATATCTTAGCACTTACAAACATGCAATGCGTAAATTTAAAATTATTCAAGTATTCAAAAAATTCAAGGAAAAAACTATCGATTTTTCTTCATCGATAAGAATCTCACATTCCCTTATATCAGAAAACTAGCCCTTTCATAAGTTTATAACAACCTTATATTCTTTAATACGAGAACGAAATTTACTTACTTGTCAACTCAGATTAGCCTTCGTTGTGTGGCAAATCATGGCTATTAGCCAAGACTCAAGAGATTTTAACTGGCAGTGATGCCTTTTCCTGATAATGTAATTAAGGGATCAGACTGACAAGCACATGTTTAAAACGTTCATTTAAAACCCAAATTCTTTCCTGTCTTATCCTTGAAACTTGATAGCATTCTGAATATATTTGTTCACACAAATATGAGATTTTCATCGCCATGCAGATCCCATGTTCTTCCACTTATCAACAGTCATGCTCTGTCCTTTGTGCATTTCTGCAAATACACGATAATATCGCTAATGAAATTTGCTGGTGAATTTTAGTTTCATTTCATACCGCATTAAACGTATCAGTTAAGATTCAAATTTGATTCGGATTCAAATCTGATTGATAATGTTGGTTGTCAAGAAGGCAGCTAATGTCTCTTCTAGACAAAACGGTGAAAAGATATGAATGGCCTGCACATGTTTTGAAACGTTTATTCAAAGCATGCGTTCGTTTTTACCTTATTCTCTAAGCTCAGCCAGTTGCCAGCTAATTGTCTTAACAATTGCAAGGAAATATTTATGAGTAAATGCTGCTATAATATGCTACATATCAGATATCGAAACGTCTTGATAGGTCATTTAGAGAAAGAAATTCATTTTAAGAGTTCTGAAATGTCTGTTTATGGGTTTTTACTGCGATTATGAAGTTCTAGAAAAACTGAAAGTGGACGAGTAAGTTTCTTGCTAATCAATTATATACTGAAACAATTCAATCTGAATATTTATTCGCCAGATTATTTTCGTTGTGCTCAAGTGAATAATAATTACTGGACGATCTTCATTTTGGAAAAGTTCTCTCTATACATTTAAAATAATATGGTAAAACCTTCAGACAGTTCGCCAGTCCCAACCACTCAACGGATTTCGATAATTTTTATTTCATATGAAAGCTTATGACGTCTAGATATGTCATCAAGCGTCGTCTGCCCTCCCCCTCCCACCTCCCATTTTCAGACGAAATCGAAAAAACATATAGAGAATGTATGGTGGATAAATTTTTTTTTCCCATTTCGTTCAAAAATGGGGGGAGGAGAATATTTCGAAAATGGAGGGGATCGGGGACAGACGACCGTTGATGACATATCTAGACGTCATAAACTTCCATATAAAATAAAAAGTTATCGAAATCCGTCGAGTGGTTGTGGTTGGCGAACTGTCAGAAGGTTTTACCATATTATTTTAAATATATAGATCCCAACAGTTCCATCAAAATGGCGTGTCAAAAATATTGTAAACTACCTATTGTAGGTGAGGGAAACTGTTTATTTAGGGCGATATCATTCTATATTAATGGATCTGAAGACTTTCATGCCGAAATTCGTGAGAAAGTTATACAAAACATTACAACTAGATGAGGTTTATTGAAAGTTTTTACAATTTTAAAGGAATCTGTTGTCTACAAAGAATATGAAATCTACTATGGTTTTATGGTATGTTCCACTGATCTTCGTGCAGTATTTAAAACTGAAAAATTAGTGGCTGAGAGCCTCGAAGCAGCGAGGTGGCAGATGCAGTGCTGAGCAAAGTGGGTGCGGACCGCGAACCCGCCGGAGTAACTCTTGAAAATGAAGTACTCGTTAAACACTTTCCATTTTTGTAAAGAATATTTCTTTTATATTAGATACTTTCTTATTTTCATCGTATTTTTTATACGTATTTGGTGATTTTTTTAAAATGTTAGCCAATTTTTCTGAAATCTTTAATTCTATAATTAAATCGGAATGTAAAGTAAAATTCTTGACAATATTAATAACATAATCTGAACTTTTTTAATTCTTGGCATCAATAAAACTTCTCTGTGCAAACAATAAGAACGCATTTTTTCATTATCCATGAATATAGTATCAAACAGATGCGATACAAGGCAAAATATGTTTAGAAAAATATTTTATAATGTACTTTTATAAGTAATGTATATAATAAATAAGTATTTTATAATGTTTTTCTACGAAATTATTTATATTTCAGAATTTATTTTGATCGCACACATTAGAATTAACTACATATTGTAGATAGCAGACATATTTTTAGAAATAACGATCGATAAACAACCAGTTCTCTTACTGAAGTAAAATATACTTTGGCTATACGAAATATTTTTATATTTGGTTACCTTTTGTGAAATAAATATTTTTGTTTTTATAATTTAAGTTGTTTTTTAAATCTATTATGCAATAAGGGAGAGGGTGCGTAGAAAAGTTCGGTTCAATAGAAACCACGGATGTCATTTGAAAATTATATTGCATCACTTCACATTTTCATTTTACATGGTAACAACTCTCCCATGAATGCATACACGCGTTAGATATTCTTTCAAATTCACCAATAATGGCATTGGGGTTGTGTGAAAAGAAGGACACATTCGAAAAGAATGCAACATTCCCGCGCAAGGTGTTGAGGGTTGCAATATTATAAACGTTATCGCCTTGTATAAGGATATTTCTGGCTTAGTCTTTGATCTTATAGTACCGTATATCGGTTTCGAAATTCCAAATGTTTGTGAGAGTTAAAATGGATTTTGCATTTAATGACTAAATATGATAACAAGTTAATGCTTTTCACTGTATGATAGTGTACCCCTTCATGTTCCTTGACGGAACGTATTCGGTTTCGAAATTCCAAATGTTTGTGAGAGTTAAAATGGATTTTGCATTTAATGACTAAATATGATAACAAGTTAATACTTTTCTCTGTATGATAGTGTACCCCCTCATGTTCCTTGACGAAACGTATAAAAATGTACAATTGGATGAATAGGACACTCTTTATTGAAAAATAGGAAAGAATATATGAAGAACTTGATGGAAAAGAGCATTTTGGCCATTTTAACTCAACTACGAGAAAATCTTTTTTTATCCTTTACCACCACACCTATACCTTTACTTTATTCTTATGGTTTATATCTTTTTAGACTTCAATTACATTATAAAATCATTCTTTTGGCAAGGGAGTCAAATTTATGCGATATTGCTGGATGATGGAATCGGAATAAATGGTGATCTCAATATCAGCAGCGTTTTGATGAATCCTAGAAGTGAATTTCGTGTATTTTGAAAATCTCCTAACTTGAAAAGGGATTAATCTAATATAATTCTGTTAAGAGAAATTTTTCAAATATTAAACGATTTCTAAAACTTTTACTAGCTTCCCGCAATTTGCTTATATATCTATTTCGTAAAAGCAGAAGGAAAAAAAAGAATGCACTGTTTTCTTAAAGTAATAGATCAGTTTTCCAAGAGTGAATTGAAAACGAAATTGATTGTCAACAGTCCGTAACAACGTGCCGGATATGGTTTTCCCACGCGCGCAGGCAATTTCGCCTGCCCATATCAATTCATTTGCCAACTTCCGTCATTCAGGGTTTTTACTTTCTATTCCTTTAATCTTCTCAGAATTTACTTTCCACTTCTCTAATAACTCTTAGCGTAATCTTCCGTGCATCTGAATGTGAATTCAAATATAAACAATAAAGGAAAGTAATATGCATCTCATATTTAAACATGAGTAGAAGAGATAGCAGTCATTAAGTCCGAGAGGACTATAAAAACGTCCATCTTTTTTTCTTGTAAAGTAACATCAAATAGAAGAAAGTAATATCATAACATTCTTTCGAAGCAATGGTACAGTTTAAGACTGGCTACATTACGATACTAGCCAATACAATAGTTTTCGTTGAATATTAAGAAAGAAATATTTTAAGCTAAAAAGAAAGAATACCTTTGTATAAAAATAATAAGCGCTTCTCTAGACAGGTTTATGATCTCCTCACAGCACGAACTCTTGGTGATAATTTGGTAGTTATTCTTAGATAGTTAGAAATATGAATGATATTATACTCTCACGAAATTTATAGCACAAGCAATTAATTAAAACATAATTGTTGGAAAGTGAAGAAAAAGTTGATCGAACAACAAGTTTTGCAAGAGAACACGGTAAATTTTGAAAAAATCTCGCTCAAAATTGCTGTCAAGCCCATTTTCTATATAATTCTAGAAAATTGGTTGAATTTTAAAGAAATTAAATAACCAATCTTATTTCTGGATGGCGTCTCAAAGAAATCTATTCGTCTTAAGCTCTACAAAAGATCTGCCCTAACAGAGAATGTCACTTTGTCGGAAAGATATATTTTATAACTTAAAATTTAAAAGGTTTTTTTTTAATAAGGGTATCATTTACATTTACTACTTTTTCAGCTTACCCTCAGAAGCATAAATTAATGTAAGTAGCTGAAGAATGCTTTATTCCGCTTTCGTAGATCTTCTATGGCTGCTTCAGAACACTACACCTTTTTAAGCAAAAAATAAACTCAGCAAGCTGGGCATCAATAAACTACGAATTGGGAGGAAATGAACTATTTTGAAGCATTTTTGTTAAATAAAAAAAAGCTTTAATTGAATCAGGAAAATATGAAATTATAACGAAATAAATGTCTTCCCGAAGCAATTTATGTGCTTTGAGTAGATACAATTACAGGATTATGTGATCCAACTGTGATTAGTTCACATAAGGGTTTCCATTGGTGGACTGCTTGGATCGCGACTCCCAAACTTATGTTTACTTGCATAAACAGAACACTCAAATGTAGCGTTAATAAATGATAAATTATTAAATTATAAAATGAAAATTGACAAAAAACAAATAACAATAATAATGATTTTGTTTATACATTAATAAATGATTAATAATGATAAATCATTATAATGATTAATGAAAGTGAATTAATTTTAATGGAATGTTTTAAACGCAGTTCGTTTTCTTCACTATTTTTCATTACTTAAGTTGAAGAATTTAAGATCTTTTTTCATACTACATAACACGGCGACTTCATCATTCAGATTCACAGAACTGCCCAGGACGATCCTTTTATGCATCAGCAAGTAACAGGTAACATTCCTTCCTTCACATAAAGAGATATAGTAAGGATAAATTAATTTTAATGGAATGCTTCAAACAAGATGTTTTTTTCAAACATTTCTGATTTCTGATGTTGAAGAATCTGATAAAAACACATATGTCTAAGATTTCGAGATCCCTTACTTATACTACATGTCTCCATTAGGAATTGGCACTCCTAGCTTATGAAGTATTTTTCATCATCCAAAACAGGGCGTACATTTAGAAGTTCTCATTTTAACTGTTCTCATATATTCGCTGCTTAGTTATTTTAAATTGATAGATTTTTTATACAAAATATTTAAAATTTTTTTAGATTAATAGATATACCGGCACATAGAAATACAAAAGAAAAGAAAACGAAAATTATCACTGTAAAGAAAGTTGTGCAAGCAATTAAATTCGACAAAATGTTTGAACATTTTTTTTTTTTTAATATAGATAAGCTTCCTTCACATCACAAGGTTCATTAGAAGGTGCAAAGAAGAAAGAACGGGTAACAATTCATTCGTGTCATTCAAAGATTCTTCAGGAGAAAGTTGTTCTAAAGAAAGACTCATTTTGTAGGAATAACAATGCTACTCTTAATTTCTTCTTTTTCCATCAGGAAGTAATCAAAGTTCGGTGACATGACTCCATGTCTTCACCAATGAATACGCCGAAAAGGAATCCTAATTGAAATGTTTATCAAGGTTAGCGTTCACTTTGATGAGAAGGTAAAAGGAGTTATTTTTTTCCTGAAGTTGTTATCCTTTAAAGGATGAATAAAAAGAATCTTTTATTTATTTTTTAGCGGTAAGCCTCCGTTTTGATACATTGAGACATTTGAATACGACGGCATGTGACATTTTGGTTAAGACATTCGAAATACAAAACGGAACTGAATCATTTTCGAAAAACCAGTTGCATTCTTAGCAATCCTCAATGATTAAGGCTTACGACTTTTAATATCATCATTTAATATTCAAAAATTGCATAGGTTTGTTAATCACTTTCAGTAAGGACAAACAAAAGATACAGTTAAATTACTTTCTATTTAACAAGGAACTTAGCAGAAAAGTATCAACAAGTACCTTGCTAATTTTAGCTTTAAAAAAAAGTAAAAAGTAGTATTTTTTATTTTCACAGAAAACGAAAGAAATATAAATAAAAAAAATTAAAGAAATATAAATGGCTTAAAAATCATCGTGATGATTTATTAAAAGAAAAAGTAGCACTGTATTTTTTGAAGAAATCCAATTTAGGACAACAGCTGTCCAGTGGCGTAGCAAGAAAAAGTGGCGTACGGTGAATATTATTTTTTCTTCCACGGAATATTTGGCTTTATAAAGTGAAATAAATGTACTATAATTTTGTTTCTGTGGTACCCCTCGTTGATACACCAATGCTGGAAAATATTAAATATTATTGTATTGCAATTACATTACATACAATCAAACTATTGTATTCTAAAGATAATCTGCTGCTTTATAGGTTGATAGGTTCCTTTATACCCTTAAGGAACACCAAATACAATCAAATTTTTAAATCGTTTTTTTTTTTTTTTTCAATAATAGATGATAGAATTGAAGAAAAATAGCAATACTTATTTTAAGAAAAAAGATGCAATTCAAATTTGGATTTAGAAGTTTTATTTCATTCGTAATGACTTAAATCCAGCATTTAAAAAGACAGCGGCGTTTTTATTGCCACCCTGACTTTATATATAAATCAAATTGATGTAACGGTAAGAAAATTACGACAGTAAAGAATGAAATGCTTTCTCCTCGTAAAAGTGACACATGTAAAAAAAACATAACATTTTTATATGTGACAGTTTCGTTTTCAACCCTCCCTCCATTCCAACCAAATGTAACCGACAAAAACAACTTTATGAATCCATGCATTGCCTTTTCGATGGCGTTATATAAAACCGACACTATCTTGAAGCCGGGCTAACAGCTTTGTCAAGCCAACAGTGCGTTATTCATACTTTGCAGTCACACAATAGCGCTGGCACTTTCGAATCTATGTGACCTGCTTTATCTTTTAAATCTCAGACGATGACAACGCCAACAAAAAAGAAAGAAGGGCAAAATATCGCCTCTCGAGGGGAGTCTAGGGACAGGGTGTCCCCGAACGCTGAGCAGGTCTCAGGTTCAAGGTCAAAGCAGGTTTAAGGGGGTGTCCGTAAACATCGAATTGCCTGCCTACCGAATTCCATTGGCAGCTGGGAATAAAAAATAGGTCTTTCAACGAACTTTGAGGTTGCTACGATAGTTTAAACGAGCTATGAGGCCAACAGTGGTTTTTGAGGAGGATTAGATACCGCTCAGTTCGAGGATGTTTACAAGAATTTCGCTTAAATTTTTGATTAATGCTATTTGCTTTTGATTAATGCTAAATGCTATTTGAATCACGGAAAAAGAAATGATAAAAGTCCGGTTTTAATGATGATGGAAAACCGGTGGAAATACGGTTTTGATATAATAAGTGAAAGTGTTTACCAAATTATTCATTTTGAGAAAATGCATCGATTGTGGCATTTCCAACAGAGTGAACAATTTAGCTATTTAACGATAAGATATAGTTCCAGTTTCGAGTACGCTTAAAAAGGAACTGATACCAATCTAGTTTCGATAAATTAGAATCTAACATGAAATACAGGACAAAAAGATAAAAGTTCAGATGTCATAAGAAAAGCATTTGAATTTTTAGGTCATTGTTAGAAAACATATTCAAAGTCCAATTATACGACTGTCAAAAAGCTGTCAGTTAAGATAAAATTTCATGCTCAAATAAAAGAAAAAAATCAGAAGGAGGAAATGGAAAAGTTACAAAATTATTTAATTCGAAAACGAAAATATCTTTATAAAACAAACTTTAGCCAGATCTGTTACATTATTTTGAAAAATAACAGCAATCTGAAATTTGATGTCGAAAATGAATAAGCTACAAAACAATTTGATTTAGCTGAAATTCAAATCTGAAAAATATGCTAAAGCTACACAAATTGTATGAAAACACTAGAAGTAAAAGAGACTTTCAATCTAAAATAGAATGTTTATCTAGGTTGTCGGCAAGAGAGAAAATGACAGTCTCATTCTTTTATGTGATGTTTGTTCTGAAAAGCAAGTTGAGGAAAGTACGTAGTTATTGCAATCATTGTGTAAGTTAATGATATATAACACGCATAGTGGAATTGAATCCTATTGTTCTATAATCAATTGTACTTAAATTTCCATTACATAATTTTTAATATTAATTTAGAGAATACAATGTTATTTCATATTTAGTTTTACTTTGCTTCACTTGAGAGCGTCAGATGTAAAGGATAACGTTTTTACTAACTTCATTTAAAAGTATTAAAATAGGACGCATTATTATAAATATAAAATAATACTATTTCAAAAGAATTGATGTATTTTTTTTATTATTTTTAGATATATATATATATATATATATATATATATATATATATATATATATATCATAATTTGTGTAATGGTAAACTAGAGTACTAAAGTACAGAAAAGAATCCGAACGAATAATAATTTTACAAAAAAATCCTAAGTCTTTTTTTAAGATTAATAATATAATCATTTCATAATCCGATTAAGGCAATGTTCATTGCTATAATTTTGAGAACTTGACAGTTTTAAAAAATGCAGCCATATTCATAAACTAGCATGTATGCAGGCAAACTAAGTAGAGACAATGGGAATTAAAACAACGACTCTTATATTTTTATAGCATATTTCATCGTCAGAAATCAGCGACATTATTTTCTTCATTTAGGCTTCCTTGTTTGTAATCATATTAGATTTAAAATACAAGCGCCAGTGGTGGGCTATTCGGTTATTTTCAAAAATTGAAAACGAAACGTTTATTTAAAATAATTAACACTTGATGAAGCATCATCTGTTATTTTGCCGGTCGTTTCTTAAAATGTATTCGGCTACGTTAATCGTTTCGATGATGGTTCGTTTTTATTCTTACGTTTTTTTTTTATTATTATTATTTTTTTCTCTTTAGACTGATAGGGCAACAAATAACTAAAAATGTTATTCATTCCTCTTTGTTTTTTCAATTCATTTTACAAGTAGTAAATCATCCCATTGGAAGCTCTAAAAGAAATATTTTCGAATGATAAAAGCAGCCGACACAGTTCAGCAAAAAAGTAATTATTTTTGGATAATCTTTGAACATCTATTTGTTCTCTTCAAATAAAATTACTGAAATTTAGTCGAAATATTTGCGACCAATTACATGGTATTAACACATCTGTCCATTAAAAATAATAAAAAAAAATAGTTTTCTTCTCGAAACAAGAAACTAACAGCGTTTTTGTAACAGGCAACTTACAACTTTACTTACAGGCAACGAACTAATGGTCAGGTGAGTTTAAGCTGGGTAGAAAGAGTTACTCAGAGTAGAAGGACGTGAATCTTAATGTACTTTGGGTTCTTAACTAACGTTATTAAAAAGAAATTTTTAATTGAAAAGATACATCTTCTGAGGTTGAGACAAGCATTTGTGATCTTTAGTGACTCAATATATTGGCACCTCTCCTTTTGGTCATAGATATCTCAGCTTGTGGACATAGTTTAAATTAAATATACTTTAAATGAAAACGACAATAAAATAAAAGCGTGGAATAAATTTTTCAAAACTCGAAACAGCAGAGTGAAACTAAATTACGGAAGAATTAAAGCCATACCATAAGAAAGTTTTGATATCAAATACATCACCATATCTTCATTCAATCAAAACCAGATTGTCGAATACAGTATGATGTAATGATGACAACCTTGACGATAAGTTTCGGCCTTTTACTCATAAATCGCAATCGAAACGTTCAGACAACAACAAACAGTTACGAAGCGCAGTCATAAAACTGCTCTGCTCAAACATATGGTTAGAAATCGAAGTCCGCATCGAAGAATTACGCGTCAAT
Organism: Araneus ventricosus; assembly: GCA_013235015.1. Lineage (NCBI taxonomy): Eukaryota > Metazoa > Arthropoda > Arachnida > Araneae > Araneidae > Araneus > Araneus ventricosus. The sequence continues at coordinate 3,467,029 of BGPR01000001.1, forward strand.
TTCTTTTTCTTTTCCTCTCGCTCCTTCAAAGCGAATTGATTTATACGGCTTAACCTAGAGCCGCAGAATCAAAGGATAACAATGCAGCTTAACGACAGATTTATTCAGTGAATAGCGCTTATGCAATTTTTTCCTTCATTTTCACATTGTTTGAATTATTCATTGAATTAATCAATCAGCATCTAAAGATTCTTGAAAAAAACAAGGAACAGAAGTTAAAAACAAATATCTCGCTCTACACGACCTTGCTTTCGCATTCTTACCGTAAAAAATTTAATCACAGCTAGTGGATAACATAATTCTTCGAAAATTCTTATAACTACTAGTTGACCTTTCGTAGATTATTTACTTTCTGGGTTGTCGCGACCTTTACGAATATTCTGGCCATTATCCTGGTACATCTAGTTTAGACACTTTCGAAGTATTATTAACACTGAGAACGACCACACAAAAATAGTGATTTTAATAATCCGCAAATAACCGCTGATTTTATATTTTAGGTTCTCATTTGAACTAGATTCTTGAAACTCCTATAACTTAATCCGAAATATGTAATTTTTAGATAATGTATATTATTATTTTTTATATTACTATTATGTATATTATTATTTTTCATAATGCATTTTACACAAGTGTTACTAAAATGGCCAGATTTTCCTAGCTGATTAGGGATTGGGAGAAAGGAGGTGAGAAATCGGGACAAGTTTTGAACTTTATTTACTAAAATAGGAAGATTATGACTTTCAATATTCAAATTATATGTATAATAAAAGGGATTGGGAGAA